>CM067361.1:10776843-11005842 GCA_034401795.1 Chaetoderma sp. LZ-2023a | reverse complement strand
AAGACGAATTGTATGCTGAATGGATAAGTTGACTACACAACCATCAGATACATATAGATAACTCTTTACTGGCAAAAATGTTAATTATCTCCCTTTGATTGTTTACAATAATTAACATCACCACATTATCAATAACTAGATACCTGACACTTTGTATAGACAAACCATCCAACGTGACGAACCGGAAACTCCACCATCTGCACGCCTCTTAACTCTCTCCACCTCATGGGGAAGGAATTGGAACAAGAGGGCAAAGTGAGAAGACCTTTATACCAGGCCTCCAACTCACTGGGCATAATTTTTCATTTGGTTAGATAACCTAACAGTGTTAGTAGGAAATGGAACCATGGTGGAGAGAATACTAATTCTCTGGTACTGTGACGTCACAACCTAGCGTCATACAGACCTGTGGACAGAAACAGAAAGAGAAATTAGTCCTAGGTAGCACCGAGTTGACCTAAACCAACTAACTAAGGCGCTTATCACGGTAAACGCGAGTCCCGGAAACACAATACACCGGGAAGAAAACTCGCTAATTTTACTAGAAGTCACCTGATTTAAAGGTCCTCCGTCCTCCTGTGGCGACGTATTCCTATCCGCCATCCAAAAAAGTGACTAACACTCCAAACAAACACCACTTAAACAGTTTAAGAGAGCGAAAAAGCTATTGAACAAAAAAACATGTGTGATCTCTTTGCCAATAATCTAGCAAAGAGGTAGTGCTAGTCTGCGCATGCGCGGTGGTGGGGCTGGCATCCGCCAGACTACGCTCTGACTCCCTGCCCAGTAGGGGCACCTAACTGTTTTAAATCTGAGTGTTTATTGAGTGAAAGCCAATATTTAGCAATATCAAAAGTATTAGGGAGGTAAGTATACTCTTGAAGTGAAAGAAACTAGTTTGTGTGTGGGCGGGACTTCAAGAGACTGGATTTTGGTGGCGAAATCTTTGCTGTTTTTGATGTGGTGCTCTGAGTGGCCAACTAGTGATTTCAGGATCTGTGTGAGATATTTCGAGGCTTGAGATGTGATGCATCCCATGCTGGCAACGATGGGTCTAAGAAGAATGTTGGTCTTGTGGATTTTGGGGAGTCCATAGAATCTTGGGACAATGGCAGTTCCGGGGTAGAGTTGGAAGTATAGGGATTGGTCGATGATGGTGGATGAGAAAACCACCTCCCCACCTCGTAATAAACCACCAGATGGCGAAAAACCTCCACTAGTCGGACTTCCGTACATCCAAGGTAGGGCTGGGCGATATTGCTCAAGGCATGACGATATCGGTATCTCATTAAAATACTGCGGTATAACGATATATCGTCATTTGGGTGGGGTGTGGAGTTAGGGTGTAAACATAGAATAACATGTATTTCAAATTGGTGGTGTCCACAAGTTATTTTCATTAAATTTGTTGCATTGAAACCGTAAATTAAGATCGCCATGATTGCCATTTCCACATATTTAATACACGAAATTCCACACTTTTTCACCCTTCAATATACAGTTTAAAGCAACGAATGTAATGCAACTAACCGTATTCATCACAAATAAGAAAAATAAAGGATTTTCTTCTGTTCTTGTGTTGTATTTTGTGTTATCTTTACCTCACGACAACTGTCAAAAGATTGAGCAAGGAATACGCATTAACTTCATTGCGCAGAAAGGAATTCCGCAGAGCGAAATCTGATTGGCCGCCGTATCATACTTGAGCCAATAAGAATTCACACTGCAGAATTCCGACAGCTGTTATCACGCCTGCCGCTAGCATAGACAATGCAAATTAATAAAATAACACTGGATGATTTTGAACGAGAACCAGCGTGAAGTCTGGAAACAATTATATCAGATTTTATTTGGTCTGTAATATTAAATACTAATTTGCCCCATTGTAGACCTATTCAAATTTGCTCACTACTTAGCGGTCTTATCCATTGATCTCACGACATAGCCGGGATGTGTGAAATTAACCCAGTTAACGCTGCAGCCAAAACTGCCACAACAGATAGAAGACTGGACATAATTAGGCCTAAATTATTTATTTTAAGGCTGTTTCTCACTTAGAATAAATCTGTAATGTTATATGTGGAATGAATTTTAATCTGATTCGTTTAAAAATGCTAAATATATTGTATAAAGTTACATAAAAACGTATAACGGTAAAGCAAGAGATTAACCCTCACCCACCGTTCCAAGCTGTGGTATTGATAAGGGATTAAGTGTGTGTAATTTCCTATCAACCTCAAAAGTTTTAAAGTTTAAATCTTTCACGGTCAGAAGAATGTTTAACCATGCAGCTCAATGACTAATGGATAAATAGCTTGACCTGTAGTTATGATGTCATCAGAATGGAATGTGGGTAGTGCAAATGGTATTCCCCACTGACTAACACTCAGAATGAGGCAAGAAAATACATGGTGGCGTCTATTTATGTAATTATGAAAAGTGAACAACAAAGGATTATTTTGTCCTTTAAATCATTTTATTAGCGCAAACAAACCATGAATTAAATGAACACAGATTATTTTGGAGTTTATTAAGTTTTTATTACCTTAAACAAAGACTGGATTATTACTTAAAGACTATTACTGGACCGAATAGAGGTAAGAGTATGACATTTCTAACTTAGTTATTTATATTATGCTCACAGTTAAAAGTGCAATATCGTCCTGACGGTATTGATGATATTTACGATTTTTCGAAATTATGACGATTTTGGTATCGGTATTCGGTATATCGTGATATTGACGATAATATCGAAAAATCGCCCAACCCTAATCCAATGCCCATCAGAACATCTTGGCAGACTCTTCAGAGAACACCACATCAAAATCTACCGCAAGCCAGCCAATACCTTAAGATCACAACTAGTAAGACCCAAAGATAAACTAACCACAAATGAATGCTCTGGAGTCATCTACAAGATCGAATGTGACCAATGTGAGGGGACATATACAGGCGAAACCAAAAGGCCTCTCAGCACCAGAGTCAAAGAACATCTTAAAATCAATTCCAACTCAGCTGTGGCAGAACACAGAATCCACTGGCCACGTCATTCCCGCCAGCAGTGCCTCGGTCATCAACATTGAGACCAACTTATTCAAATGGAAGGTTAAAGAGGCCATAGAAATCTCCATGCATCAACCAACCATAAACACAGACGAGGGCTACCGTATACCAGCAGTCTACCAGTCCATGCTGTCACATGACTCCACAAGATCTGACCAGAGTGACGTTGCCAGCGACCATCAGTTAGTGCCGAAGAAGTGACTGAGATGGTCGCGAAAGCTACACTCAAACAATTTCTACATCCCGGAGAGGTAACTAATTTTTCCTTATTATGTCTGTGTTATTGTTTTGCGGCAGCTATTTTCTTTTCCACACAACTCCAACCTAATAAAAAAGCTAGTCAAATCTAAATCTGTCCTCATCCATTTTTTTATGTGTCGCGTGTAAAGACGTCTAGTGACCACCCCAATATCAAAGTTTCTTCAAATAAAACACAGAAAATTCACGAAATGAAGTTGCAAGAATGAAATTAATTTATATTTATTCTCTCTCAGCCCAGCTATTTCACCTTTCACGAAAGGGCCGTCTATCATTCACATGGAACACGGGCATTCCAACTAGAAAGGCAATGACCTATAAGTAGAATCAAAAGCTTTCGGTCAGATTTACAACAAGAAACAGGTCATCAAAGATGGCTGTTACGCAAATCGACTCATCAGGTTCTCTTGAGTAAACTTGGTTCAGCTCTTTCCCTAGATGAAGTTTCCTGAGTTTCACACCGAGCGGTTTTGGAAATTTTTAAAGACATTTCTAAAGATTAGTCCAAATCTCAGATGGCTTTGTTTGAACAAAACTGTATCTCTATGCCCTAAGGATGCTTTCTGACAAATATAATTGAAATCGGCCCAGCGGTTCTCGAGATGATATTTAAAATTACCTACTGGTTTACAATGCAAGCTTTTGATAGGAAGAGATCCAAGATGGCCATCAAACCGTTTATCCGATCGCTTCGAAAGTGAAAATCAGCATACCAAAAAACCTATATAAAACCAATTGCTGCTTCAAAATCAATCAAATAAAAAAATCCAACATGACCGCCAAACATGCTACATTTTGATTGGTCTACGGTAGCCATGTTCTTTCATGTATCAATTTTCCGTGAACAAACTTCAATGGCCCTTAGTCCCTAATCATATCTCCCAAATTTCGGCCCGATCCATTCAGCAGTTCTTTTGAACAAATTTGGTTCAGCTCTTGCCCTAGATGGTATTTCCTGAGTTTTCAATAAATCCCCAAACGACAAGCTTTTTAAAGAAATTTTTTTAAATCGGCAAAAATCCAAGTTGGTCGATCGGCTTCGTTTGAACAAACCTGTATCTCCATTTGCATATCAAAGTGAATGAGCCCTAAACAATATAAGGCAGTGTTTTAAGTGTTCCATAAGAGATTTGGACAGGTGTGAATTAGTAGCTTGGAGTTTTCTCTCACACTCTCTTCAGAATTGTGCCTGTTATATGGGTGGATAATACCTTAACCTTTCACCGATGAATTCCTCATACCGTATTTTCTCTAATTTAACCGCCGACCGGTTAGCGGTCGTGTAAGGGGGCGGCTTAATTAGGGAGAAAAATTCACAGTAGATCACCGTTATTTTGTCAGGTACCCGTTAGGTGGATCGGATATAAATGTATAATGCTCACATATTGATTACATATATAGACAGTACATTCTGAGTTCCCGAGTCCATTATATTAGGTCTGTAAAACGCAGACAATTCTTCCGAGTATTAATCAGCTTCCGCTTTAGGCTGAATTTATGCTGTCACTCTCGTAGCTACTCGAAGCTACCTTCCTATGTATGTGGATTGTGAAGTATCTACTCAGGTACTAAAATTTGTGTCTTGCCGCTACTCGAGTAGTGACCTTAAGTCGTCCCACTAAGCGGAAGCTGATACATCGCGTGACACAAATTGTTATTTCTCTTTTCTCGCGTCGCCATTTTATCAAAATCCGGATTACAGTTGATGAAATAAACGATGTTTAATAAAGTATAAGCACTATTTAGGCGGTCCCAATTAATAATTTCACTCCCGCGATGATGGATATATATGCGCTATACATTAAGCATATGCGAAAACGGTATGAAATATTTAGCGTGGAAATGTGTTCAATTTTCGTGCTAATTCTTTATTTTTATTTTGTCTTCGTTCTGTACTTTTGGAAATTTGGAGCCTAGTTTTTTTTCTTCACAGTTCTCAAAAACAAGGCGGTGGTATAATTTGGAGGGGTGGTTAAAATAGGGAAAATTTGGTATCTCATTGTCAAGGTAGCTATACAGGAGAACTGTTGAATAATTTGAAATTAATTTGCCTGGAAGCCATTGGTGTCTCCTGGTAAATTAATTTCACCCTTTTCAACAGAATAAGTTTTATAGTGTAAAGAATTTACTTTTTCAGGTATTTGTCAGTGAAAGGATTAAGTGGAGCTGACAGAATATCAAGTTAAAGACAATGATATAGGTTAGCTGTAGAACAAATTTAACATTAACATGGTAGCAACAAATCCCAGTCATATTAGTTCCTAAATAGTCAACAGAATATTTCCAAAACTATTTTACCTACCTGTTCAATTTGAGTTTGAAGTTTCTGTCCTTCGCTGGTTTTCAGGAGTTCGAGGTTGAGGTCTGTGTGTTTAAGAATAGATATAATCCTTGCACAGTATGCAGCAGTCGATCGCAAAAATGCATCCTCTTCTCGCCTGCTTTGATCGGGTAATTTGATACTTGGTGTCACGCTATGCCAACCCTGAAATAACAAATGTTAAACAGACTCTCATCTGATCTGTTTATGATTTCTGTTGAAAGGCAAATGATGTCTGTCCTCCCAAGCAATTTGTAAAGTTATAAAGAGGTGATACATAGCCTATCATGTGATACATAGCCTATCATGTGATACATAGCCTATCATGTGACACATAGCCTATCATGTGATACATAGTCTATCATGTGATACATAGTCTATCATGTGATACACAACCTATCATGTGATACATAGCCTATCATGTGATACATACCCTATTATGCAGGGTTCGAATTTCACACTAGTCCTCTAGTCTGAGACTAGTAAATAATTGTACGGACTTGCGCTTATCTTGAATAACTCAGTCCGATGGACTAGTGAAATTTTTGTACAACTTAGTGTATAGTACTAATTTTCTTATCACTTAATCTTTGAAAAGGCGATGATGAGAAGCCACATCTGTCCAGCTGATTACTATTTGAGCAGTGACACCCAACCAAGAACTATTTGATCCGCAAAATATACCTGCCTGCCATTATGATAAACATTTAATGTTGACTTTAATTGATAACAGGCTTGTAAAATTATTTGCGGACTAATAGTTTCATGCAGTTACCAGTCCTGCGGACTAGTATAGGATTTTGTACAATTCTAACCCTGTCATGTGATACATAGCCTATCATGTGACACATAGCCTATCATGTGACACATAGCCTATCATGTGGCACATAGCCTATCATGTGACACATAGCCTATCATGTGATACATAGCCTATCATGTGACACACAGCCTATCATGTGATACATAGCCTATCATGTGACACATAGCCTATCATATGATACATAGGCTGTCATGTGACACATAGCCTATCATGTGATACATAGCCTATCATGTGACACATAGCCTATCATGTGACACATTGCCTATCATGTGATACTTACCCTATCATGTTCACAGAGTAGTGAGAAACACAGACTTGTGGGTCTGGCTCGGTCGCCGATGATACCATCCACCTGCAGATGAATAAACAAAGCAGTTAATGACAGAAGCGGTAGAGGTCGAGCCATCCCGTATCTGAAGCTGAAATTAATAACAGAATGGGAAGATTGTGGGTCAGCCCATATTTGAAGCTGAAATTAGTAACAGAATGGGCAGATTGTGGGTCAGCCCATATTTTGAAGCTGAAATTAATAACACAAGGGGCAGACTGTGGGTCAGCCCATGCCTGAAGCTGGAATTAATAACAGAAGGGGCAGATTGCGGGTCAGCCCATGCCTGAAGCTAGAATTAATAACAGAATGGGCAGAGGGCAGGCCAGCCCATGTCTGAATCTGGAATTAACAAGCATTCTGTAAGTATTGCTTTGCAATACATGTCCCCTACCTGGTGATATAAATCCTTAGAGATTGACAGTCAAAAACTAGAAAATTGACAGAAGTAGCCGAAATTCGAACTTGATCTGTAACTTCTCATAACAAAGCAATAAACCAAGTTTCAGTTATATATGGTGAAAGAGAACGAAAGTCTTGAAAGCTGATATGTTTGCATTTCATAAGTTGAAAGGGGACATAACTCCATCAAAAATTGATGCAAATGCCTGAAACTCGAACTTGGTCTGTAATTTCTCATAACAAGACAATATACCAATTATCAGTTGAATATCTCGAAGGGCTGCGGAAAAAAAAATGCAGAAAACCAATTTCAACAGATGGACAGATGGACAGACAGAGTGCAAACCTATAGGCACCCCAGTTTTACTGGTAGGGGACTGATAATAGAAGGGGCAGAGGGCGAGTCAGCCCATGTCTGAGCCTGGAATAAATGACGATATTAAGCAGGAATGAACAAGTATTGTGACATATGAAGAACCATATATGTCCGGATAAATAATTACGGCTGGCTGGAGAGATTCAGCGTTCACTTGTATTTCTAATTTGGAGGGGGCGGGTGAGGTGGCGAGACTCATGGTGATGGGTATCCCCTATCAATGTATCTGGGAGCTGGGGATCTTTTAAAATTAAACACTCTGAAAATCCATCTCATACATTTCTGGAAGCATATGAGGACCAATGAAAAATTGGCTGTGAGATTATTCTATTTCTACATCTGTTTTCTGAACCTCTCCATGACTACTATGTTCTCTCTCTATGATTTCTAGGACTGGCAGGGCTCCTCCAGCTGGTTATGTTAACATAATTTGCTCCCTTAAATAATCAAATCTCAATCGACGGATTTCAAAATCTCGCCAAATTATAGGTTGCTATTAGACCTAATTAAAGTTAATTACAGTTAATTACAGTATGATTACTATATTCTGCGGCTGTAGTAGTAGAAACATCCTACAGCTGCAATCAGTCCTTCTTCGCTTTTGCCCACTGTGTCTTGTCCTCAGCCAAAATCCTTAGCTTTCTCAGGTCCATTCTTGACTTGAGTGTACCTAATCCTGCTTTCTTGAGGTCACCTCATAGCACGCTTAGCAGATTTATGCAATGACATCCTCTCCTGGCTCTGTATTTGCTGGCTCCGAGTAGGGCGAATTCCAAGGCTCTCTGTGCTAGTGTGTCTTCTGGCATCCTTAGCACATGGCCAAACATGGACTATCTTTGCTGGGCGACTTTTACAGACAGCGGCGGCGTATTACACATCTTGTATAGTGCATCGTTGGAAATTATGCTCTCTGGCCATCGGTGTCCAGCGATGGTGCATAGGTGTTTGTGGTGGCAGGTGTCAACTTTGTCTAGAGCTGCCTTTGGAGCTGCCCAGCTGCTACAGTTATACATCATCAAGGATACGCAGGTTGCATTGTATAGACGTAGTCTTTTTACCAAGGGCATCTTTGATCTATGAATCCATAGCTTCCAGAAGGACTGGAAAGCTATGCTCCCCATGATGCAGCGTGCAGCAATGTCAGCAGTAATGCAAAGCAGTGAGCCCAAGATTGTACTTTTCCTCAATGAATATGGCATTATAAATCACTGCGCAGACATTCCAGAAAAGAATGGCAGCATGTCTTCCTCCCAATTCCTTGCTTTTGTTAATACATGTCAATCAAACACACATTCACTTAATCCAGATGACGCCAATTGACATCACGTGACATCTCTTGTCAGGCATGTGTCCGAGGATGCCAGATGACATCACGTGACATCTCTTGTCCGGCGTTTGTCCGAGGATGCCGGATGACATCACATGACATCTCTTGTCAGGCGTTTGTCCGAGGATGCCAGAGGACATCATGTGACATCTCTTGTTAGGCGTTTGTCCGAGTCAGATCGAGAAAAAACAGGACATGTATGAAGTGTAGCAGTCAGTGGCTTGCTCTCAAGTTTGTTATTTTAACCCTTTCACTGACAAATCCCTGACGAAGTAAATTCTTTAAGAAATATAATTTAAACTGTTCAATATTTTTAAAATTAATTTGACTTGAAGTTGTTGCTGCCTTAGCAGCAACGGGGTCCAGTCAAATTAATTTCAAAATATTCAACAGTTCATCGGTGAAAGGGTTAATACATTTAGAGGGTTCCTTAATGGAGGAATCCAGGTTTACCTATGCAGCTGTTGAATATTTACAAAATATGGCAGCAACAGCGTCAAGTCAAAATTAGTTTCAAATGTAGCATGTTTATTTTAGTAAAGAGATACAATTCATACAACAATGTTTAGTCAGTCATCAATTAAGTGTTCGTGATGAACTTTTCTACATCATTCGTGACATTATTGATTATGATGTCATCCTACTTTTTATTCATCATAAACCCGAGCAGCTAACCAATAAGCCATCAAGGCACCATGTAATTACATTGCAATGATTGCCGTGACATTGAGATACCATATTCCGCTTAATTGAAGCCTAGGCTTCTATTAGGACAAGGTGTTCAATTTCCAACCCAAGATCTCTGAGAAAGAGGGTGGGCTTATATTAGAGAGCTTTCCCAAAAAAGGTTTCTAAAACTGATACCACGGAAATTCAACGCATTTTCTCCCATTAAAATTCTCACCGCCTATGCCTATGTTTAATGTATACCTCAAAACATCACCGGGGAAGTGAAATTATTTGATTTGAGTGCCTAAATATTGCGTATCCTTTAATAAAGGTCGTTTATCACATCAAAATTAATCCACACATTGATATAAAATGGCGTCGCAAAAAATCCAAATCACGTGATTCGTCCCCAATTGAAGAGTTTATTTTAGAGCGACTACTCGGATGTAAATATTCTGGAATTGGGGACTCGGAGCTCGAAAATTTCTATATATTATCATTGCGTGACAGGAACTGAGTATCATACTGACCTGAATAACAGGTACCCATTTGATAAACTCCCGTTAGTGTATAATATCTGCTTGTTTGGTACATAAATTTGGTCTTAAAATATATTTATAAGGAAGGTATTTAATCAAGCCAAGAATGTTTTACGCACATTTTGACTACAAAAGTGTGGAATAAACTTTATTATATCTTGAACATACGTGGCCTACTATTAATATTAATCTAATAGGTGGTCGAGATTTACAAATCCGAGGCCTGTACTGACTTCTAGAGGGGCCGGAAATGTATCAGGGCAGAGATCGGTGTGAAGTAGACACACCCTGCGACACGATTGTTATTATTATACACGCTATTCTTACAAATTTGCTCTTAAAAAAATGTTCCTACACAATCTGCTGAGTTAGGGGGTGGGCTTCTAATACAATTTTGCCGTTTTGAAACTGCTAAGAAATCATTGGAGCTCATATGTCAAAGTTAGGGGGGGTGGTGGGCATCTATTAGAGCATAGGCTTCAATTAAACGAAATACGGTATATGCAATGGGATTTCATTGAAGAAAGAGTAACAGCTATGCTACAGGGTGGTCCGATTGAAAAACAGCCTTGTGTTCAGTAGGGAAAACATTCCAGAGTTCTCTCCACAGGCAAAATCGTCTTTCCTCAGTTTGTATATCATATGATGTAATTAATGCGAAAACAGCAGATTGACAATAGTTTGCAGATCTAACAAAATGATTGAAACGTTTTCCCTATTGAAAACAACGCAGGTAACCCAGTTTTAAGGTGCACAAATTTATCACATTTTGAGGCCAGCTATATATCATGGTTTTATATCGCATTATCATCTACTATATATTATCATAGCCTTAAACTAACACAGGTACTGTAAAATATAGCCAACATATTCAATTAAAATTAAATAAGCATTTCATAATACCGTATCTGATTGGCTAGCAGTACATATATCCATAACAATGAGTCGTGGATACGGAGCTGTCCCTATCGTGTCTATGTATGCTGTTATGTGACGTAGGAACTTATGCTGAGCCAGCTCAAGTACTTCCTGTAAGATACAGAGAAAGAGAGAAAAATTTACCTGAATGCTGGAGTTTTGCAGATGACATATATTCCAGGGGGTATATCTCTGGACCTGCTACACATTTTGAAAACAATTTGACTGAAAGTTGTTGGTGGCTAAGCCACCAACAATTTTCAGTCAAATTGTTTTCAAAATATTCAGCAAGTCAAGTTTTTTCTCCTTGAAATTACTGTCTGATGGCTTGCAGTAGCTCAAAATATCTATTCAACCGATAAAATATGACAAATGTAAATAATACACACTAGTGTCAAATCTGTACTACAAGTCATCAAAGATATTCAATTTTTATACGTGAAATTTCAATGTATTCCTGACATTTACCAAAACCGCCACTGGATGACATTTTAAACAACATCCAAGATCTCATGCTGACTCAGAAGTAAGAGTAGACTAGTATGTTATATTCTCATAGTAATAAATAACTAGATTGATCGGTCGATGACGCATCATCGCAAATCCCCACGTTCACCAATTTGAACTTTTGATGCACCCCACAACCCACCTCCAGGGGCGGAGCCAAATGTAAATGTCATTTTGCACTCCGCGATCATATGGGTAACCCACATACCATATTTGGTTGAATTCCATCCCACAGTGTCAGAGGAGTTGCATTACAATCAATTTCATGACCTTTTGACCCCATTCCCCCACACCTAGAGCGGGGACAAATGTAAATGTGCTCATCCACTCCACACTGATATGGTTAACTCACATACCAAATTTGGTTGAATTTCGTCCAATGATTTCGGAGGCGATGCATTACAATCAATTTCTGCAGGTTAAAATTTGACCCCTTGACTCCTCTCCTGCCACTGGGGTGGAGCCAAATATAAATAACCTCTTGCACTCCGCGATCAAAGGAGTAACTTAGATATCAAATTTGGTTGAGTTCATCTAACGATTTCAGTGGAGTGGCAGTACAATCAATTTCATGACCCATTGTCCACCACCCCTCACCCAACCCTGGGGGCGGGTGCAAATGTAAATATGCTCATGTACTCCACATTGATATGGGTAATCCATAGACCAAATTTGGTTGAATTCTGTCCAACGGTTTCGGAGGAGATGCGTTACAATCAATTTCCGCGGGTTAAAATTTGACCTTTTGACCCCTCTCCCGACCCCTGGGGGCAGAGCCATATCTAAATGGCCTCTTGCACGCCGCAATCATAGGAGTACCCTAGATAGCAAATTTAGTTGAGTTCCATCTAACGATTTCAGAGGAGTTGCGTTACAACTAATTTGACATTTTTACCCCTGCCACATACCCCTGGGGGCGGAGTCAAATCTAAATATCGTCTTGCAAAGTGGAATCAAATGGGTAACCCACATTCCAAATTTGATTTAATTCCACCCAATGGTTTGGGAGGAGATAGCATGACGGATGAACGGACAGATGGACAGAGGTGATTACAATATCCCCATATTTTTTTAAACCGTGGGGATAAAGCTGATACGCTCCATGGCCATATATCAATATCAGCTATGATCTACGTTTAAATCCCACGACTCAGAAAATTCTACACTAGCGTGCTGGAAAACTATTGTATATTTTGAAGCTAAATTTGATGAAAATTGTTGCCGTACTGAGCAGCAACAATGTTTTGCACAATTCATTTCAAAATATTTAACAGATTAGTTTTTATCAGCAGGAATGAGCTATGAATGAACGATACGCTAAAATCAAACCATTCTATAACACACAGCATGCATGCAATCAACAAGTGGTCGGCAACGACAAACAGTCACCTTTAAATCTAACTCATCTCAGCCAGAATGACATCAAAGATCCCTGCACAAGATGGCCGCATTTTCAATGACAAATGAATACTATGTTCAAAGGGCCATTGAGGAATCAACTTTTAGCTATGTCCCACCCATCTCTAGCTAAGCTTCACCCACACTTTGCCCAT
This sequence comes from Chaetoderma sp. LZ-2023a, assembly GCA_034401795.1. Classification (NCBI taxonomy): domain Eukaryota; kingdom Metazoa; phylum Mollusca; class Caudofoveata; order Chaetodermatida; family Chaetodermatidae; genus Chaetoderma; species Chaetoderma sp. LZ-2023a. Next base: position 10,992,762 of record CM067361.1, on the reverse strand, counting down.
GTTGGGATCAATCGATCCTTGAACTCGCTGGCAAACAATTTGATGAAAACCATACAGTTAAGCTGTTGACTATTTTGAGACTAATTTGCTTGGGTGCTGCTGCTGCTTATGGTAGCAACAATGCTACCCTCCCCCATTCCCCACATTAGTTTCAAAATATTCAACAGCATGTTTATTAAATTGTAGACATACAGTTCATACAACAACGCTTAGTCAGTCATTAATTAAGCATTTGTGATGAACTTATCTACATCATTGATGACGTAATGATTATGCTGACATCCTACATGGCATGGAGTTGATTATAACATCATATGATTGATGGATAAACTGGAATGCTCTATTGGCAGGTTGTGTATAAATAAATGTGTCTGAAAGTCATATACATTGAAGGGTTATGTCACAATCTATGATTATAATACAGAAGACGTGCTGCATTTTTAATCCCTTGAATCAGTTAATGGGCAAGAGGTAAAGAAAGTTAAAGATTTCGCTTAGTTAATGTCCACTTGCAGGCAGACTATTTTTGAAAATTTACCACTGGAATGACTGGCTCAAGCCAGTCATTCCAGTAGTAAAATTGCAAAACTAATCTTCTCATGGCCTGCAAATGGACATTTCACAAGATCATAGCAAAGGCAAATTTTGGTCACCGCTTAACACTCACATCAGCCAAAAATGTCTTCTGCATTGGACTTGAGAAATATCCATTTGCAAACCAAGAGGACTATTTTTCAAAATTTACCACTGGAATGACTGGCTTGATAATCGTGCCAGTCACATTCCAATGGTAAATTTTAAAACATAGTCTTCTCTTGACCTGCAAATGGACATTTTCTATGAGAAAATTGAAATTTTCTTGAACAAATTCAAGTGTTAAATGGCTACATATGTAGACAGCATGTACCTGAAAAGCGATTTTCTGTTCAGATTCCTGGTGACCATTATCAGTGGTGACTTGTTTTGGCAGCTTGTCCTGCACAGACTTCAATAGATCCAGATGTGCTGTGGTCGTCTCATATTGGAAATTGATCTTCGGACAATTGTACCCTCCAGACAACATGCCAATCTTTAAGATAAGTGTTAGGATTTGAAATAATTCAGGTCCAAAGTTGTGTAGGAAAGTTTGTTAGGAATCCCTTAAACTGTAATATAAAATTCCCGAGTTAACCTTTTCTTACGTCAGAAGTGGATTTATGGCATTCTCGTTTATAATTTTATGGAAGTAATACGTGTATTATATGTGAATTGTGTATCGTTCATGCTTAGCTTACTTGCTTTGTAAGTACATTGTGTATCGTTCATGCTTAGCTTACTTGCTCTGTAAGTACATTGTGTATCGTTCATGCTTAGCTTACTTGCTTTGTAAGTACATTGTGTATCGTTCATGCATAGCTTACTTGCTCTGTAAGTACATTGTGTATCGTTCATGCTTAGCTTACTTGCTCTGTAAGTACATTGTGTATCGTTCATGCTTAGCTTACTTGCTTTGTAAGTACATTGTGTATCGTTCATGCTTAGCTTACTTGCTCTGTAAGTACATTGTGTATCGTTCATGCTTAGCTTACTTGCTTTGTAAGTACATTGTGTATCGTTCATGCTTAGCTTACTTGCTTGCTTATGTTTATTTTGTTGCTTGCCTAACTGTATTGACTGAACAACAAGTATTCAGGTAAACTTGCTGCTAAACTCAATGACACAATAGTCAGGATCGAGGATAACAAGGCCAACTATAGCTAATAGTTAAAGGTGTCAAGACTCTAAACGAAATCAAGGATTTCTTTTTTCACGAGAGAGTTGATACTTACCTCCCTAATACTTTTGATATTGCTAAATATCGGCGTTCACTCAATAAACACTCAGAATAAAAATGGTTAGGTGCCCCTACTGGGCAGGTAGACAGAGGGTAGTCCGGCGGATGCCAGGCCCACCACCGCGCATGCGCCGACTACTACTTCCTCTGACTAATTTATTGGCTGACACACATGCAACTATTAAGAGCCTGAAGACCGAGCCTCTGTGGGGTGGAGAGGCTGGGTCCATATCTAGGGAGGTAAGTATCAACTCGCTCGTGAAAAAAGAAATCCTTGATTTCGTTTATTTCACTTCAAGAGAATACTTACCTCCCTAATACTTTTGATATTGCCAGAATTCGACAGTGAATTCGGCGGGAGGGAGGCTCTTCCCTATACGCTTTTCCGCATTTAAGGCACTTAAACTTCTGAAACTGTGTGAAACAGTCAGGATTTGATGAACACCGGCTAACACCAACCGATGGATGAGAGATGACCGAATGTCATATGTGCTCTCCCCCCCCCCCCTTTTCTGGGAGGAAGACTTGAATGACCTCAATGTCACATATGCTCTCTACGTACCAGTGACATGTACTATAGGACAGAGACGAAAAGGCTCCATTTTCGTATACTCTCAATGATGAACCACATCAATACACAAACCATCACCATATTAATAACAAAATGTAACATGACAATACAATCAACAATGAACAACACAGGAACAAGACTGACCTTGTTGAACCTGGATGCTGTCATCATCTTCCCATTGGTGAAGGCTGATGCAGTCCCAAAAAGTGGTTGTTTCCATTAATTAATTGTGATGTATATAAGTAATGAGGAAACCCTCATCAAAAATCATATAAGCGATTATTTTTTCAAAATCGACAAGGCGAGAGGATTCGAGGTGTCACGGAGATAATGGTCTGTAAAACTTGACTCACAGTGCCACTGAGCAACGGACATAATGTCATCCACAGGGACCCCATTAAATAGGGCAGTGGAAGTCACCACGCCGCGGACACTGTGAGCCTTGGCTATGTCAACCTGCTTACCAGTGGCGGATTTATGACAAAATTGGATACACTCTACAATCCACCTGGAAATGGTGTCCTTAGACGCCCTGCCATGGGGTTCAATATATGACAACCATAACGCTGACTGGTCGGTCCGCCACTCCGAAGTACGTTGTTTGTACCGAAGCAGCGCCCGAACGGGACACCATGCTTTAGATTTAGGATCATATCCAGTTAAAGCAGGCAAAAAAATAGGTTGACCTGGATATTTCAAAGACTGATTCTTAGCTAAGAAATTAACCCTAGGTAGCAACTTAAGGCCTTCCGCTGTAACCGCAAACGGTCCTCCTCGGCTGATAAGGCATGAATTTCACTCCTACGCCTAGCCGAGGCCGCAGCAATTAAAAATACAGTTTTAAGAGTTAACAGTTTCATAGAAATGGAACTAAGTGGTTCAAAAGGCTTATCACCTAGTACCTGAAGCACTAGTGATAAACTCCAAGACGGAATCACCGGGGATTCCTTGGTCTTAAATTGTCCATGCCTTTAATTAATACATTTAATGTACTTACTTCATCACTTCCCCTCTTAGCAAAGCAAGGGATAACAGTCATTATAGCTGACTTATAACCAGCAATAGAGTTAGGCTTGAGGCTATAGGCTTCATACAGGTGACAGAGGAAATCAGCTACTACCTGAATAGATGAATCCATTGGATCAACACATCTTTTTGAGCACCACTCTGCAAATCTGTTGATTTTATAATTATATGCTCTGGAGGTTGACCCCCTCCTGGCTTTGGCCATAAACATGGCTGCTTGCTCAGAAAAGCCCTCCTTAATTCTAGATTCCTTGACAACATCCACGCAGTCAATCGGAACATTGACGGATTGTTGTGAAGGGCCTTGCCCTGGAAGATAATGTCATCCATCAGAGGCAGAGGAACCGGATTGCAGACCAGAAGGTCCAGCAGATCCGTATACCATGATCGGCGTGGCCAATCTGGGGCGATCAGAAGCACTTGGCACTCCTCCTGTCTGATTTTCTGAAGAATTTTTGGAATCAGGATTGTCGGAGGGAATGCGTATGCATACATTCCCGCCCAGCTGATAGCTAACGCATCTGTTGCGAAAGCGCTTGGATCTGGAATCGGAGAGACGTACGTCGTCATCTTCGCATTCCTCTTCGTTGCGAACAAATCGATGTTGAGCTTCCCCGAACGGTCGAACAGACGATCTGCCACACATTGATTTAGTTGCCATTCCGTCGGTAAAACAGTCATCCTTCGGCTCAATGAGTCTGCTAGCAGATTTAACCTTCCCGGAATATGAACTGCTTTCAAGGTAATCCTGTGATCCAGGCACCAGCAAAGCAGTTTCCATGTCATCATACAGAGACTGGGCGACTTCGTTCCGCCCTGGTGGTTTATGTAAGTCACTACTGTTGAGTTGTCTGAACGAATAAGAACAATCTTGCCCTGAACTTTCTGTAAGAAATGTTCCAGGCCCAGGACTACTGCTCTTAATTCCAGTAGATTTATATGTTCCTTCGACTGTTCCAGATCCCACAGCCCTGATATCGTGGATTGAGGCATCTGTGTACACAGTTACCTGAGGGTGAGGAGGGGTTAGCATCACCCCCCCCCCCACCAGGAGATTCTCTATCTCCAACCACAATTGCAGGTGGTGAATTAGAGGCGCCAACACTGACACCTTCGAGTCCAGTGAACCTGTACTCTGGGTCCATTGAGTCATGAGAAATAACTGGATCGGCCGCCTGCGTAAGGCGGCCTGAGGAATGACTGGTTCCAACGAAACCATCAACCCCAGCATTCTCAAGTAAACCCGTGCCAGGACATGACGACTGTCACACACTGACTGAATTACCGAGATGAGTCTCTGAACTCTCTCCTGAGTAGGATAAACATATCCTGTCTCTAGATCGAAGAACATCCCCAGGTAAACAAACTTCTGGGATGGAGTCAGCTCTGATTTTTGAAAATTTATCATCCAGCCTAAATCTGTGAGAGTTTTCAAAACAATCTCCAGATCGGTCGATAAACTTTCCTGGGTGTGTGCATTTAACAGCCAGTCATCTATGTACGTGTGGACTGCTATGCTTCTCCTGTGGAGATATGCTGTGATCGCAAGAACCACACGGGTGAAAACCCGAGGAGCGGTGGAAATTCCGAAGGGTAACACCCTGAATTCCCACTGTCTGCCCTGGAATGCAAATCTCAGGAAGCGACGGAAACTCCTCGCCATGGGAATGTGGAAATAAGCATCCTTCAAATCTATGGAAGCTGTCCACATTCCCTTCTCTAACCCCGCCAACACCGAGTGCACAGTTTCCATCTTGAAACTGGGCGTCTCTATGAACTTGTTCAACGGCTTGAGGTTGAGAATTGGTCTCCACCCTCCGGTGTGTTTTGTTACTAAGAACACGGTTGAATAGAAGCCCGGACACTTTTGTGCCGGCTGAATAGCTCCTTTTTGTATGAGGGAATTTATCTCCTCCTCGATACACAACCTTTGATCTGGATCTCTTGGATTTGGAGTCCAGATTGGCACTAGAGACAGTCACGATGGCGGGCCTGTCATCCAATCGGGATGATACCCAACTGAAAGCCATCGCAAGACTAAACGGTCCTGAGTCAACCGTTCCCACTCTTGCATGTGGTCGGCCAGCCGGCCTCCCACTGGTCCACCTAGGGAGAGAGGTGGACATAAGGAGTGCAAGAGTGTCACTGTCTCCTTCGCCAGAAACACCGGAGTGGTTCTCCCCGCGGTAACCGGCCCATCAGGCACGATTACCACGACCAGATCCTTGCGCACCACGCCCAGCACCGCGCGCACCTCGGTGCGCAGGTGGCTGCCTGGCTGACTGCGCCTGAGGAGCCTGCGCCCCCCTCACTGCTGGCCGAATTGCGCGCGGCCTAGGCCGACGCTGCGATGGTGGGTGGCCTCTGATCTGGCCACCTCCGCCTCAAGCCTGCAGGGGACGATACGCAGGGGGTGCGGCGCGAACGCGCTCCCGACGGAGCACTTCAAACTGCTCGCGCAGCGCCCTCTGGTTATTGACCAGAGTAACCGTCTCCTGGAGGTGCCCACATCCCTCACCTCCAGAGACCAGGACCTGTCATAGGCGTACGCAGTAGCCTATTGTACAGGTCCTGGGACGGGCACAGATTGTCCAAGGCAAACGTGCACCTCGCCCGGACACTCCTGGTCACCACCTGAGTCATACAGTCCAGAGCCAGGTTGATACCATCCTGGATGGCTCTCTGGACTGTGACCGGGCTCGGCTGGCGTGATGCGGATGCCGTTACTACCCCCTGTAACAGCTGGGAGACGTGGGACAGAGCGGCTATCAAAGCTCTCCCACTCTCCTCCGCATCACGCAACGCGGCATTGGCCGAACGCAACGCGTTCGAACACAAGACTCCCGTGTCAGAACGGGAGCCTGGCCGTGCATCTTCACCCAAAGCCGCGCAGTCATCCACGCTCGGCTTGGGTTTCACACCGTACCTCTGGTAATCCAGGGGCACGATGCGGCAATGCCTGGCCACCTCACGAGGGGCCTTCGCGAGACGCCCATTCGCCTTGATGGACGTCTCCGCCGCCTCGAACATGTCAATGACATGCTCAGCCAGTGGCAGAGATGGCATTGTGCTAGCAGTAGCTTTACCAGCTAACCACGGCCTGTGATCACGCTGGCTAGCCGACTGCTCCACGGGCAGATCTGGCCTAACACTAACCAGCCACTGGCAAGCGTCCGACCAATCCTCTTCCGTGGCTAGCTGCGAGCGCTCTACAAGACGGGGGCCTTCGTCTTCCTCCTGAGCGCAAGCAGCAGAGCTTGATGGCGGATAAGCTGATACCCTTGGCAAGCCAGGGAAAGCATGCGGGCCCGAAAGAACAGGCATGCTAACCTGACTGGCTTGACCAGGAGCAAGTGCCGTGGTAGAGCGCGGGGCAGATACCACCCCACCACGACCCCGGCCAGCACCAGCGATACACTCGGCAAGCTGAGGTATGCGGTATAGCTGGCCATCAGCATCGGCCAGGGCCACCTTCTGAGCCGTGAACTCTACTCCTGCGTGAGTAGAGCCATGGAATATGTCGCCTGTATTCCCCCGCGAGGGGTGCACAGACGTCATAATCCATGGTCACATCCCCAGACGGCGACCCTAACAGGTAATCCTCTTCCTCCTGGCCAGAAAGATTAGACTCCGGGTCAGCAAAGAGAGCTAACCCGGACTGGCCAGGAAAGGTGCCATAGGAGGTACTGGCACCCACGGCATGCGGATACCCCTGGACTGATAAGCAGCCCGCGGGTTCCAGCGACAGCCGTCCACGACCCCTCGGCGCAGCACCAAGCCTGCTGCCAGGGTTGTGGAACGCCCCCACTAATGGGGCCACCTGTGAATCTTCGAACAACGGAACCGGCCTACGGAAAGGTGATTCAGAGGTGGGCATTACCTGCTCTGATGCAGATGCCGAGGATGACAAAGGATTTGGTCCAGGAAGCATGCCACGAAGCAACTCTGGAACCAAATCCTTTATCGTCCTCTTCATCTCTCCCAACATCTCACTCCGGAAGGCCTCCATGTCCACCGCGGACGAGGCCTTCCTCTTACCTTTCTTACCTACACCCTCTCTCTTCGACTTCCTCTCCTCCTCCACTACCTTGTCCTTCGCCTGCAAACACAGAAACTCAGACATTAACTCACCCCCCCATTGCTTGCATACCTCACACTTGAGCAATGGCCCACAGGGACTACAACTAAAGCACAGGTGAGGCACGAACCTTTCCTTAAGGAAGCGTCCACAGGACGAAAAACCAGGCCTCTGAAACAGGACAAAGGACGAGGACAATGAGTAATTCTGTTACGGTTAGAAAACTCAAAACCAAACTAAAAGAGAGGGAAATGATCATAAAGATCAATAATCATCTGAAAACCAGCGTTGGACAAAACTTTAATTGTTAATAAAGAGCAAGGCTGATTATGACGTCATGATCCCATGACAGTAATTTAATCGATCCGAACCAACAACCAGGCGTGTGGACGAATTGTATACATAACCAGAACATCTTACGAATGGTTATTCAGACTACACAACCATCAGATACACAACGATAACAATGGCAATTACAGTTAATTTTCTTAAATAATTAACCTCACCTATCATTACTTAGATACCTGACACCTTGTATAGACAAACCATCCAACGTGATGAACTGGAGCACTCCACCAACTGTACGCCTCTCAACTCTCTCCACCTCAGGGGAAGGAATTGGATCAAGAGGGCAAAGTGAGAAGACCTTTATACTAGGCCTCCGACTCACTGGACATAAAAATCTTGGTTAGATAACCTAACAGTATTAGTAGGAAATGGAACCTTGGTGGAGAGAAACAAACCCTCAGATGCTGTGATGTCCATTACATATCCTAACAGATACCTGTGGACATAAACACAGAGAGAGATTAGTCTTATATAGCACCATGTTGAAATAAAACAACTAAAACAGGCGCTTATCACGGTAAACGCGAGTCCCGGAAACACATTACACCGGGGAAAACTCGCTAGAATATATTAGAAATCACCTGATATAAGGATCCTGCGCTGTCCTCCGGCGAAGCCACTCTTTCCGACATGATCCAGGCGATAATCCTTCCAATATATAGACTTAAAATGCGCTTTTAGAATTATTTTTTAAGTGAAAGTGAAAAAAACAACAAAAACATGTGTTCTCTCTGCCAATAAATTAGCAAAGAGGAAGTAGTAGTCGGCGCATGTGCAGTGGTGGGGCTGGCATCCGCCGGACCACCCTCTGTCTACCTGCCCAGTAGGGCCACCTAACTGTTTTTATTCTGAGTGTTTATTGAGTGAACGCCGATATTTAGCAATATCAAAAGTATTAGGGAGGTAAGTATACTCTTGTAGTGAAATGTGCTGTTACGTGACTCAAGAAGCATTGAGCAGAGTACTGTACCAGCTACCACCAATATAGACGACCAGAGTAGTGTACAAGCTACCACCAATATAGATGACCAGAGTAGTGTACAAGCTATCACCAATATAGATGACCACAGAAGTGTACCAGCTACCACCAATATAGATGACCAGAGTAGTGTACAAGCTACCACCAATATAGATGACCAGCGTAGTGTAAAGCTACCACCAAAATAGATGACAAGAGTAGTGTAAAGCTACCACCAATATAGATGACCAGAGTAGTGTACCAACTACCACCAATATAGATGACCAGAGTAGTGTACCAACTACCACCAATATAGATGGCCAGAGTAGTGTACCAACTACCACCAATATAGATGACCAGAGTAGTGTACAAGCTATCACCAATATAGATGACCACAGGAGTGTACCAGCTACCACCAATATAGATGACCAGAGTAGTGTACAAGCTACCACCAATATAGATGACCAGAGTAGTGTAAAGCTACTACCAATATAGATGACCAGAGTAGTGTATAGCTACTACCAATATAGATGACCAGAGTGGTGTACAAGCTACCACCAATATAGATTACCAGAGTAGTGTACCAACTACCACCAATATAGATGACCAGAGTAGTGTACCAGCTACCACCAATATAGATGACCAGAGTAGTGTACAAGCTATCACCAATATAGATGACCAGAGTAGTGTAAAGCTACTACCAATATAGATGATCAGAGTGGTGTACAAGCTACCACCAATATAGATGACCAGAGTAGTGTAAAGCTACTACCAATATAGATGACCAGAGTGGTGTAAAGCTACTACCAATATAGATGACCAGAGTGGTGTACAAGCTACCACCAATATAGATGACCTGAGTGGTGATCCAGCTACCACCAATATAGATGACCAGAGTAGTGTACCAGCTACCACAAATATAGATGACCAGAGTAGTGTACCAGCTACCACCAATATAGATGACCAGAGTGGTGTACAAGCTACCACCAATATAGATGACCAGAGTAGTGTACCAACTACCACCAATATAGATGCCCAGAGTAGTGTAAAGCTACTACCAATATAGATGACCAGAGTGGTGTACCAGCTACCACCAATATAGATGACCAGAGTGGTGTACAAGCTACCACCACTATAGATGACCAGAGTAGTGTACAAGCTACTACCAATATAGATGACCAGAGTAGTGTACAAGCTATCACCAATATAGATGACCAGAGTAGTGTAAAGCTACTACCAATATAGATGACCAGAGTGGTGTACCAGCTACCACCAATATAGATGACCAGAGTGGTGTACAAGCTACCACCACTATAGATGACCAGAGTAGTGTACAAGCTACTACCAAGGATTTCCTATCCGAGGTCTCCAACATTTCTGTTCCTCCAAACTCACTCTTGATAACCCTCGACATCGATGCTATGTACACAAACATTGACATTGAAATGGGTTTGACCACAGTGGTGTACAAGCTCCCACCAATATAGATGGCCAGAGTAGTGTAGAAGCTACCACAAATATAGATGACCAGAGTGGTGTACCAGCTACCACCAATATAGGTGACCAGAGTGGTGTACAAGCTCCCACCAATACAGATGACCGGAGTAGCCTACCAGCTAACACCAATTTAAATGACCATGGGTGGCGTGTCAGCCACCAATTTAGATGGTGCATTCCTCATTTACACTGAGATCACACAGGTGACATTAGCAGGTATTGAGATGCTAGCAGTTCCAAGATAAATGATACATAACGTGACATTAATACATTTCACAAGACCATTACAGATGGTTGTGTTTGATGATGAGCTTGACACTGGATCTTTCCAGTTTGTCCATCAATCATATACTGTCACAATCCACTACATGACATGTAGGATGACAGCGTAATCAATGACATCATGAATGACATAGATAACTTCATCACAAATGCTTAATTGATGATGGACTAAGCATTGTTGTATGAATTGTATGCCTTTACTATTTAATAAACATGCTTTTGAATATTTTGAAACTAATTTGATTGGGCACCGGCAGCAACAGCATCCAGTAAAATTAGTTTCAAGATACTCAACATTTCTGGAAATTGATAGTCATGGAGTTCAGGGATCGATCGATCCCAACATGTGCAAAGTGTGGGTGGAGTTTAGCTAGTGATGGGCGGGGCATCACTAAAATTGGATTCATCCACTAAGTGATTAAGGCAAGTTCGCTAACCCATGGTGTTAACATTTCAATGCTAAAATTTGTTCAATTTTCTCTTATCTAGTGCCAAAAATACTATGCTTGACTGTTAACCCTAAAACCCTCGAATTTGTTCAAGAAAATTTCAATTTTCTCATAGAAAATGTCCATTTGCAGACCAAGAGAAGACTATTTTTGAAAATTTACCACTTGAAGTGGTAAATTTTCAAAAAGAGTCTTCTCTTGGTCTGCAAATGGACATTTCTCAAGACCACTGAGAAGCCATTGTAGGGTTAATGGTTAACTAGTTTGCCAGTAACATCAAATAAGGTCAAATGGCTTTGAAAGGCTTAACATATTTAACTACTATATTTAACTACCATATTTAACTGCATGGCTTGAAGCCAATCACAGCTGATGCTTTAATTAGAATAGAAATTACTAATACTAATAATTTCTAACACAGTTGTAGTTCTCTAGGATCATACCTCAGTTCGTTCCCACTGGTAGCCATTGCCCATCACAGCCAGAACTGTGGGAATTTTTAGTGTACTGATAGCATAACGGAATTCCATCTGACAATTCCTCGAGGTAGCATACTGAAAGCAACAGAAAAGTTTGATAGACATAAGATCTTAAGTATGACACAGAGATAGACATAAGATCTTAAGTATGACACAGAGATAGACATAAGATCTTAAGTATGACACAGAGATAGACATAAGATCTTAAGTATGACACAGAGATAGACATAAGATCTTAAGTATGACACAGAGATAGACACAAGATCTTAAACCTCAAGTATGACACAGAGATAGACATAAGATCTTAAACCTCAAGTATCACACAGAGATAGACATAAGATCTTAAACCTCAAGTATGACACAGAGATAGACATAAGATCTTAAGTATGACACAGAGATAGACATAAGATCTTAAACCTCAAGTATGACACAGAGATAGACATAAGATCTTAAACCTCAAGTATGACACAGAGATAGACATAAGATCTTAAGTATGACACAGAGATAGACATAAGATCTTAAGTATGACACAGCGATAGACATAAGATCTTAAGTATGACACAGAGATAGACATAAGATCTTAAACCTCAAGTATGACACAGAGATAGACATAAGATCTTAAACCTCAAGTATGACACAGAGATAGACATAAGATCTTAAACCTCAAGTATGACACAGAGATAGACATAAGATCTTAAACTTCAAGTATGACACAGATATAGACATAAGATCTTAAACCTCAAGTATGACACTGAGATAGACATAAGATCTTAAACCTCAAGTATGACACAGAGATAGACATAAGATCTTAAGTATGACACAGAGATAGACATAAGATCTTAAGTATGACACAGAGATAGACACAGGATCTTAAACCTCAAGTATGACACAGAGATAGACATAAGATCTTAAGTATGACACAGAAATAGACATAATATCTTAAGTATGACACAGAGATAGACATAAGATCTTAAGTATGACACAGAGATAGACATAAGATCTTAAGTATGACACAGAGATAGACATAAGATCTTAAACCTCAAGTATGACACAGAGATAGACATAAGATCTTAAACCTCAAGTATGACACAGAGATAGACATAAGATCTTAAACCTCAAGTATGACACAGAGATAGACATAAGATCTTAAGTATGACACAAAGATAGACATAAGATCTTAAACCTCAAGTATGACACAGAGATAGACATAAGATCTTAAACCTCAAGTATGACACAGAGATAGACATAAGATCTTAAACCTCAAGTATGACACAGAGATAGACATAAGATCTTAAACCTCAAGTATGACACAGAGATAGACATAAGATCTTAAACCTCAAGTATGACAAGAGATAGACATAAGATCTTAAACCTCAAGTATGACACAGAGATAGACATAAGATCTTAAACCTCAAGTATGACACAGAGATAGACATAGGATTTTAACCCCAAGTATGACACAGAGATAGACACAAGATCTTAAACATCAAGTATGACACAGAGATAGACATAAGATCTTAAACCTCAAGTATGACACAGAGATAGACATAAGATCTTAAACCTCAAGTATGACACAGAGATAGACATAAGATCTTAAACCTCAAGTATGACACAGAGATAGACATAGGATTTTAACCCCAAGTATGACACAGAGATAGACATAAGATCTTAAACATCAAGTATGACACAGAGATAGACATAAGATCTTAAACCTCAAGTATGACACAGAGATAGATATAAGATTTTAACCCCAAGTATGACACAGAGATAGACATAAGGTCTTAAACATCAAGTATCACACAGAAATAGACATAAGATCTTAAATTTGAAGTATGACACAGAGATAGGCATAAGATCTTAAAGCTCAAGTATGACACAGAGATAGACATAAGATCTTAACCCTCAAGTATCACACAGAGATAGACATAAGATCTTAAGCATCAAGTATGACACAGAGATAGACAAGATCTTAAACATCAAATATGACATAAAGATAGACATAAGATCTTAAACCTCAAGTATCACACAGAGATAGACATAAGATCTTAAGGATCAAGTATGACACAGAGATAGACATAAGATATTAAGCATCACGTATGACACAGAGATAGACAAGATCTTAAGGATCAAGTATGAAACAGAGATAGACATAAGATCTTAAGTATCAAGTATGACACAGAGATAGACGTAAGATCTTAAGTATCAAGTATGACACAGAGATAGACATAAGATCTTAAGTATCAAGTATCACACAGAGATAGACATAAGATCTTAAGTATCAAGTATCACACAGCGATAGACATAGGATCTTAGACCTCAAGGATGACACAGAGATATACATAAGATCTTAAACCTCAAGTATGACACAGAGACAGACATAAGATCTTAAGGATCAAGTATGACACAGAGATAGACATAAGATCTTAAGCATCAAGTATGACACCGAGATAGACAAGATCTTAAACATCAAATATGACAAAGATAGACATAAGATCTTAAACCTCAAGTATGACACAGAGATAGACGTAAGATCTTAAGCATCAAGTATGACACAGAGATAGACAAGATCTTAAGTATCAAGTATCACACAGAGATAGACATAAGATCTTAAGTATCAAGTATCACACAGAGATAGACATAAGATCTTAACTATCAAGTATGACACAAAGATAGACATAAGATCTTAAACCTCAAGTATGACACAGAGATAGACATAAGATCTTAAACATCAAGTATCACACAGAAATAGACATAAGATCTTAAACCTCAAGTATGACACAGAGATAGACATAAGATCTTAAACCTCAAGTATGACAAAGATAGACATAAGATCTTAAACCTCAAGTATGACACAGAGATAGACGTAAGATCTTAAGCATCAAGTATGACACAGAGATAGACAAGATCTTAAGCATCAAGTATCACACAGAGATAGACAGGATCTTAAACCTCAAGTATGACACAGAGATAGACATAAGATCTTAAGTACCAAGTATGACACAAAGATAGACATAAGACCTTAAACCTCAAGTATAACACAGAAATAGACATACAATCTTAAGCATCAAGTATCACACAGAGATAGACATAAGATCTTAAGTATCAAGTATCACACAGAGACAGACATAAGATCTTAAGTATCAAGTATGACACAAAGATAGACATAAGATCTTAAGTATCAAGTATGGCACAGTCTATCTAGACAAGATCTTAAACATCAAATATGACAAAGATAGACATAAGATCTTAAACCCCAGGTATGACACAGAGATAGACATAAGATCTTAAGCATCAAGTATGACACAGAGATAGACAAGATCTTAAACATCAAATATGACATAAAGATAGACATAAGATCTTAAACCTCAAGTATCGCACAGAGATAGACATAAGATCTTAAGGATCAAGTATGACACAGAGATAGATATAAGATCTTAAGAATCACGTATGACACAGAGATAGACAAGATCTTAAGGATCAAGTATGACACAGAGATTGACATAAGATCTTAAGTATCAAGTATGACACAGAGATAGACATAAGATCTTAAGTATCAAGTCTCACACAGAGATAGACATAAGATCTTAAGTATCAAGTATCACACAGCGATAGACATAAGATCTTAGACCTCAAGGATGACACAGAAATAGACATAGATCTTAAACCTCAAGTATCACACAGAGATAGACATAAGATCTTAAGTATCAAGTATGACACAGAGATAGACATAAGATCTTAAGTATCAAGTATGACACAAAGATAGACATAAGATCTTAAGTATCAAGTATGACACAAAGATAGACATAAGATCTTCAACATCAGCTATGACTCAAAGATGTGACCTGACTGTCTGAGAGCTGACACACTGGTGAAGTATCATTATAGAGCATTTGGAGCTGCGTAAGAGCTTAGACTTGACGTTTTTTAGTAACAGAAACACATATTCTACCCTGCTTCTAAAATACAACATTAATAAGTCAAACGATATTAATATAGATGAAACTTATACATGAGAGACATACACATCGGATGTTTGACATACCTTAGAGCAGGAAAGCATAATTTCCTCAAACTCATACTATTCATTACGTATTTACGCGCATTTCTTGCTGACAATGGCAGGGTTCTGCCCAGGATGAAATTAGTGCCGGACATTTTTACTGATATTTTAGAAACTTTCTTGAAAAAAACTACTTTTAAGTGATTTCAACGCTTAATTTCATAAAATAGGTAAAATAGTGGTGGGTAAAAAAGCTAGTTTAGTCTTTAGTGCCGGTCAGAATTATTGAGTGGTGGCCAATCCCAACCAGTGCCGACCAGTGTGAGCAGAACCATGCAATGGTCCTTTTAGCTATGCACCGCCTATCACTAGCTAAGCCTCACCCACACTTTGCTGTGTTGGGATTGATCGATTCCCGAATGCCCTGACTATTAATTTCCTGAAAACTATACAGTTAAGTTGTTGAATATTTTGTAACTAATTTGTCTGGGTGCTGTTGCTGCCTATGGCAATGGTGGTTTCAAAATATTCAACAGGATATTTATTAAATAGTAGACATACAATTCATACAACAACGCATACTTCGTCTTCAACTATGCGTTCGCGACATACTTATCTATGTCATTCATGACGTCATTGATTGTGATGTAATTCTATCTGTCACGTAGTTGATTATGATGTCATATGATGGATGGATACAGTGGAAAGCGCCATTAAATGCAACACCCCATTTTGAATCTGACATGAATTTCATAGTAACTATTTTTTAACAAGACTGGCGGATAGCTAGTCAAATATATTTAAGATTTGATTTAGAAATAGTCAAGTATAATTAAATAAATAGTGGGATCGAGTTATGTTTTACTCACAATTGAAACCATTTTAAAACCGTGAACCATGAATTACCAGAATACCAATTTCAAGGTAACTACACAGGTAAGCTGTTGGCTTATGGCATCCAACAGCAGTGAGTCAAATTAGTTTCAAAATATTGAACAGAATGTTTATTACATTGTAAATTCACCAATGACGTATAATCCAGACACTTTCGGGATGGACCTGTCAGTTGATTGTGCCGTCAGCTAACATTTGACATATTCTGATTATGCGGTCAGAGAGTGACAGATCAGATTCCTCCATTGCTCGTGTTCCTGGTGAGTCAAATCACTAAATCAACATCCTTCGACTGTCCATGTCCCTCGTGAGTGAAAGCCCTAAATTAACATACCTCGTCAGAAACACAGGCGACCATAAGTTTAGCATGGCGGAGACCTTCAGCTATGTCTTCATACAAGCCATGCTGGTAATACAAATGAAAATTATTACAGGAAAACTGTCTCAGCTGATCACCTGTGAGCACAAAAGACAGTTCTTTAAGACAGGGGATAGAATCTCTCCTAAACAACCTCCATCATTTAGCTCGTAAAGGCAATTCTTTAAGATGGGGGTGGGTGTGTATGTGTGTTAGAATATGTCCCAAACAACCATCATTTAGCACGATAAGGCATTAGCATTGGCAAAGAAGTGAGAGACTTTCAATGACTGACAACCTGTCAGTAGTGCCAATGTGTAGGACAGTCTTGATTTACTGTGATGATAATGATGATGAGGAGAAAGTCAAGACTGTGGTGGTTGCTGCGGTGACTGTGGTAGTTGCTGTGGTGATGCTGGCTATGCTGGTGGTGATGATGATTTTCTGTGATGATATTGATGATGATGATGAGAAAGTCACCATTACCAACACCACAGCTACCATCAACATGACAGCCACCACCAGAGTTATCAACACCACAGACACCTTTGCGATATTAGACACGACGAGGACACCAACGTAGCTTAACATTTCAATCTTCCTGGTCATTCTGTCGATAGACACTTTGAAATTATGCCTATTGAGCAACTGCCTCTTTCTGCTACGGCCGAAGAAAGTGATAAACAAAGAAAACTTCGAGAATCATTTTGGATTAAGCAACTGGAAACAAAATGGCCGAGAGGCATAAACGTGGACCCTTGTCTTGCTGATCAACGTGAAATTATTCCATTCAGTTTAACATACAATCGAAAAAATGTTGAAATTTCTGAAATTTTGAAAGATGAATATCATAAATTGCAGGATAAAAATGAAAGAACCTCTCAATTTGCGTCCAGTGATAGCCTTTAAGAAAAACTCCAATCTACGTGACATCTTGGTTAAATCGAAATTAACTCTTCAAAAACCTTCAGAATGAATGATATATATTATTCATAATTTATAGGCCATTCCGCCTCTATCAAACAAACATAACAAATCTCAGACAGTAAAATAAATAAAAAATATCTCCCAAACTTGGGAGATCCTGAGCCAGTGCGTTTAATCATATAACCACCACTGCCACAACCACCATCCCCCAGTTAAATGTTTCAAAATATTCAATACAATGTTTATTACATTGTAACTTCATCAAAGACATACAATCTCACACTATTGACAGATTGTATAATTTTTGTGACAGAATAAAAACTTCATTTTGATCATGACATTAGCTAACTAGTGAAATAATTCATTCTGATGTCAGCTACTTGAGTGACAGATCGGATCCATACATTTGGGAGAATAGAAGTTTGGATCATGGCAGTATCCACTAATGAGGATCACGCAGGATTTCTTACCCGTCCCACTTGTTCAACATCCATCCAGCAGTTGATTCCATTTTGATGAAGAAAGCCCTTCACTTGACGTGGATCACCCCAGCCTATTGCACCCTCCACTGATTTATAACCTCGTGACACCGCTTCCTGAGAGTTACACCAACAGTAGCTTACAAAGCAGGATGGGAACTCGCGTTTCTGAAACATAACAAATGGGGAGAGAATGACATTTTTCGTGCAGAAAGCCGAGCAGTTAAGGTAAATGATTTAATCCTTTAAAGCTCAAATTTGTTTTTAAAAATTTCAATTTTCTCAAGGAAAATGTCAATGTGCCGACCAAGAGAAGTCAATTTTTGAAAATTTACCATTAGAATGACTGGCTCGGTTATTGAGCCAGTCATTCAAGTTGTAAATTTTCAAAAATTGTCTTCGCTTGGTCTGCAAATTGACATTTCTCATGACCACTCGGAGGCCATTTTGGCCTGATATAAGTGTTAAAAGGTTTAGTACCTGGACAAGTATTTTATATAAAATCTGCTAAATTAACAGGGGAAGAGGATTCGTTTTCATTTGTATATTGCGAGAATGTTGCTGGATCATATTGCTACATACGTTCAGAAACTGTAATCTGCTAGCATTTTATTAAATTCTATGATACACGCTTGAAAGCATATCATAAGCGATCTAGTGTTTCTGATATCTATGTATATTATGAAATCGGGACTCTAAACCGGGTCGTAATCTAACCTGCCAATGTAAGTTTAGATCAAATTTGTCTAATCGCTCAGGCGACCAAAAGTAATTTATCGTGAATTTTCAGGAGCTGGCTCAATGTATGTTGGATGATATAATTAACACTCAATGCGGGTCGATATAAATTATTAGCACCAAAAACTACTTTTACAGCTTACAACTGATACAGTCTTAAACCAAGTCCTTCCAAATCACGCTTATGATCTATATTAAAATACGTCTGATTTCGTTTTTCATGGAAAATGTATGCTAGTAAATAGTCTAATACGGACGAGCTTCATTATACGCATCTAATTAATTGGATGAATAAATTCGATGTGCACGCGTATAGGATAGGCAGATTTGTACCACGTGACAGTATTACGACGTCTTTAACTATTCTACCTAAGCGTGTGTAAACATAGGCCATCAGCATTTGGGAACTAGTCCATATATATACACCTGTGCAAAAGTTAAGCACCAGCAAAAACAATAGAACGTAGAAACATGATGGTACAACTAGGCTGCCATACTTTTTGTCCCCGCGTTAGCTGACATAATTCCAAGTACGAAATGCACATGCATGCATGACTTCTCGCCGCTTGATGTCTGTGCGTGGCGGGAAACAGCACACGTGTTCAGTTATGTAAAAGTCCAGTTTGAGGTGTAGAACATTACATACAGATTTAGGCGACAAGATTAGGAATTTTGTGTTCATGACCGTGGTTTATTTGTACAGAGAGAATTAGCTCTTGATTGTGAACCGCTATGGCAAGACGAAGGTTAAATGATCGTGTGAAATGGCAAATCATAGGCATGCATACCACTGGTATGTCATGCAGAGAGATTGGCAGACAGCTGAACATTAACCATACTGTAATCAGTCGTTTGATTGCAAAACATGGGCAAACTAACGAGGTGAAGGACAGGCCTAGATCTGGAAGACCGAAGAAGACTACTGCCCGTGATGATCGAGCCCTAGTACGCCTTGTTAGGAGATCTCCATTCACCAACAGCAGAGTGCTCAGCCAGCAATGGGAAACGCGCAATAGAGTGTCAATGTCTACCGTCAAAAGGAGACTGTATGCTGCTGGCATGAAAGCTAGGAGACCTGTCAGACGTCCTCTCCTCACTGCACACCACAAAGAGGAGCGTCTGAGGTGGTGCAACGAAAGAAGACACTGGAACATGAGATCCTGGAGACGGGTACACTGGTCCGATGAAAGTCGGTTCCTGCTTCATGCCACAGATGGTCGAACTCGTGTATGGAGGTCCAGACGCACGGCGTACGACCAACGTAACATCATGGAAGAAGTTCCATTTGGTGGAGGTTCCGTTATGATATGGGGGTGCATCTCATTTGATTGTAAGCTGGATCTGTTGACTGTACCTGGAACACTAAATGGACAAAGATATCAAGATTCCATACTGGATAGAGTTGTGGTCCCTCATTTTGTAAATCATGCACCTGGAACCCACCCTATATTCATGGATGACAACGCCCGACCACATCGTGCTAGAGCTGTGCATGAATACCTCCGCCAGAATGCCATCGAAACCCTACCATGGCCAGCAAGGAGCCCTGACATGAACCCTATTGAGCATATCTGGGACATTCTGGGAAACATGGTGAGAAGGAGGGATCCTCCTGTGCAGAACCTACAGGAATTAACAGACGCACTCCATCTTGAATGGCAACGAATACCACAATGGCGTATCAGTCGGTTGGTGACCAGCATGAGACGTCGTGTCCAGGCCGTCATCCAGGCACAAGGTGGATATACCCGGTATTAATAATGACAGTCTCAAACTCGTGCACAGATGTTAAACTTCGTTTTCAGACACCATTAATGACAATCTAGCCACGTGTGTCAACTGTAGGGCAATAGTTGTCAGTTGTGTCAACGTAACCATATTCAGGCCTCGTTTTCAAGTTCAAACAAAAACATACAGTGTTTCCCCACCATCATAATCAGCATTCCTCTAGTTGCATTATTACCTCTTGCACTAAGATGGATGGGTACATAAATGTTTATGCTATTGCTTTCTTCATAGCACATGAATATACCCTCGCATGTGCGTAAAAATAGGGTGGTGCTTAACTTTTGCACAGGTGTATACATTTACATAATACTTCTCATATGACTGGTCTCTGAAATGGAGTCTGTATAACAAATTAATTAGGTTTGCCATCTTTCAGAATTTATCACCTGTTCGTCATTTCCAAGACGTGAAATGACTAACTATCGAGCAGTATTTTTAGCAAATGATATACAAATTTTATAACTAGTTTAATCATCTAATAATATAGTTTCCATTCCGCGAACCGCTGGACTTCTCTGCTGAAAGCCACAGTAAATTTGGCAATGTATCATCTATCTACGCATTATCCTAGAGGGGAGTATATGAATTGCTAATTGTCTACGAATCTAAAAATATGACTGAGATTGCGCAAGAACTCAAAGTAACAATCAGAGTAAAATGTTTGTAAAATGTTTGTACACGCATATTTCCTTCAGATCACATGAACATCATCATCACTCTCCTGTCATGTGCCTTTCCTTCAGATCACATGAACATCATCATCATCACTCTCCTGTCCTGTGCCTTTCCTTCAGATCACATGAACATCATACTCACTCTCCTCTCACGTGCCTTTCCTTCAGATCACATGAACATCATCATCACTCTCCTGTCCTGTGCCTTTCCTTCAGATCACATGAACATCATAATCACTCTCCTGTCCCGTGCCTTTCCTTCAGATCACATGAACATCATAATCACTCTCCTGTCCCGTGCCTTTCCTTCAGATCACATGAACATCATCATCACTCTCCTGTCCCGTGCCTTTCCTTCAGATCACATGAACATCATAATCACTCTCCTGTCCCGTGCCTTTCCTTCAGATCACATGAACATCATAATCACTCTCCTGTCCCGTGCCTTTCCTTCAGATCACATGAACATCATCATCACTCTCCTGTCCTGTGCCTTTCCTTCAGAACACATGAACATCATCATCACTCTCCTGTCCCGTGCCTTTCCTTCAGATCACATGAACATCATAATCACTCTCCTCTCCCGTGCCTTTCCTTCAGATCACATGAACATCATCATCACTCTCCTCTCCCGTGCCTTTCCTTAAGATCACATGAACATCATCATCACTCTCCTGTCCCGTGCCTTTCCTTAAGATCACATGAACATCATCATCACTCTCCTGTCCCGTGCCTTTCCTTCAGATCACATGAACATCATCATCACTCTCCTGTCCTGTGCCTTTCCTTCAGATCACATGAACATCAATCCTGGTCAATGACATTTACTGGACAACAGAGTTTCTAAATTAAGTGGTATGCTTTCAAAATTAGTCTTCTCAAAGTTTATTAATGGACATTCTTAACCCTTTCATGGTAAGACCAGCCAAAACTGACATCGTCAATGGTCTTGGAGTGTCAATTTGCATGCCAAGAGAATATAATTTTTGAAAACTCACCAATTGAATGATTGGCTCAATAACTGAGCCAGTCATTCCAGTGGTAAATGTGTAAAGATAGTCTTCTATTGGCCTGCAAACGAACATTTAATGAGCAAATACTCTGATTTTCTTGACAAAATTTAGCCATTAAATAGTTAATAATAAAAAAAAATATTTCATTCAGTAACTTGTGACCAATTCTTAGTAACAAATTAAAAAGAATCAAAAAATGTACTTAATCCAGGATAGATAAGTAGATATTCCCTTAAGAGATTGTCTAACATTAGGTAATTACTTCCCTTGAATTGCCTTGAATAGATGAATGGATACCCAACCAGACAGCACCATGCCATAGATGCACTAAACGAAATCTAGGATTTCTTTTTTCACGAGAGAGTTGATACTTACCTCCCTAATACTTTTGATATTGCTAAATATTGGCTTTCACTCAATAAACACTCAGATTTAAAACAGTTAGGTGCCCCTACTGGGCAGGGAGTCAGAGCGTAGTCTGGCGGATGCCAGCCCCACCACCGCGCATGCGCAGACTAGCACTTCCTCTGACTAGATTATTGGCTGACACACATGCAACTATTAAGAGCCTGAAGACCGAGCCTCTGTGGGGTGGAGAGGCCGGGTCCGTATCTAGGGAGGTAAGTATCAACTCTCTCGTGAAAAAAGAAATCCTAGATTTCGTTTATTTCACTTCAAGAGTATACTTACCTCCCTAATACTTTTGATATTGCCAGAATTCGAAAGTGAATCTGGCGGGAGGGAGGCGAGGTCAAAAGACCAGCTCATCCCTATACGCTTTTCTGCGTTTAAGGCACTTAAACTTCTGAAACTGTAAGAAAAAACAGTCAGGATTTGACTAACCATCGGATAACACGACCGATGTATGAGAGATGACCGAATGTCATATGCGCTCCCCCCCCTCCTTCCTGGGAGGAAGAGTCGACTGACCTCAATGTCCTATACGCTCTCTACGTACAAGTGCCATGTACTACAGGACAGAGACGAAAAAGCTCCATTTTCGTAACTCTCAACAATGAACCACACAAATACACAAACCATCACCATATTAATAACGGGTAATCGTGACAATACAATCAACAACGGACAACACATGAACAAGACTGACCTTGTTGAAAATGGCTGCTGACATCATCTTCCCATCGGTAAAGACTGATGCAGGCCCAAAAAAGTGGGTGTTTCCATAAATTAATTGTGATATATATAAGTAATGAGGAAATCACCTCAAAAAATATAAACCGATTTATTTTTTCAAAACCGACAAGGCGAGAGGATTAGAGGTGTCACGGAGATAATGGTCTGTAAAACTTGACTCACAGTGCCACTGAGCCACCGACATAATATCATCCACAGGGACCCCATTAAATAGGGCCGTGGATGTCACTACGCCGCGGACACTGTGAGCCTTGGCCACGTCAACCTGCTTCCCGGTGGCGGATTTATGGCAAAACTGAATGCATTCCACAATCCACCTGGAAATGGTGTCCTTAGAAGCCCTCCCATGGGGTTCAATATATGACAACCATAACGCTGACTGGTCGGTGCGCCATGCCGCCGTACGTTGTTTGTACCGGCGCAGCGCCCGGACGGGACACCATGCTTTAGAATTAGGATCATATCTAGTTAAAGCAGGCAAAATAATAGGTTGACCTGGATATTTCAACGACTGATTTTTAGCCAAGAAATTAATCCTAGGTAGCAGCTTAAGGCCTTCCCCTGAAACCACAAAACGGTCATCCTCGGCTGATAAGGCATGAATCTCACTCCTACGCCTAGCCGAGGCCGCAGCAATTAAAAACACAGTCTTCAGTGTTAATAGTTTCATAGAAATGGAACTAAGTGGTTCAAAAGGCTTATCACCTAGTACTTGAAGCACTAGCGATAAACTCCAAGACGGAATCACAGGAGGATTCCTTGGTCTTAGATTGCCCATGCCTTTAATTAATACATTCAATGTATTTACTTCATCACTTCCCCTCTTAGCCAAGCAAGGAATAACAGACATTAATGCTGACTTATAACCAGCAATAGAGTTAGGCTTGAGGCTATAGGCATCATAGAGGTGACAGAGGAAATCAGCTACTACTTGAATAGATGAATCCATTGGATCAATACATCTTTCTGAGCACCATTCTGCAAATCTGTTGATTTTATAATTATATGCTCTGGAGGTTGACCCCCTCCTGGCTTTGGCCATAAACATGGCTGCTTGCTCAGAAAAGCCCTCCTTAATTCTAGATTCCTTGACAACATCCACGCAGTCAATCTGAACATTGACGGATTGTTGTGAAGGGCCTTGCCCTGGAAGATAATATCGTCCATCAGAGGCAGAGGAACCGGATTGCAGACCAGAAGGTCCAGCAGATCCGTATACCATGATCGGCTTGGCCAATCCGGGGCGATCAGAAGCACTTGGCATTCCTCTTGTCTGATTTTCTGAAGAATTTTTGGAATCAGGATTGCTGGAGGGAATGCGTATGCATACATTCTCCCCCAGCTGATAGCTAACGCATCTGTTGCGAAAGCGCTTGGATCCGGAATCGGAGAGACGTACGTCGTCATCTTCGCATTCTTCTTCGTTGCGAACAAATCGATGTTGGGTTTCCCCCAATGGTCGAACAGACGATCCGCCACACATTGATTTAGTTGCCATTCCGTGGGTAAAACACTCATCCTTCGGCTCAATGAGTCTGCTAGCAGGTTTAACCTTCCCGGAATATGAACTGCTTTCAAGGTAATCTGGTGATCCAGACACCAACAAAGCAGTTTCCATGTCATCATACAGAGACTGGGCGACTTCGTTCCGCCCTGGCGGTTTATGTAAGTCACAACTGTTGAGTTGTCTGAACGAATAAGAACAATCTTGCCCTGAACTTTCTGTAAGAAATGTTCCAGGCCCAGGACTACTGCTCTTAGCTCCAGTAGATTTATATGTTCCTGTGACTGTTCCAGATTCCAAAGCCCTGATATCGTGGATTCTTCCAGGCAAGCTCCCCAGCCCTCCATCGATGCATCTGTATACACAGTCACCTGAGGGTGGGGAGGGGTTAGCAAAACCCCCGGTAAGAGATTCTCTGTATTCAACCACCATTGCAGGTGGTGAATCAGAGGCGCCAACACTGACACATTCGAGTCCAGCGAACCTGTACTCTGGGTCCATTGTGTCATGAGAAACAACTGGATCGGCCGCCTGCGTAAGGCGGCCTGAGGAATGACTGGTTCCAACGAAACCATCAACCCCAGCATTCTCAAGTAAACCCGTGCCAGGACATGACGACTGTCGCACACTGACTGAATCAACGAGATGAGTATTTGAACTCTCTCCTGAGTAGGATAAACATATCCTGTCTCCAGATCAAAGAACATCCCCAGGTAAACAAACTTCTGGGATGGAGTCAGCTCTGATTTTGGGAAATTGATCATCCAGCCCAAGTCTGTGAGAATTTTCAAAACAATCTCCAGATTGGCGGACAAACTTTCCCGGGTGTGCGCTTTCAACAGCCAGTCGTCTATGTACGTGTGGACTGCTATGCTTCTCCTGCGGAGGTATGCTGTGATCGCAAGAACCACACGGGTGAAAACCCGAGGAGCCGTGGAAATTCCAAAGGGCAACACCCTGAATTCCCACTGTCTGCCCTGGAATGCAAATCTCAGGAAGCGACAGAAACTCCTGTGGATGGGGATGTGGAAATAAGCGTCCTTCAAATCTATCGACGCCGTCCACATCCCCCTCTCCAACCCCGCCAACACCGAGCGCACCGTTTCCATCTTGAAACTGGGCGTCTCGATGAACTTGTTCAATGGCTTGAGGTTGAGAATCGGTCTCCACCCACCGGTGCGTTTTGTTACCAAGAACAGGGTTGAATAGAAGCCCGGACACCTTTGTGCCGGCTGAATAGCTCCTTTTTGTACGAGGGAATTTATCTCCTCCTCGATACACAACCTTTGATCTGGATCTCTCGGAATGGGAGTCCAGACTGGCACCAGAGACAGTCGCGACGGCGGGCCTGTCATCCACTCTGGATGATACCCCACGGAAAGCCATCGCAAGACTAAACGGTCCTGAGTTAACCGTTCCCACTCTTGCATGTGGTCGGCTAGCCGGCCTCCCACCGGTCCACCTAGGGACCGCGGTG
The DNA here is from genome assembly GCA_034401795.1 of Chaetoderma sp. LZ-2023a. Classification (NCBI taxonomy): domain Eukaryota; kingdom Metazoa; phylum Mollusca; class Caudofoveata; order Chaetodermatida; family Chaetodermatidae; genus Chaetoderma; species Chaetoderma sp. LZ-2023a. The sequence goes on along the minus strand of CM067361.1, from coordinate 10,966,254 downwards.
GACACAAGGCATGCAAGAGCGGCACTGTCTCCGTCGCCATACACACCGGCGTGGTCCTTACCGCGGTAAGCGCCCTGTCAGGAACGATAACCACGCCCAGATCCTCGCGCGACCCGCCCCGCCCCGCGCGCACCTCGGTGCACGGGCGGCTGCCTGGCTGACGGCGGCTGAGGAGCCTGCGCCCCCCTCACTGCTGGCCGAATCGCACGCGGCCGAGGCCGGCGCTGCGACGGCGGCTGGCCTCTGACTTGGCCAGCACCACCTCGAGCCTGCAGGGGACGATACGCAGGGGCCGCGGCGCGAACGTTAGCACGACGCAGCACCTCAAACTGTTCGCGCAGCGCCCTCTGGTTATTCACCAGGGTGACCGTCTCCTGGAGGTGGCGACATCCCTCACCTCCAAAAAGACCAGGACCCGTCATAGGCGTACGGAGTAGCCTATTATACAGGTCCTGAGACGGGCACAGATTGTCCAGGGCAAATGTGCGTCTTGCCCTGACACTCCTGGTCACCGCCCGCGTCATACAGTCCAGCGGCAGGTTAATACCATCCTGGATGGTTCGCTGGACCGCGAGCGGGCCTGGCTGGCGCGATGCGGATGCCGTTACTACCCCCTGTAACAGCTGGGAGACGTGGGACAGAGCGGCAATCGAAGCCCTCCCACTCTCCTCCGCATCACGCAACGCGGTATTCGCCGAACGCAACGCGTTCGCGCACAAGACCCCCGCGTCAGAACGGGAGCCTGGCCGCGTATCCTCACCCAAAGCCGCGCGGTCATCCACGCTGGGCTTGTGTACCACACCGTACCGCTGGTAGTCCAGGGGCACGATGCGACAACGCCTGGCCACCTCGCGAGGGGCCTTCGCGAGACGTCCACTCGTGTTAATGGACGCCTCCGCCGCCTTGAACATGTCAACGACATACTCCGCCAGCGGCAGAGAAGGCATAGCGTTAGCAGTTGGTTTCCCAGCTAACCACGGCGTGTGAACACGGTGGCTAGCCGACTGCTCCACGGGCAGATCAGGCCTAACGCTCACCAACCACTGGCAAGCGTCATACCAATCCTCCTCCGTGGCTAACTGCGAGCGCTCTACAAGACGGGGTCCTTCGTCTTCCTCCTGAGCGCAAGCAGTAGAGCTTGACGGCGGGTACGCTGATACACCTGGCAAGCCAGGGAAAACATGCGGGCCTGACAGCACCGGCATGAGAATATCACTGGTTTGACCAGGAGCAGGCACCGCGGTAGAGCGCGGGGTATATATAGCCCTACCACGGGCCCGGCCAGCACCAGCTACACTCTCGGCAAGCCGAGGTATGCGGTACCGCTGGCCATCAGCAGCGCCCTGGGCCACCACCTGAACCGAGGACCTTACTCCAGGGTGAGTAATACCGTGGAAAAAAGCGCCTGTATTCCCCGCGAGGGGTGCACAAACGTCTTCATCCATGTCCACGTCGTCAGACGGCGACCCTAGCAGGTAATCCTCATCACCCTGGTCAGAAAGATTAGACCCCGGGTCAGCAAAGAGAGCTAACCCGGGCTGACCAGGAACGGTGCCATAGGAGGTACTGGCCACCGCGGCGTGCGGATACCCCTGGACTGATAAGCAGCCAGCGGGTTCCAGCGACAACCGTCCACGGTCCCCTATCGGCGCGGCAATAAGCCTGCTGCCAGGGCCGTGGAACGCCCCCTCTAATGGGGCCACCTCTGAATCGTCGGACAACGGAAGCGGACTAAGGAAAATCGATCCAGAGGCGGGGATTACCTGCTCCGAAGCCGATGATGAGGACAATAAAGGATCTGGTCCAGGAAGCATGCCACGAAGCAACCCTGGAACCAAATCTTTTATTGTCCTCTTCATCTCTCCCAACATCTCGGTCCGGAAGGTCTCCATATCCACCGCGGACGAGACCTTCCCCTTACCCTTCCTACTTACAACCTCTCGTTTCCGCTTCTTCTTCTTCTCCTCCTCTACCACCTTGTCCGTCGCCTGTAAGCAGCACAAGAATTCGGACATTAACTCGCCCCCCCAGTGCTTACATATGTCACAATTAATCAATGGACCACAAGGGCTACATCGATAACACAGATGCGGCCAGAACTTCACATGCATAAAACGTCCACAGGACGCGCAACCCGGTCCCTGAAACAGGGCAAAGGACAAGGAGTATGAGCAACTAGTTAAGCTTAGAAACTCAATCCAACTCAAGGAGAAGGAAAACGATCATAAAGATCAATATACATCAAAAACCAGCATAGCGCTTGAATTGCTAATAAATACATAGCCAGCTGATTATGACGTCATTAATCCCGTGACAGGAAAAATTCGATCCCAACAAAACATCCAAGTGCAAAGACGAATTGTATGCTGAATGGATAAGTTGACTACACAACCATCAGATACATATAGATAACTCTTTTCTGGCAAAAATGTTAATTATCTCCCTTTGATTGTTTACAATAATTAACATCACCACATTATCAATAACTAGATACCTGACACTTTGTATAGACAAACCATCCAACGTGACGAACCGGAAACTCCACCATCTGCACGCCTCTTAACTCTCTCCACCTCATGGGGAAGGAATTGGATCAAGAGGGCAAAGTGAGAAGACCTTTATACCAGGCCTCCAACTCACTGGACATAATTTTTCATTTGGTTAGATAACCTAACAGTGTTAGTAGGAAATGGAACCATGGTGGAGAGAATACTAATTCTCTGGTACTGTGAGGTCACCACCTAGCGTCATACAGACCTGTGGACATAAACAGAAAGAGAAATTAGTCCTAGGTAGCACTGAGTTGATATAACCCAACCAACCAAGGCGCTTATCACGGTAAACGCGAGTCCCGGAAACACAATACACCGGGAAGAAAACTCGCTAATTTTACTAGAAGTCACCTGATTTAAAGGTCCTCCGTCCTCCTGTGGCGACGTATTCCTATCCGCCATCCAAAAAAGTGACTAACACTCCAAACAAACACCACTTAAACAGTTTAAGAGAGCGAAAAAGCTATTGAACAAAAAAACATGTGTGATCTCTTTGCCAATAATCTAGCAAAGAGGAAGTGCTAGTCTGCGCATGCGCGGTGGTGGGGCTGGCATCCGCCAGACTACGCTCTGACTCCCTGCCCAGTAGGGGCACCTAACTGTTTTAAATCTGAGTGTTTATTGAGTGAAAGCCAATATTTAGCAATATCAAAAGTATTAGGGAGGTAAGTATACTCTTGAAGTGAAATAGCTATGTATGTATATTGCAAGTCACATAGATTTTGTCAACATTTTGCATGTGGCATAATTTGACCAAGTGAGCTGTGGGAATATAGGGATTCTTGTAACACATGTCTAGTTGTTGTTGCTGTAATTCTCGTTGTTGTTGTTGTTGTTGTTGTTGTTGTTGTCTAGTTGCTGTTGCTGTAATGGACTTTCCATTTTTAGCTATGCCCCGCCCATCACTAACTAAGCTCCACCCACACCTCGTCGTGTTTGGATTGATCGATCCCCAAATGCCCTAGCTATCAAGTTCCTGAAAACTATACAGGGAAGCTGTTGAATATTTTGTAACTAATTTGACAGGGTGCTGTTGCTGCCTGTGGCAGCAACAGCGCCCAGTCAAATTAGTTTCAAAATATTCGAAAGAATATTTATTAAATAGTAAAAGCAAACAATTTGTACAACAACGCATAGACCGTCTTCAAATATGCGTGCGTGACGTACTTATCAACGTCATTCATTATGATGCCATTGTACACATCACGCAGTTCATTATGACGTCATATGATGGGTGGGTACTCTGGAAAGGTGAATTCTCTTATTATTGTTGTTGTTGTTGTTGTTGTTGTTGTTGTTGTTAGTCATGCCGACGAGGGCTGGTGTGAGTATTGTGGTTGGCGTTATCCGTCGGTCTGTCACTCTGCCTGCCCGTTTGACTGTCCGAATGATATGATCTATGGGCCCAAGAAGTTAGAATCACCAAACTTGGTTTATCAAATCATATTGTGAATTGCTAATCATAAAATCAGTTTCAGATTAAAAAGGCAAATATATATATATATGTCACAGGGTCACTAAGTATATCCCAAAATACAAATTTCTAGCCTTAAATTGGGAATGCAAGTAGGTAGAATCACCCAATTTAGCACATACGCTCATGTTATATGTTGCTAGATGATCTATGAGATACAGAACTATACAGGAATACACATTTGCAGCCATAACTCTGTTTATGTAGAAGCGGGTAGGTAGAATCAAGTAGGTAGAATCAAGTAGGTAGAATCAAGTAGGTAGAAGCAAGTAGGTAGAAGCAAGTAGGTAGAATCAAGGAGGTAGAATCAAGTAGGTAGAATCGAGTAGGTAGAATCAAGGCGGTAGAAGCAAGTAGGTAGAATCAAGGAGGTAGAAGCGAGTAGGTAGAATCGAGTAGGTAGAAGCAAGTAGGTAGAATCAAGTAGGTAGAATCAAGGAGGTAGAAGCAAGTAGGTAGAAGCAAGTAGGTAGAATCAAGTAGGTAGAAGCAAGTAGGTAGAAGCAAGTAGGTAGAATCAAGGAGGTAGAATCAAGTAGGTAGAATCGAGTAGGTAGAATCAAGGCGGTAGAAGCAAGTAGGTAGAATCAAGGAGGTAGAAGCGAGTAGGTAGAATCGAGTAGGTAGAATCAAGGAGGTAGAAGCGAGTAGGTAGAATCGAGTAGGTAGAATCAAGGAGGTAGAAGCAAGTAGGTAGAATCAAGTAGGTAGAATCAAGGAGGTAGAAGCAAGTAGGTAGAATCAAGTAGGTAGAATCGAGTAGGTAGAATCAAGGAGGTAGAAGCAAGTAGGTAGAATCAAGGAGGTAGAAGCAAGTAGGTAGAATCAAGTAGGTAGAAGCAAGTAGGTAGAAGCAAGTAGGTAGAATCGAGTAGGTAGAATCTACTTGATTCTACATACTTGCTTCTACCTACTCGATTCTACCTACTTGCTTCTACCTACTTGCTTCTACCTACTTGATTCTACCTACTTGCTTCTACCTACTTGATTCTACCTACTTGCTTCTACCTCCTTGATTCTACCTACTCGATTCAACCTACTCGATTCTACCTACTCGATTCTACCTACTTGCTTCTACCTACGTGATGCTACCTACTTGCTTCTACCTCCTTGATTCTACCTACTTGCTTCTACCTCCTTGATTCTACCTACTTGATTCTACCTACTTGATTCTACCTACTTGCTTCTACCTACTTGCTTCTACCTACTTGATTCTACCTACTTGATTCTACCTACTTGCTTCTACCTCCTTAATCGAGTAGGTAGAATCGAGGAGGTAGAAGCAAGTAGGTAGAATCAAGTAGGTAGAATCGAGTAGGTAGAAGCAAGTAGGTAGAATCAAGTAGGTAGAATCAGGTAGGTAGAAGCAAGTAGGTAGAATCAAGGAGGTAGAAGCAAGTAGGTAGAATCAAGTAGGTAGAATCAAGGAGGTAGAAGCGAGGAGGTAGAAGCAAGGAGGTAGAAGCAAGTAGGTAGAATCGAGTAGGTAGAAGCAAGTAGGTAGAATCGAGGAGGTAGAAGCAAGGAGGTAGAAGCAAGTAGGTAGAATCGAGTAGGTAGAATCAAGTAGGTAGAATCAAGTAGGTAGAATCAAGTAGGTAGAAGCAAGTAGGTAGAAGCAAGTAGGTAGAAGCAAGTAGGTAGAATCAAGTAGGTAGAATCGAGTAGGTAGAATCGAGTAGGTAGAAGCAAGTAGGTAGAATCGAGTAGGTAGAATCAAGTAGGTAGAAGCAAGTAGGTAGAAGCAAGTAGGTAGAAGCAAGTAGGTAGAAGCAAGTAGGTAGAATCAAGGAGGTAGAAGCAAGTAGGTAGAATCAAGTAGGTAGAATCAAGGAGGTAGAAGCAAGTAGGTAGAATCAAGTAGGTAGAAGCAAGTAGGTAGAAGCAAGTAGGTAGAATCGAGTAGGTAGAATCTACTTGATTCTACATACTTGCTTCTACCTACTCGATTCTACCTACTTACTTCTACCTACTTGCTTCTACCTACTTGATTCTACCTACTTGCTTCTACCTACTTGATTCTACCTACTTGCTTCTACCTCCTTGATTCTACCTACTCGATTCTACCTACTCGATTCAACCTACTCGATTCTACCTACTTGCTTCTACCTACGTGATTCTACCTACTTGCTTCTACCTCCTTGATTCTACCTACTTGCTTCTACCTCCTTGATTCTACCTACTTGATTCTACCTACTTGATTCTACCTACTTGCTTCTACCTACTTGCTTCTACCTACTTACTTCTACCTACTTGATTCTACCTACTTGATTCTACCTACTTGCTTCTACCTCCTTAATCGAGTAGGTAGAATCGAGGAGGTAGAAGCAAGTAGGTAGAATCAAGTAGGTAGAATCGAGTAGGTAGAAGCAAGTAGGTAGAATCAAGTAGGTAGAATCAAGTAGGTAGAAGCAAGTAGGTAGAATCAAGGAGGTAGAAGCAAGTAGGTAGAATCAAGTAGGTAGAATCAAGGAGGTAGAAGCAAGGAGGTAGAAGCAAGGAGGTAGAAGCAAGTAGGTAGAATCGAGTAGGTAGAATCGAGGAGGTAGAAGCAAGGAGGTAGAAGCAAGGAGGTAGAATCGAGTAGGTAGAATCAAGTAGGTAGAATCAAGTAGGTAGAATCAAGTAGGTAGAATCAAGTACGTAGAAGCAAGTAGGTAGAAGCAAGTAGGTAGAAGCAAGTAGGTAGAAGCAAGTAGGTAGAATCAAGGAGGTAGAAGCAAGTAGGTAGAATCAAGTAGGTAGAATCAAGTAGGTAGAAGGAAGTAGGTAGAATCAAGGAGGTAGAAGCAAGTAGGTAGAGGCAAGTAGGTGGAATCGAGTAGGTAGAATCAAGTAGGTAGAAGCAAGTAGGTAGAATCAAGTAGGTAGAAGCAAGTAGGTAGAATCAAGGAGGTAGAAGCAAGTAGGTAGAATCAAGTAGGTAGAATCAAGGAGGTAGAAGCAAGTAGGTAGAATCAAGTAGGTAGAATCGAGTAGGTAGAATCGAGTAGGTAGAAGCACGTAGGTAGAATCGAGTAGGTAGAATCATCGAGTAGGTCGAAGCAAGTAGGTAGAATCAAGTAGGTAGAATCAAGTAGGTAGAATCAAGGAGGTAGAAGCAAGTAGGTAGAAGCAAGTAGGTAAAATCAAGTAGGTAGAATCAAGGAGGTAGAAGCAAGTAGGTAGAATCAAGGAGGTAGAAGCAAGTAGGTAGAATCAAGGAGGTAGAAGCAAGTAGGTAGAAGCAAGTAGGTAGACTCAAGTAGGTAGAATCAAGGAGGTAGAATCAAGGAGGTAGAAGCAAGTAGGTAGAATCAAGGAGGTAGAATCAAGGAGGTAGAAGCAAGTAGGTAGAAGCAAGTAGGTAGACTCAAGTAGGTAGAATCAAGGAGGTAGAATCAAGTAGGTAGAATCAAGGAGGTAGAAGCAAGTAGGTAGAATCAAGGAGGTAGAAGCAAGTAGGTAGAAGCAAGTAGGTAGAATCAAGGAGGTAGAAGCAAGTAGGTAGAATCGAGTAGGTAGAATCAAGGAGGTAGAATCAAGTAGGTAGAAGCAAGTAGGTAGAAGCAAGTAGGTAGAATCGAGTAGGTAGAAGCAAGTAGGTAGAATCAAGTAGGTAGAATCAAGTAGGTAGAAGCAAGTAGGTAGAAGCAAGTAGGTAGAAGCAAGTAGGTAGAAGCAAGTAGGTAGAAGCAAGTAGGTAGAAGCAAGTAGGTAGAATCATGTAGGTAGAATCGAGTAGGTAGAATCGAGTAGGTAGAAGCAAGTAGGTAGAATCGAGTAGGTAGAATCCAGTAGGTAGAAGCAAGTAGGTAGAATCAAGTAGGTAGAATTGAGTAGGTAGAATCGAGTAGGTAGAATCGAGTAGGTAGAAACAAGTAGGTAGAATCGAGTAGGTAGAAGCAAGTAGGTAGAATCATGTAGGTAGAATCGAGTAGGTAGAATCGAGTAGGTAGAAGCAAGTAGGTAGAATCGAGTAGGTAGAAGCAAGTAGGTAGAATCGAGTAGGTAGAATCGAGTAGGTAGAATCGAGTATGTAGAATCGAGTAGGTAGAAGCAAGTAGGTAGAATCGAGTAGGTAGAATCGAGTAGGTAGAAGCAAGTAGGTAGAATCAAGGAGGTAGAAGCAAGTAGGTAGAATCAAGTAGGTAGAATCAAGGAGGTAGAAGCAAGTAGGTAGAATCGAGTAGGTAGAATCGAGTAGATAGAATCGAGTAGGTAGAATCGAGTAGGTAGAATCGAGTAGGTAGAATCGAGTAGGTAGAAGCAAGTAGGTAGAATCAAGGAGGTAGAAGCAAGTAGGTAGAAGCAAGTAGGTAGGATCGAGTAGGTAGAATCGAGTAGGTAGAAGCAAGTAGGTAGAATCGAGTAGGTAGAATCAAGTAGGTAGAATCAAGGAGGTAGAAGCAAGTAGGTAGAATCAAGGAGGTAGAAGCAAGTAGGTAGAAGCGTAGGTAGAATCATGTAGGTAGAAGCAAGTAGGTAGAATCGATTAGGTAGAATCTAGAATCGAGGAGGTAGAATCAAGTAGGTAGAAGCAAGTAGGTAGAAGCAAGTAGGTAGAATCGAGTAGGTAGAAGCAAGTAGGTAGAAGCAAGTAGGTAGAATCAAGTAGGTAGAAGCAAGTAGGTAGAAGCAAGTAGGTAGAAGCAAGTAGGTAGAAGCAAGTAGGTAGAAGCAAGTAGGTAGAATCATGTAGGTAGAAGCGAGTAGGTAGAAGCGAGTAGGTAGAATCGAGTAGGTAGAATCGAGTAGGTAGAAGCAAGTAGGTAGAATCAAGTAGGTAGAATCGAGTAGGTAGAATCGAGTAGGTAGAATCGAGTAGGTAGAATCGAGTAGGTAGAAGCAAGTAGGTAGAATCGAGTAGGTAGAAGCAAGTAGGTAGAATCATGTAGGTAGAATCGAGTAGGTAGAATCGAGTAGGTAGAAGCAAGTAGGTAGAATCGAGTAGGTAGAATCGAGTAGGTAGAATCGAGTAGGTAGAATCGAGTAGGTAGAAGCAAGTAGGTAGAATCAAGGAGGTAGAAGCAAGTAGGTAGAATCGAGTAGGTAGAATCGAGTAGGTAGAATCGAGTAGGTAGAAGCAAGTAGGTAGAATCAAGGAGGTAGAAGCGAGGAGGTAGAAGCGAGTAGGTAGAATCGAGTAGGTAGAATCAAGTAGGTAGAATCAAGTAGGTAGAAGCAAGTAGGTAGAAGCAAGTAGGTAGAAGCAAGTAGGTAGAATCAAGTAGGTAGAATCGAGTAGGTAGAATCGAGTAGGTAGAAGCAAGTAGTTAGAATCGAGTAGGTAGAATCGAGTAGGTAGAAGCAAGTAGGTAGAATCAAGGAGGTAGAAGCAAGTAGGTAGAATCAAGTAGGTAGAATCAAGGAGGTAGAATCAAGGAGGTAGAAGCAAGTAGGTAGAATCAAGTAGGTAGAATCGAGTAGGTAGAATCGAGTAGGTAGAAGCAAGTATAGAATCAAGTAGGTAGAATCAAGTAGGTAGAAGCAAGTAGGTAGAATCAAGGAGGTAGAAGCAAGTAGGTAGAATCATGTAGGTAGAATCGAGTAGGTAGAATCGAGTAGGTAGAAGCAAGTAGGTAGAATCGAGTAGGTAGAATCCAGTAGGTAGAAGCAAGTAGGTAGAATCAAGTAGGTAGAATTGAGTAGGTAGAATCGAGTAGGTAGAATCGAGTAGGTAGAAACAAGTAGGTAGAATCGAGTAGGTAGAAGCAAGTAGGTAGAATCATGTAGGTAGAATCGAGTAGGTAGAATCGAGTAGGTAGAAGCAAGTAGGTAGAATCGAGTAGGTAGAAGCAAGTAGGTAGAATCGAGTAGGTAGAATCGAGTAGGTAGAATCGAGTATGTAGAATCGAGTAGGTAGAAGCAAGTAGGTAGAATCGAGTAGGTAGAATCGAGTAGGTAGAAGCAAGTAGGTAGAATCAAGGAGGTAGAAGCAAGTAGGTAGAATCAAGTAGGTAGAATCAAGGAGGTAGAAGCAAGTAGGTAGAATCGAGTAGGTAGAATCGAGTAGATAGAATCGAGTAGGTAGAATCGAGTAGGTAGAATCGAGTAGGTAGAATCGAGTAGGTAGAAGCAAGTAGGTAGAATCAAGGAGGTAGAAGCAAGTAGGTAGAAGCAAGTAGGTAGGATCGAGTAGGTAGAATCGAGTAGGTAGAAGCAAGTAGGTAGAATCGAGTAGGTAGAATCAAGTAGGTAGAATCAAGGAGGTAGAAGCAAGTAGGTAGAATCAAGGAGGTAGAAGCAAGTAGGTAGAAGCGTAGGTAGAATCATGTAGGTAGAAGCAAGTAGGTAGAATCGATTAGGTAGAATCTAGAATCGAGGAGGTAGAATCAAGTAGGTAGAAGCAAGTAGGTAGAAGCAAGTAGGTAGAATCGAGTAGGTAGAAGCAAGTAGGTAGAAGCAAGTAGGTAGAATCAAGTAGGTAGAAGCAAGTAGGTAGAAGCAAGTAGGTAGAAGCAAGTAGGTAGAAGCAAGTAGGTAGAAGCAAGTAGGTAGAATCATGTAGGTAGAAGCGAGTAGGTAGAAGCGAGTAGGTAGAATCGAGTAGGTAGAATCGAGTAGGTAGAAGCAAGTAGGTAGAATCAAGTAGGTAGAATCGAGTAGGTAGAATCGAGTAGGTAGAATCGAGTAGGTAGAATCGAGTAGGTAGAAGCAAGTAGGTAGAATCGAGTAGGTAGAAGCAAGTAGGTAGAATCATGTAGGTAGAATCGAGTAGGTAGAATCGAGTAGGTAGAAGCAAGTAGGTAGAATCGAGTAGGTAGAATCGAGTAGGTAGAATCGAGTAGGTAGAATCGAGTAGGTAGAAGCAAGTAGGTAGAATCAAGGAGGTAGAAGCAAGTAGGTAGAATCGAGTAGGTAGAATCGAGTAGGTAGAATCGAGTAGGTAGAAGCAAGTAGGTAGAATCAAGGAGGTAGAAGCGAGGAGGTAGAAGCGAGTAGGTAGAATCGAGTAGGTAGAATCAAGTAGGTAGAATCAAGTAGGTAGAAGCAAGTAGGTAGAAGCAAGTAGGTAGAAGCAAGTAGGTAGAATCAAGTAGGTAGAATCGAGTAGGTAGAATCGAGTAGGTAGAAGCAAGTAGTTAGAATCGAGTAGGTAGAATCGAGTAGGTAGAAGCAAGTAGGTAGAATCAAGGAGGTAGAAGCAAGTAGGTAGAATCAAGTAGGTAGAATCAAGGAGGTAGAATCAAGGAGGTAGAAGCAAGTAGGTAGAATCAAGTAGGTAGAATCGAGTAGGTAGAATCGAGTAGGTAGAAGCAAGTATAGAATCAAGTAGGTAGAATCAAGTAGGTAGAAGCAAGTAGGTAGAATCGCCAGATTTAGAACATGCCTACATATTACGACAGTTAATGATTGCATTGAGTTTGAGGTCAACAGAGCAACTATCTAGGTCAAGAGGTGGGTGGGTGGGTGGGTAGGTGGGTGGGTGGGTGGGTGGGTGGGTGGGTGGGTGGGTGGGGGTGGGTGGGGTCACGAAGTCGTGAGTCAGCAAACACCCCCATGTGCATTCTAATTATTAATGTTGTTGTTTTAATGCTAATGTTGTTGTTGTCGACGACGACGACGACGACGACGACGACGACGACGACGACGACGACGACGACGACGACGACATCTTCCTTGTACTTACTGTCTTGGATTTGGCTGTTCTGTGCTTAATCGCTGCTTCTATCTCCTTAATGTTTTGTTCGTAACGGTCAGGTTTCATTACAATATAAATCTACAATGCAATAAATAATAAAAATATACAGTTAATAAACAATAACTGTCTGATGGATGAGTTTTTGTAAACAACACATTATAGCAAAATATTTTGAAAACAATTTGAAGCCACCAACGACTTTCAGTCAAATTGTTTTCAAAATATTCAGCACATCAAGAGTTTTTGCTCATTGAAATTACAGTTTGGTGGCTTGCAATAGCGAGACAGATAAACAGTTTGAATGCATGCATCAATCATCATGCATACAGTCTGACCGGAGCCTGGATGAGACACCAGGTCAAAGGCTTTGCAAATGGGCACATTATGTCCAGGTATGGACCTCTCCAGTTTATACATCAATCATATGATGTCATAATCAACTATGTGATGTGTAGGATGAAGTCATAATCAACTATGCAATGTAGGATGACATCATAATCAATGACATCATGAATGACATACAGAAGTTCGTCACGTATGCTTAATTGATGATGGACTAAGCATTGTTGTATGAATTGTATGTCTTTACTATTTAATAAAGCTTTATGCTGTTGAACATTTTGAAAGTAATTTGACTGGGTGCCATTGCTGCCATGGGCAAAATATTCAACAGATTACTTGTATAGTTTTCTGGAAAGTGATAGTTAGGGAGTTCAAGGATCGATTGATCCCAACATGGGCGAAGTGTGGGTGGAGCTTAGCTAAAGATGGGGGGAGCTAAAACTGGATTCCTCCATTGATTTAATGGTTAAAATACCGTAAGAGATTCTTTGTTTGGTACATTTACATTTGCAGGCCAAGAACAGACCAACTTTGAAAATGTATAAGTGAAATGACTGTCTATCTTATTGAACCTGTCATTTCAGTTGTAAATTCTCACACATAGTCTGTTCTTGTCCCGCAAACATTTCTCAGAATCACTGCAGCTGTCTGTTTTGGCTGACATGGCCATAAAAGTGAAGTCTGTGAGAATAACAGGATTATTCAGTTCACTTCTGTACGAAAGCTCATGTAATTTTGAAAGCAGCATTGCTGTACGAGTGTGTTACCTCATTAGTTAAGAACATGCCGGCTTTAGACTTGAGCCATGCTTTACTCTGTCCCAGCATGATCAACACGACAGGCTTACACAGGGTCTCCATGCTGAACTGAAGCAGATCACAGCATGCTTGGTCCTCCACAAACTCATCAGAAACACACGCTACAATCACCTGGACAACAACAGAAACACATGCTACAATCACCTGGACAACAACAGAAACACACGCTACAATCACCTGGACAACAACAGAAACACAGGCTACAATCACCTGGACAACAGAAACACACGCTACAATCACCTGGACAACAGAAACACACGCTACAATCACCTGGACATACACACAACAACAGAAACCAACTTTAATCCTTCAACACTTGAATTTGTTCAAGAAAATTTCAATTTTCTCATAGAAAATGTCTATTTGCAGACCAAGACCAAGAATTTTTTTTAATTTTACCACTGGAATGACTGGCTCGATAACTGAGCCAGTCATTCCAGTGGTAAATTTAAAAAAACAGTCTTCTCTTGATCTGCAAATTTACATTTTCCATGAGAAAATTGAAATTTTTTTGAACGAATGAGAGGGTTATGTGGTACTTAATATCTATGAAGTAGAATTGGAGAAGATTGCTATACATGAGATTCTCTCTATGTCATTGGCCAACTATATATCTTCGCTCAAAATAATTAACTAATCAAATTGCAGTCATCCTGGTGGTAAATTTTCAAAATGTGCAATGATTGATGTATCTAGCTCTGTCATAAACATTAAAAATCTGCCAAAAGCCAAGTGTATGAATTGTATGTCTTTGATGGATTTACTATATGACAAACATTCTGTTGAATATTTTTAAATTAATTTGACTGGGCGCTGTTGCTGCTATATAGAAGATAGAAAAATTATTCAACAGCTTATAACCTGCATAGTTACCTAAACAAGAGGCCCAAGGGGCCTGTGTCACTCACCTGGAGCATTATGCATTTTTGTCACAATTGTTAGTGGATGATTTAGGAGTAGTCTTCTAAATGAGTTTGTGGACAGTTTTGCAAGTCCAATATGGCCGCCAAACATGTTACATTTTGATTGGTCCACTTCTGCCATGTTTCTGACGTAGGGCCTTCCCTTGAAAAAACTTTAATGGCACTCAGTGCCTAATCATATCGCTCAAATTTCGGCCCAATCCGTTCAGCGGTTCTGGAGTCATTTTGGCAAAAATTAGGTTATCCAAGACGGCCACCAAACCATTTGGCCAATCAAGTTCCCTTGAAACAAACTTGGTGCAGCTCTTGCTCTAGATGATATTTCATGCGTTTTGAATTGATCCCCCAAGTGGTTTTGTAGAAGATTTTTAAAGAAATTTTAAAGCGGCCAGTTTTTTTTGACGGATCAACTTCTCTTGAACAAACTTTAATCACCCTTAGTCCTTAATCATATATCACAAATTTCGGCTTGATCGCTTCAGCGGTTCTGGGGAAGGAGTCATTTTTGCAAAAATGAGGTCATCCAAGATGGCCGCTGAACCATTCAGTTAATCAAGGTCCTTTGAACAAACTTGGTTCAGCTCTTACTTTAGATCATATTTCATGAGTTCTGAATCGATCCCTCAAACGGTTTTGGAGAAGATTTTTAAAGACATTTCTAAAAATCGGTAGAAATCCAAGATGGCCATTGACCAAATTGGCCAATCGGGTTCGTTTGAACAAACTTTAATATCTATGCCTTAAGGATGCTTCCTGCCAAATATAATTGAAATTGGCCCAGCAGTTCTCGAAAAGAAGATATTTTAAATTTCGCATTGCTTTAGTATGGGAGCTTTTGGCGGGAAAATTATCCAAGATGGCCACCAAACCATTTATCCGACAGTTTCGAAAATTGCAAATTTCAAATCAAAATACCCAAAAACCTATGTAAAAACAATTTCGGCCTCAAAATCCATCAAATAAAAAAATCCAATATGGCCGCCAAACATGCTATATTTTGATTGGTCCACGGCGGCCATGTTTTTTGACGGATCAACTTCTCTTGAACAAACTTTACTGGCCCTTAGTCCCTAATCATATCTGACAAATTTCGGCCTGATCCCTTCTGCGGTTCTGGAGAAGAAGTCATTCTCACTAAAACTAGGTCAACCAAGATGGCCACAGAACCATTTGACCAATCAAGTTCCCCTGAACAAACTTGGTTGAGCTCTTGCCCTGGATCATATTTCATGAGGTTTCCTTCAATCCTTCAAGCGGTTTTGGAGAAGATTTTTAAAGACGTTTCTAAAAATCGGCCAAAATCCAAGATGGCCACCGGCCAAATTGGCCGATCAGCTTCGTTTGAACAATCTTGGATCCCTATGCCCTAAGGATGCTTCCTGCCACATATAATTGAAATCGTCCCAGCAGTTCTTGAGAAGAAGTCGTTTTAAAGGAAAAGTTGACGGACAGATGGACGGATGGATGGGCGACAGACGGACGACAGATGGTCGCCACGACATATGCTCACTTGGCCTTTCAGGCCAGGAGAGCTAATAAGTAGAGCTCTCATGAGCTGAGCAGACTTGTAACAAGAAAACAGAGGCCATGTTTCTTTATGTATCAACTTCTCTCGAACAAACTTTAATGGCCCTTAGTCATCAATATCATATCTCCCAAATTTCGGCCCAATCTATTCAGTGGCCCTGGAGATGAAGCTGCTTTCATGAAAACCAGGCCATCCAAGATGGCCACCCAACCATTTGGCAAATCAAGTTCCCTAGAACAAACTTGGATCAGCTCGTACCCTAAATGATATCTTATGAGTTTTGAATCAATCGCTCAAACAGTTTCGGCGAAGATTGGACGATCGGGTTCATTTGAACAAACTTAAATCTCCATGCCCTTAAGGATGTTTTCTGCCAAATATAATTGAAATTGGCCCAGTAGTTCTCGAGAAGACATTTAAAATTTAGTATGGGAGCTTTTTGCGGGAAAATTATCTAAGATAGCCGGCAACCTGTTTATCCGAGTTTTGAAAATTGCAAATTTGAGATCAGAATACCCAAACACATATATAGAAGCAATTTCGGCCTCAAAATCCATCAAATAAAAAAATCCAATATGGCCGCCAAACACACTACATTTTGATTGGTCCATGGCAGCCATGTTTTTAGATGGATCAACTTCCCTTGAGCAAACATTAATGGCCCTTAGCCACTAATCGTATCTCCCAAATATCAGCCCAATCCCTTCAGCGGTTCTGGAGTAGTCGTTTTCGAGAAAATTAGGTCATCCAAAATAGCCACCGAAACATTTCGTCAAACAAGTCTTCTTGAAAAAACTTGGCTTACCTCTTACCTCATGATGTTTCATGAGTTTTGAATCGATTCCCCAAGCTGTTATGGAGAACATTTTTAAAGACATTTCCTAAAATTGGCTGAAATCCAAGATGGCCACCGGCCAAATTGGCCGATCGGCTTCATTTGAGCAAACTTGGATCCCCATGCCTTACGGATGCTTCTTGCCAAATATAATTGAAATTGGCCCAATGGTTCTTGATAAGTCGTTTAAAGGAAAAGTTGACGGGCAGACAGATGATGGACGGACGACTGACAAACGATGGACACACGGCGGACGGTTGTCACAGCATAAGCTCACTTGGCCTTTCAGGCCAGGTAAGCTAAAAATGAGATTTTGATAATTCAGGTTTCCATATTGTTTCAAATGCTACATTGATGATGCGACATGGATGAAGATTGTTGAGGTCTGTTTTCGGGGTGGATCTGGCATTCAGGGGTTCTGATATGAATATTGTGTCTTGACTGTTTTTATACCTGAACACATGTTTTTGGGGGAAGACTTGGTAGGCCAATATTTTGTGAAAATATCTTTGAGGAAAACTCTTGCACAGGTAAATTCGCAAACAAGGATTAGTGTGTAGGTGGGGACTGAGGGTGGTGCTTTTGGCTGTAGGCGGAGGAGTTGGCAGTCCTTGATTCATGCCATTGCTTGGTCATGTAATGATGTCAAGCTAATCTATGTACCACATGTCAGTTATTCTAGACAAAAGCCAGGTAATCTCTCTTAAGCATGTTTAACAGGAATGACTGCACGGCATTAGAGATCAAGCAATTTTAACCCTTTAATGGGCAAGCCAGCCAAAACCAGACAGTGGTCTTGAGGAATTCCATTTGCAGACCAAGAGAAGACTATTTTTGAAAATTTACCACTGGAATGGCTGGCTCGATAGCCGAGCCAATCATTCCAATGGTAAATTTTCAAAAATAGTCTTCTCTTGGTCTGCAAATGGACATTTTCTGCGATAATTGAAATTTTCTAGAACAAATTCGAGGGTTAAGGGTTATTAAGAATGACTACATGTCATTAGAGATCAACAAATTTTAAAATATTTGTTAACTTACATCAAGCGCCTTGATCTGCAATGTCAGCTTGGTTTTATCTCCTTCTCCTTCCGATGTATGTCTGCAAAAATAGACATATCTCAATGTTTACTTAACGTGATATTAACTGATACGCTTATGAATTTAATCCTAGGATATTTGCGACAGGAGAACTAAGAGGTAATTTTATGCATATTATGTGTACTCTCTAGTTGGTCAATGATAATGTTTGACCATCGTGTCTTATATGTGAGAGCAAAAGATGCAACAAATTATGATTGTTACATGAAATGTACCTGGGCTAGTAGTAATGTTAAAGAACAAGTATGGATATATCACTGCTTCGTAGAGAACAAGAATATTTCATGAATGCATAGGCATAACAATTATCTTGCTTACTGCTTTGTTACGATGTTCATGACGTGTATCTTCGACGGCAATGAAACTCTCATAAACCACTCCCACGGCTTCAGTATGACTGCTCCCTCAAAGACAGAGGGGAGATAACACATCATACAGTAGGGATATCAGAAAAACGTTTTCAAGAATACATTGCAACCGTTCTTAAATGATACTCTATAGAGCATGGAAAATGTCATTAAACATAGACGATTGCTTAAAGAATGTTAGCCGCCATAGGTAATAGCTTTTGTGGTGGTTGTCTTAACCTTTTCACTGATAAATCTCTGAAAAAAGTCAATTCATTACGGTCCAAGCTTTTTCTGTTGACAATTTTGAAATTAATTTGACAACAAGCTTGAGACAGCCAGCAACGGCTTCCAGACAAATCAATTTCAAAATATTCAACAGTTTTCCTGTATGGTTGCCTTGTAAATGAGATATGGGGAATTCATTGGTGAAAGAGTTCAGGAAACGACATATTTTAGTCCCAAAAACCTGCAGCTCTCAGCTTTTATCATTCACAAATAGTATGAGTTACCTCCCTTGGTGCATGTGATTAGTGAAGTGGTATAGTGCTATCATTTAATGACATAACGTACACATTAAAATTATCCCGTTTCAGTTCCTGTGCTACATGTTTAGGATTGACGACAGCGCCGGTGCCACCGCTCGCCTCTGCCTGCTTCACATTTTCTGCACAATACATAACCATTACACTCAGACTCAGATCTTCATGGAGATTCTGAAGATCACGGACGCTGCGACCCAGTTGTAGATCAAAGTCAGTGTTATGATCCGGAGGCATAATAGCTGAAAAAAATGTGAAGAGTGAATTAAATCTTCATACAGCTGTACGATTCATGTTAACGTGGGCTTGAATGAAAGCATCTACACTTCAACCAAACTATTGTAGTGTGTATGCATGTGTGGTGGGTGGGTATATGTGTCAGTGTGTCTGGGTGGGTGAGTGAGTGAGTGAGTGAGTGAGTGAGTGAGTGAGTGAGTGAGTGAGTGAGTGAGTGAGTGAGTGAGTGAGTGAGTGAGTGAGTGAGTGAGTGAGTGAGCGAGCGAGACGCTGAGTGAGTGAGCGAGTGGGCGGGTGGCTGGCTGCATGCGTGTGCGTGTGTGCGTGCATGCATGTGTGAATAAACATGATCATATTCACAGTAGAAATACCTTGAATTTCAGGAATTGACAGTGTATGGAAATGCTGATCACACTGTAAGAATGGTGCCTTTAGTTCCACGGCTCGTTGGATCTTAGATGCACTGAACATACAGGGGTCTAGTGTTTGCTGTAAATAACAGTTCAAATATTCAGAGTCAACCATGCTGGAAACAGCGTAACAGTGCTACACATGGCTTGAAATCAAGGCCAGGTGCTAGTCCAAGGCGAGTAGAAATGTGCGAGGGTGTATAGAAATGTGCGAGGGTGTATAGAAATGTGCGATGGTGTCTAGAAATGTACGAGGGTGTATAGAAATGTACAAGGGTGTATAGAGATGTGTGAGGGTGTATAGAAATGTATGAGGGTGTATAGAAATGTACGAGGGTGTATAGAAATGTGTGATGGTGTATAGAAATGTACGAGGGTGTATAGAAATGTGCCATGGCATATAGGGGTGTATGAAATTGCCCTAGCAGATTCACAATAGATAATAATAATCATGATGCCTCGCCCACCTCTAGCTAAGCTCCACCCACACTTCTTCATGTGCGGATCGATCGATCCCTGAACAGCCTGGCTATCAATTTCCAAGAAACTATACAGACAAGCTGTTGAATATTTTAAAACTAATTTGACTGGGTGCTGTTGCTGTATATGCATCAGTGTTGCAACAGCACCCAGCCAAATGAGTTCCAAAGTATTCAAGATCTTGTTTATTAAATAGAAAAGACATACAATACGTATAACAATGCATACTCTGTCTTCAATTAAGCGTTCGTTACGTACTTATCTACATCATTCATGACGTACTTGATTATGACATCATCATAAACATCACATAGTTGATTATGACGTCATATGATGGATGGATGGATGGATGGAAAGGTCCACTTGAATTCTTGAAAATCCACATATTTCCTTATTGAATGTTCATTTGCAGGCCAAGAGAAGAGTATTTTTGAAAATTGACTACTTGAATGGCTGGCTCGGTTACCGAGCCAGTCATTTCAGTGGTAAAATTAAGAAAATACTCTTTTCTTGGCCTGCAAATGGCCATACCACAAGAGCACTGCAGAGGTCGGTTTGGGCCGGTTTCATCATGAAATGGTTAAACACGCAAGCTGAGCTAGAAATAGATCCATTCATTGTAAACTGGTGGACAGCAAAAACTTATGGCAACCATGTTTTCAAAATTAGATAGAAAGATCTTACAAGATGTGATTGCATGCTCTAAGCATCATACAACCTATTCCCCTGTTCATTTGCAGTCTAAGCCCGGCAGCCACATACGGCGCACAGAGAGCTATGTCATCTCAGGCACCTATTTACAGCTAGGTCGACTGGAGCAATGCAGAGTTAAGTGACTTGCTCAAGGCCATAATGTGGCGGACTGGCGGGGAAGCAAACTTGCAAACCTAGAGTTATGAGTTCAAACCACTAACCACTCAGCCCCGCGCCTATTTGTATACACACCTGTAAGATTTACACCAGATAATTTTCAAATTAAAATTTATGCAACATCAACAGTAAAGGTAATTGATGAATCCACTTTTAGTTATGCCCCACCCATTTCTAGCTTTGCCAGTGCTGGGATCAATCAAACCCTGAATTCCCAGAATGGTAAATATCAAGATAACTTACAGGTAAGCTGTTGAACATTTTGAAACTACTTTGACTGTGTCAGCCACAGCACTTATAAAATTAGTTTCCAAATTTTCAACAGATTGTTTAATAACCCTTTAACCCTCATATCAGCCAAAATCGGCTTCTGCAGTGCTCTTGAGAAATGTCCATTTGTAGACCAAGAGAAAAATATTTTTTTTAATTTACTACTGGAATGAGTCATTCCAGTGGTAAATTTCCAAATATTGTCTTCTCTTGGTCTGCAAATGGACACTTTCTATGAGAAAATTAAAATTTTCTTGAACAAATTCATGGTTCATAATGGCGTATTTCTGTCAACTATGATTGTGACGTCAGCCTATATGTGATGTATTTGATTATGACACCATATAGTTGAGTGACAGATCAGATTCATCAATTGCTGGATTTGCCCAAAAAGGCTACGATAGCAGCGATTCAAACTTTCTGCTCGCCTAGTGACTCCTACAGGTTTATTTCAGGCACGTAATGCTCAAAATTCATCAAGAAAGTAACAATCATGCTCTATTAGTCTCAATAAACAAATAAAACTATCCAGTTTTCTTATCTGCCACATACTCAGGGACAACTACTCTTCCCAAAGAGTAAGTTATCCTGCCAGAGTTATCCTGTCAGAGTTATCCTGCCAGAGTTATCCTGCCAGAGTTATCCTGTCAGTGTTATCCTGCCAGAGTTATCCTGCCAGAGTTATCTGGCCAGAGTTATCCTGCCAGAGTTATCCTGTCAGTATCATCCTGTCAGTATCATCCTGCCAGAGTTATCCTGTCAGTATCATCTTGCCAGTTATCCTGCCAGAGTTATCCTGCCAGAGCTATCCTGTCAGTATCATCCTGCCAGAGTTATCCTGCCAGAGTTATCCTGCAAGAGCCATCCTGCCAGAGTTATCCTGCCATAGTTATCCTGCCATAGTTATCCTGTCAGTGTTATCCTGCCAGAGTTATCCTGCCAGAGTTATCCTGTCAGAGTTATCCTGTCAGTATCATCCTGCAAGAGTTATCCTGTCAGAGTTATCCTGCCAGAGCTAACCTGCCAGAGTTATCCTGCCATAGTTATCCTGCCAGAGTTATCCTGCCAGAGTTATCCTGTCAGAGTTATCCTGTCAGTATCATCCTGCAAGAGTTATCCTGTCAGAGTTATCCTTCCAGAGCTTTCCTGCTAGATTTATCCTGCCAGTGTTATCCTGCCAGAGATATCCAAGAGAAGACTATTTTTGAAGATTTAGCACTTTCAGTTAAATTGTTTTCAAAATATTCAGCAGGGTCAAAGTTAGTGCTCATTGAATTTATTGTTTGGTGGCTTGCAGCGGTCAGACAGTTAAATGTCTAGTAGATGACCTCTTACCATTGCTTGACAGTCCATGCAAGGGATCTCATAATCATATTGGACGCCATTAAAAGATGCGGCGATTAAACCCTCAATGACCTCGTGAGCCAGAAACAATATGTTCTCTGGATGATTGCCCTGGACTCGCACCAGCAAATCATTTGCGCTGTTAATAGCAAAAATTGAACACGTTATTTCCGAAAGTGTCATGTATTTAACACATTCACCGATAAATCTCGGCAAACGTATATGCTTTATGATATAGAACGTATTCTGTTGAATATTGTGAAATAAATTTGGTGGAAGACATCAGCAACGGCTTCCAATCAAATTAATTTCAAAATATTCAACAGTCTTCGTGTATGATACCTTGAAAATGAGACATTAGTTTCAAAATATTCAACAGCATGTTTATTAAATAGTAGAGACATACAATTTGTACAATGCATCATACTATTAGGAGTTAAAGACGGGCGATATAGAATCATTTGACGTAATGATTAAGACGTCATCCTACACGTCGCTTAGCTGATTATGACATCATATGACATCAGACGACGTCGATAGAAGCGTCATCACAAATACCCACATTCACCGCTTTGAGCTTTTGACCCCACAACCCATCTCCATTTAGATTTGGCCCCTTCCCCAAAGGTGGTGGGGTGGAGTAAAATAAAAGATTGCAATGCATCTCCTCCAAAACCACTGTACAGAATTCAAACAAATTTGGTATGTGAGTAACCCATATGATTACAGAGTGCAAGAGGACATTTACATTTGTCTCCGCCCCCAGGGTTGGTGGAGGATCGGGTCAAAATGTCATGAAATTGATTGTAATGCAACTCCCCTAATACTGTTGGACGAAATTCAATCAAATTTGGTATGTGAGTTACCCATATGATTACGGAGTGCAAGAGGACATTTACATTTGGATCCACACCTGGGGTTGGATTGTGGGGGTGTATGTCAAAAGTTCAAAGCGGTGAACGTGGGGATTTGCGACGACGCATCATCGACCGAGCAATCTAGTTATTATTATTATCACCACGCTTTTCGAAGAAAAGGTGGGGATTCTGTGATCCGACCCATGTGTCTGGCCATCTACTGATTGTAACGCATCTCCTTCTAGACTATTTAAGATAGAAACTTGAAACCTTGAGAATGATTATACAAATGGGCAAGGATGTACATGACTGTGTCCAGGGGGGTCAAAAGATCAAAATTGGCCAGTAATTATCGATTGTAATGCAACTCCTCATAGACCATTTCAGATAGAAACTTGAAACTTTAGGGATGATCGCACATATCGACAGGGATATGCATGACACTTGGAATTTTGGTATGACCGCAGGGGTATGTATGGCAGAGGGGACAGGAAATGTGTGGTAAAAAATTTTTTTTCCAAAGGTTGTCATGTCGCATATCATTTTCAAGCCAATGATGAGTAGACTACAGTGCAAGGAATTATTTTGATCTTTGGTCAAACTGCGGGTAGGGGGCGGGGTCAAAAGTGGGCACCAATCAATTGTAACGCAACTCCTAGATGATTTCATACAGAAACTTGAAACTTTGGGTATGATTACACATATGGCCAGGGATCTGCATGGCACTTTTGGCATTGTGTTATGACCTCCAGGGGTGGGGCTCAGGGGGTGGGGACTGTGAGCCAAAAATTACATTGTGTTTTGGATCAAAGTGAGGGTAAAGCTCGAAGTAGTGAGTGCATGGGGATTTGCGATGGCATGCCATCGGCTGTGCATTCTAATTATTATTATTATTATTATTATTATTATTATTAAATGTAACTATTCTCCCTATGTTGAAGCTGTCTAATACCTAATCTGCTTGATGAGGGCTATCTGGGAGTTTTTCTTGAGCATCGATCCTTTCTTCCAGACAATTGAGCTGTCACTAAACTGGTGCAAGCGAACCTGTCCAGAAAATAACAGCATTATTCTTCTTGGATGCGTCTATACATTAACCCTCTCATGCCGAAACCGGCCATAATCGGCCTATAGAATTGTATTTAGGAATGTCAATTTGCAGGCCAAGAGAAGGCTATTTTTGAAAATTTACCACTGGAATGATTGGCTCCATAACCGAGCCAGTCGTTCCTGCGATAAATTTTCAAAAATAGTCTCCTCTTCGCCTGAAAATGGACATTCAATAAGCAAATATTTAAATTTTTTGAACAAATTTAGTCATTAAAGTGTTAAAGCGTTGCTTTGAGTTTGAATCAATAAATGGATCAATGTCTAGTTAGGCCACGCCCATTGCTAGCTAAGCTCCTCCCACATTTTAAACACTATAACAACAAGTATTCTGTAAGTATTGCTTTGCAATACATGTCCCCTACCTGGTGATATAAATCTTTAACGATTTACAGTCAAAAATTTCATTAAAAATTGTCAAAAGCAGCTGAAACTCGAACTTGATCTGTAGCTTCTCATAACATAGCAATAAACCAAGTCTAAGTTATATATGGTGAAGGAGAAGGAAAAGTCTTGAAAGCTGATATGTTTGTATTTCATAAGTCGAAAGGGGACATAACTCCATCAAAAAATGACGCAAATGCCTGAAACCCGAACTTGGTCTGTAATTTCTCATATTAAAGTAATGTACCAATTCTCAGTTGAATATCTTGAGACTGCGAGAAAAAGGGTGGAAAACTAATATTTTTCGTATTTCATAGGTTGAAAGGGGGGGCATAACTCCATCAAAAATATACGCATACGCCTGAAACTCGAACTTGGTCTGTAACTTCTCATAGCAAAGCAATGTAGCAATTCTCAGTACAATATCTTGAAAGACTGAAAAAAGTGCGGAAAACTAATATATTTTGTATTTCATAAGTCGAAAGGGGGGGGGGGCATAACTCCATGAAAAATTGCCGAAAATGTCTGAAACTCGTACTTGCTCTGTAACTCCTTATACTAAAGCGATGCACCAATTTTTTTCTTAAGTCGAAAGGGGGAATAACTCCATCAAAAATTGACGCATACACCTGAAATTTAAATATCTTGAAGGAGTGCTAAAAAAAGTGCGGAAAGCTGATATTCTTCATATTTCTTAAGTCGAAAGGGGGCATAACTCCATCAAAAATTTACGGATATGCCTCCAACTTGGTCTGTAGCTTCTCATAACAAAGCAATGTAGCAGTTCTCAGTATAATATCTCGAAAGACTGCGAAAAAAGTGCGGAAAACTAATATATTTTGTATTTCATAAGTCGAAAGGGGGCATAACCCCATGAAAAATTGACGAAAATGTCTGAAACTCGAACTTGCTCTGTAACCCCTTATACTAAAGCGATGGAACCAATTTTTCCTTAAATATCTTAAAGGAGTGCGGAAAAAAAGCGCGGAAAGCTAATATTTTTCGTATTTCTTAAGTCGAAAGGGGGCATAACTCCATCTAAAATTTACAGATATGCCTGAAACTCCAACTTGGTCTGTAACTTCTCATACCAAAGCAATGTAGCAGTTCTCAGTATAATATCTTGAAAGACTGCAAAAAAAAGTGCGGGAAAACTAATATTTTTTTGTATTTCATAAGTTGAAAGGGGGCATAACTCCATGAAAAATTGGCGAAAATGTATGAAACTCGAACTTGCTCTGTAACTCCTTATACTAAAGCGATGCACTAATTTTCGCTTAAATATCTTGAAGGAGTGCGAAAAGCTGATATTTTTTGTATTTCTTAAGTCGAAAGGGGGCATAACTCCATCAAAAATTGACGCATATGCCTGAAACTCGAACTTGGTCTATAACTTCTCATAACAAAGCAATATACCAATTCTCAGCTGAATACTTTGAAGGACTGCGAAAAAAAGTGAGGAAAACCAACTGCGACAGACGGAGTGCAAATCTATAGTCCCCCCCCCCCTTGCCCCACCCCCAACCCCTGGTAGGGGACTAATAATGAACAATAATAATATAGTTAAAAACTTAAGGTATTTCCATATTTACGACTATAATCTTCAGGAAAATACAAATGTCTGAAACGATTGTGTACAAAATACATATTTCTGAAGGTCAAGCGCATTAATTTCCTGGACATCATATTGATATTGCAAAGCTGTTGAACATTTTGAAAATAGTTTGAATGAAATTCTTGCATCATACTAGCTGGCCTTCCAGTCAAATTATTTAAAGAATAATCAGCATAACATCACATTAAGATAACTGTGTATTTAAGGCTAGTTGTTATTATAAGTCCCCTACCGGTAAAACCGAGGGGGGGGGGGCTATAGGTTTGCACTCCGTCTGTCCGTCTGTCCGTCTGTCTGTCTGTCCATCTGTCGCAGTTGGTTTTCCGCACTTTTTTTCGCAGATCTTCAAGGTATTCAACTGAGAATTGGTTTATTGCTTTGTTATGAGAAGTTACAGACTTATGCGTCAATTTTTGATGGAGTTATGCCCCCTTTCGAGTTAAGAAATACACAAAATCTCAGCTTTCCGCACTCCAAGATATTTAAGCGAAAATCGATGCATCGCTTTAGTATAAGGACTTACTGAGCAAGTTCGAGTTTCAGACATTTCCGTCAATTTTTCGTGGAGTTATGCCCCCTTTCGACTTATGAAATACAAAATATATTAGTTTTCTGCACTTTTTTCGCAGTCTTTCAAGATATTATACTGGGAACTGCTACATTGCTTTGTTATGAGAAGCTACAGACCAAGTTGGAGTTTCAGGCATATGCGTAAATTTTTGATAGAGTTATGCCCTCTTTCGACTTAAGAAATACTAAAAATATCAGCTTTCCGCGCTTTTTTCGCACTCCAAGATATTTAAGTGAAAATCGGTACATCGCTTAAGGAGTTACAGAGCAAGTTCGAGTTTCAGACATTTTCGTCAATTTTTCATGGAGTTATGCCCCCTTTTGACTTATGCAATACAAAAAATATTAGTTTTCCGCACTTTTTTTCCGCAGTCTTTCAAGATATTACACTGAGACTTGCTACATTGCTTTGGTACGACAAGTTACAGACCAAGTTCGAGTTTCAGGCATATGCGTAAATCTTTGATGGAGTTATGACCCCTTTTTGACATATGAAATATGAAAACAAAATATTAGTTTTCTGCCCTTTTTCTTGCAGTCTTTCAAGATATTCAACTGAGAATTGGTACATTACTTTAATATGAGGAATTACAGGCCACATTCGGGTTTCAGGTGTTTGCGTCATTTTTTGATGGAGTTATGTCCCCTTTCGACTTATGAAATACAAACATATCAGCTTTCAAGACTTTCCTTCTCCTTCACCATATATAACTGAGACTTGGTTTATTGCTATGTTATGAGAAGCTACAGATCAAGTTCGAGCTTCAGCCACTTTTGACAATTTTTAATGAAATTTTTTACTGTCAATCTCTAAAGATTTATATCACCAGGTAGGGGACATGTATTGTATACTTACAGAATGCTTGTTACCTGTACTCTGTTGAAGAGGCCGGCGGGCAGGTAGTGAAACTACTATAGCATCTTACCTGTACTCTGTTGAAGAGGCCAGCAGGCAGGTAATGAACCTTGTATAGCATCTTACCTGTACTTTGTTGAAGAGACAGACAGGCAGGTAGTGGAGCTTGTATACATCTTACCTGTAGGTAATGAACCTTGTATAGCGTCTTACGTGTACTCTGTTGAAGAGACTGGCGGGCAGGTAATTAAACTTGTTGAAGAGACCGGCGGGCAGGTAGTGAGACTTGTACAGCATCTTACCTGTACTCTGTTGAAGAGGCCGGCGGGCAGGTAGTGTATAGCATCTTACCTGTACTCTGTTGAAGAGGCCGGTGGGCAGGTAGTGTATAGCATCTTACCTGTACTCTGTTGAAGAGGCCGGCGGGCAGGTAGTGTATAGCATCTTACCTGTACTCTGTTGAAGAGGCCAGCAGGCAGGTAGTGAAACTTGTATACCATCTTTGTCTCTTTATGACCTTTACTTGTATCAAGCTTTGGCCAGTTATACTGAAGATATACAGAAAAAGAAACTGAAAACAAGTGAAACATACTCACTTTGTGACATAAGTGGCTTTGTCGGAAATGGTAAGAATTTAACAGATCGACTGACCGACAGAGCCAGGTAGACCTGTCCTCCCAATAATTAATGAAATACTGCAGGATTCTAGGACCATTTGAATGCTTGTCATGTGGTTAAATGACCTCCCAGATCATCTAATCTCAGCATCATATATCTCTGATAATAGATAAGGATAATAACAACATATGTGGATGTCGGGTTGGGACCCGAGACCCACATGAAAAGGTGTGTCCTCACCATGCTACATTTGTTCCTGTTGGTTCCATGGTGTGGAGTTGGTGAATCTAATCGGATTGTTTGGATCTCCTCCATGGTTTTGATTCTTGGTCTGCGGGGTCGGAGGAGAGTACCTGTATAATGCGGTAACTCATGTGGGCTCTTGTATGATTGCGTTTATTGAAGTGACATGAGACAGGTGTGTCATAACTTTCTTTTTTGTGGAGATTAGTTATCGATCCAAGGTGTTCTTGTATCCTTGTTTTGAATGGCCTCAAATTATCTCCCACATATTGTTTGTGGCATAGTTTGCAACTTAGCAGGTAGATTACATTGCGTTGTTGCCACCAAGCCGCCGAACCACCCACCCACCCTTCCACTGCGCATACCCACAAAGTTGCCCACTAAAGGCTGCCAACACCAGGCCGCCAAAAAGGGTATAAAAGGGGTCCACAAATTAAGCCTAGACCATTCAGACTTTTTGGATTACACATATCGTAATCAAGCATCAGGCTAAAGAACAAAACTACTGTCTTCAATACGTAGTTATTAACCTGATAATATATAAGTACTCAGATAAAATGTAAGGAAAACAAAAGACCATGTTCTGCAGCAGAAACACTTCTAACGATAATTCAGTGTAAACATAGTTTTAGCCAGAAATGTGGTTATAAGGCAAGCATGAAGCTAGACTTTACGACTTTGCAATGAACTATGCCGTTTGAAATCAAACATAAAATAAATATATAAGGCTTATGAATTTGCTTATCAATGACTATGACCTTTAACCTTTTGCCCCCAAAGTAATTGTATCATCCCCTCTCATTAGCAAGTGTCCAAGTTTGGGTGCAGCATGATTAACACAACATGAGATATGAACTGCTATGTCGAGGTAAAAGCAAAATGTTATTGCTAAGAGTTTTGTCATTATCACACTGACCTTGACCTGTTGATGTCAAGGTGATTGTTTCATGTCATCTCATTATAAGGAAGGATGTGTCCCTGTATGTTTAACCAAAACATGACATATAAACTGCTATGCTGAGCTAAATGCAAAATGTTAGTTTTGATAAATACTAGGTCTTAGCAAGGGCTTGGCATTTTGAGTCCAAGGTGTCATGTGTCATTCTCACTTGTTATAAAGAAGCAGGTGTCCAACTGTCTCCAGTTTGATTAAGCAAACATGAGATATAAACAGTGAAGTAGAGCTAAATACAAAACATTACTGTTGAAAAAACCCGTTTTTCCCAAAACCACAATGACCTTTGACCTTTTGAGCCTGAAGGACATTGTGTCATGTTCCCTCCATATAAGGAAGTGTGTCTTTAGATTTGGGCTTTGATTAGCCAAATATGAGATATGAGCTACTAAGTTGAGCTAAATGCAAAATATTAATGCTTAAAAAATCAGTGATTTACTAATATTAGAATAATAGTCCTTTGACCTTTTAGACAAAAGGTCATTGTGTTGTGCCCTCTCAGTATCAGGAAGTATGTGTACAAGTTTGGGTCAAGGAAGATTAAGCAAACATGAGATATGAACTGCTAGGTTGAGCCAAACACAAAATGTCAACGGTGAAAAAGGTCAGTTTTTACCAATATCGCAATAACCTTAACCTTTGCCCTTTTGACCCCAACATCATTGTATGATGCCCTCCAAGTATAAGGAAGTATGTGTCCAAGGTTGAGTCCAGTATACTTAACCTAAGATGAGATATGAACTGCTAAGTTGAGCAAATGCAGTGCCAATATTGAAAAGGTTTTACCAATGTTACAGTGACCGTGACCTTTTGATGACAAGGTCATCATGTGATGCCCTATAATTATACGGAAGCATGTATCCAAATTTGGGTCCAGTATGATTGACCAAACTTAAGATATGAATTGCTAAGTTGAGCCAAACGGAAAATGTTAATGTTGAAATAAGACGTTTTTTACCAAGGTCACAGTGACATTGACCTTTGACCCCATCATCATTGTGTGATGTTGTGTCATTATAGGGAAGCAAGTTTGGGACCAGTTTAATTAACCAAACCTGACATATACACAGAAAATGGAAAATGTTAATGTTGAAAAGAACCAAGGTTTTGACCAAGGTCACAGTGACCTTGATCTTTAACCTTTTGACTCAAATATCATTGTGAGGTATCATGTCCTTATAAGGAAGCATGTAGCCAAGTTTGGGTCCAGTATGATTAACCAAACCTGAGATATAAAAAATTGAGATAAACGCAAATTGGACGACAGCGCCGTTGCCGCCGCCTCCACCACCTCATCTGCCGGATGAAGTGCAGGTTATCGCAAAAGCTTGTTTCACTTCATAAACTCGAGCTAAAAATGATAGTTCTTGTATGCAACTCTTGAAATAATACCATCAACCTTCAATAACATTACCACATCTTATCATAAAACATGCTCTTTCCAGTCCTCAAGTTTAAATCCTCAGATTCCATGACTTTCCCTCGATTTTTGTGATAAATATAAACACGCCTTTAATAATAATGCATCCAGATGGACAGATGAATACGGATTAATCTCTATAAACCTCATCCATGATATCATGGAACAAGAGGCACAAGGGGCCTATGTCGCTCACCTGGAGCATTATGCATTTTTGCCACAATTGTTAGTGGGTGGTTTAGGAGTAGTCTTCTAAATGAGTTTGTGGACATTTTTGCAAGTCCAATATGGCCGCCAAACACGCTACATTGCCATGTTTCTGACGTAGCACCTTACCTTGAAAAAAACTTTAATTGCACTCATTTCCTAATCATATCTCTCAAAATTTCGGCCCAATCCGCTTAGTGGTTCTGGAGTCATTTTGACAAAAATTAGGTTATCCAAGATGGCCACCAAACCATTTGGCCAATCAAGTGCCCTTGAAACAACCTTGTAGCAGCTCTTGCCCAAGATGATATTTCATGCGTTTTGAATTGATCCCCCAAGCGGTTTTGGAGAGGATTTTTAAAGACATTTTTTTGACGGATCAACTCTCTTGAACAAACTTTAATGGCCCTTAGTCCTTAATCATATATCACAAATTTCGGCTTGATCGCTTCAGCGGTTCTGGGGAAGGAATCAGCCGCTGAACCATCTAGTCAATCAAGTTCCCTTGAACAAACTTGGGTCGGCTTTTACCACAGATCATATTTCATGAGGTTTAAACGAAATCTAGGATTTCTTTTTTCACGAGAGAGTTGATACTTACCTCCCTAATACTTTTGATATTGCTAAATATTGGCTTTCACTCAATAAACACTCAGATTTAAAACAGTTAGGTGCCCCTACTGGGCAGGGAGTCAGAGCGTAGTCTGGCGGATGCCAGCCCCACCACCGCGCATGCGCAGACTAGCACTTCCTCTGACTAGATTATTGGCTGACACACATGCAACTATTAAGAGCCTGAAGACCGAGCCTCTGTGGGGTGGAGAGGCCGGGTCCGTATCTAGGGAGGTAAGTATCAACTCTCTCGTGAAAAAAGAAATCCTAGATTTCGTTTATTTCACTTCAAGAGTATACTTACCTCCCTAATACTTTTGATATTGCCAGAATTCGAAAGTGAATCTGGCGGGAGGGAGGCGAGGTCAAAAGACCAGCTCATCCCTATACGCTTTTCTGCGTTTAAGGCACTTAAACTTCTGAAACTGTAAGAAAAAACAGTCAGGATTTGACTAACCATCGGATAACACCACCGATGTATGAGAGATGACCGAATGTCATATGCGCTCCCCCCCCTCCTTCCTGGGAGGAAGAGTCGACTGACCTCAATGTCCTATACGCTCTCTACGTACAAGTGCCATGTACTACAGGACAGAGACGAAAAAGCTCCATTTTCGTAACTCTCAACAATGAACCACACAAATACACAAACCATCACCATATTAATAACGGGTAATCGTGACAATACAATCAACAACGGACAACACATGAACAAGACTGACCTTGTTGAAAATGGCTGCTGACATCATCTTCCCATCGGTAAAGACTGATGCAGGCCCAAAAAAGTGGGTGTTTCCATAAATTAATTGTGAAATATATAAGTAATGAGGAAAAACCTCCTCAAAAAATATAAACCGATTTATTTTTTCAAAACCGACAAGGCGAGAGGATTAGAGGTGTCACGGAGATAATGGTCTGTAAAACTTGACTCACAGTGCCACTGAGCCACCGACATAATATCATCCACAGGGACCCCATTAAATAGGGCCGTGGATGTCACTACGCCGCGGACACTGTGAGCCTTGGCCACGTCAACCTGCTTCCCGGTGGCGGATTTATGGCAAAACTGAATGCATTCCACAATCCACCTGGAAATGGTGTCCTTAGAAGCCCTCCCATGGGGTTCAATATATGACAACCATAACGCTG
The DNA here is from genome assembly GCA_034401795.1 of Chaetoderma sp. LZ-2023a. NCBI lineage: Eukaryota > Metazoa > Mollusca > Caudofoveata > Chaetodermatida > Chaetodermatidae > Chaetoderma > Chaetoderma sp. LZ-2023a. The sequence goes on along the minus strand of CM067361.1, from coordinate 10,933,964 downwards.
ACTGGTCGGTGTGCCATGCCGCCGTACGTTGTTTGTACCGGCGCAGCGCCCGGACGGGACACCATGCTTTAGAATTAGGATCATATCTAGTTAAAGCAGGCAAAATAATAGGTTGACCTGGATATTTCAACGACTGATTTTTAGCCAAGAAATTAATCCTAGGTAGCAGCTTAAGGCCTTCCCCTGAAACCACAAAACGGTCATCCTCGGCTGATAAGGCATGAATTTCACTCCTACGCCTAGCCGAGGCCGCAGCAATTAAAAACACAGTCTTCAGTGTTAATAGTTTCATAGAAATGGAACTAAGTGGTTCAAAAGGCTTATCACCTAGTACTTGAAGCACTAGCGATAAACTCCAAGACGGAATCACAGGTGGATTCCTTGGTCTTAGATTGCCCATGCCTTTAATTAATACATTCAATGTATTTACTTCATCACTTCCCCTCTTAGCCAAGCAAGGAATAACAGACATTAATGCTGACTTATAACCAGCAATAGAGTTAGGCTTGAGGCTATAGGCATCATAGAGGTGACAGAGGAAATCAGCTACTACTTGAATAGATGAATCCATTGGATCAATACATCTTTTTGAGCACCATTCTGCAAATCTGTTGATTTTATAATTATATGCTCTGGAGGTTGACCCCCTCCTGGCTTTGGCCATAAACATGGCTGCTTGCTCAGAAAAGCCCTCCTTAATTCTAGATTCCTTGACAACATCCACGCAGTCAATCTGAACATTGACGGATTGTTGTGAAGGGCCTTGCCCTGGAAGATAATATCGTCCATCAGAGGCAGAGGAACCGGATTGCAGACCAGAAGGTCCAGCAGATCCGTATACCATGATCGGCTTGGCCAATCCGGGGCGATCAGAAGCACTTGGCATTCCTCTTGTCTGATTTTCTGAAGAATTTTTGGAATCAGGATTGCTGGAGGGAATGCGTATGCATACATTCTCCCCCAGCTGATAGCTAACGCATCTGTTGCGAAAGCGCTTGGATCCGGAATCGGAGAGACGTACGTCGTCATCTTCGCATTCTTCTTCGTTGCGAACAAATCGATGTTGGGTTTCCCCCAATGGTCGAACAGACGATCCGCCACACATTGATTTAGTTGCCATTCCGTGGGTAAAACACTCATCCTTCGGCTCAATGAGTCTGCTAGCAGGTTTAACCTTCCCGGAATATGAACTGCTTTCAAGGTAATCTGGTGATCCAGACACCAACAAAGCAGTTTCCATGTCATCATACAGAGACTGGGCGACTTCGTTCCGCCCTGGCGGTTTATGTAAGTCACAACTGTTGAGTTGTCTGAACGAATAAGAACAATCTTGCCCTGAACTTTCTGTAAGAAATGTTCCAGGGCCAGGACTACTGCTCTTAGCTCCAGTAGATTTATATGTTCCTTTGACTGTTCCAGATTCCAAAGCCCTGATATCGTGGATTCTTCCAGGCAAGCTCCCCAGCCCTCCATCGATGCATCTGTATACACAGTCACCTGAGGGTGGGGAGGGGTTAGCAAAACCCCCGGCAAGAGATTCTCTGTATTCAACCACCATTGCAGGTGGTGAATCAGAGGCGCCAACACTGACACATTCGAGTCCAGCGAACCTGTACTCTGGGTCCATTGTGTCATGAGAAACAACTGGATCGGCCGCCTGCGTAAGGCGGCCTGAGGAATGACTGGTTCCAACGAAACCATCAACCCCAGCATTCTCAAGTAAACCCGTGCCAGGACATGACGACTGTCGCACACTGACTGAATCAACGAGATGAGTTTTTGAACTCTCTCCTGAGTAGGATAAACATATCCTGTCTCTAGATCGAAGAACATCCCCAGGTAAACAAACTTCTGGGATGGAGTCAGCTCTGATTTTGGGAAATTGATCATCCAGCCCAAGTCTGTGAGAATTTTCAAAACAATCTCCAGATTGGCGGACAAACTTTCCCGGGTGTGCGCTTTCAACAGCCAGTCGTCTATGTACGTGTGGACTGCTATGCTTCTCCTGCGGAGGTATGCTGTGATCGCAAGAACCACACGGGTGAAAACCCGAGGAGCCGTGGAAATTCCGAAGGGCAACACCCTGAATTCCCACTGTCTGCCCTGGAATGCAAATCTCAGGAAGCGACAGAAACTCCCGTGGATGGGGATGTGGAAATAAGCGTCCTTCAAATCTATCGACGCCGTCCACATCCCCCTCTCCAACCCCGCCAACACCGAGCGCACCGTTTCCATCTTGAAACTGGGCGTCTCGATGAACTTGTTCAATGGCTTGAGGTTGAGAATCGGTCTCCACCCTCCGGTGCGTTTTGTTACTAAGAACAGGGTTGAATAGAAGCCCGGACACCTTTGTGCCGGCTGAATAGCTCCCTTTTGTATGAGGGAATTTATCTCCTCCTCGATACACAACCTTTGCTCTGGATCTCTCGGAATGGGAGTCCAGACTGGCACCAGAGACAGTCGCGACGGCGGGCCTGTCACCCACTCTGGATGATACCCGACGGAAAGCCATCGCAAGACTAAACGGTCCTGAGTTAACCGTTCCCACTCTTGCATGTGGCCGGCTAGCCGGCCTCCCACCGGCCCACCTAGGGACCGCGGTGGACACGAGGCATGCAAGAGCGGCACTGTCTCCGTCGCCATACACACCGGAGTGGTTCTTACCGCGGTAAGCGTCCTGTCAGGACCGATAACCACGCCCAGATCCTCGCGCGCCCCGCCCCGCCCCGCGCGCACCTCGGTGCGCGGGCGGCTGCCTGGCTGACGGCGCCTGAGGAACCTGCGCCCCCCACGCTGCTGGCCGAATCGCACGCGGCCGAGGCCGACGCTGCGACGGTGGCTGGCCACTGACCTGGCCAGCACCACCTCGAGCCTGCAGGGGACGATACGCCGGGGCCGCGGCGCGAGCGTTAGCACGACGCAGCACATCAAACTGCTCGCGCAGCGCCCTCTGGTTATTCACCAGGGTGACCGTCTCTTGGAGGTGGCGACATCCCTCACCTCCAAAAAGACCAGGGCCCGTCATAGGCGTACGCAGTAGCCTATTGTACAGGTCCTGAGACGGGCACAGATTGTCCAGGGCAAACGTGCGTCTTGCCCTGACACTCCTGGTCACCGCCCGAGTCATACAGTCCAGCGCCAGGTTAATACCATCCTGGATGGTTCGCTGGACAGTGACCGGACTTGGCTGGCGCGATGCGGATGCCGTTACTACCCCCTGTAACAGCTGGGAGACGTGGGACAGAGCGGCAATCGAAGCCCTCCCACTCTCCTCCGCATCACGCAACGCGGTATTCGCCGAACGCAACGCGTTCGCGCACAAGACACCCGTGTCAGAACGGGAGCCTGGCCGCGCATCCTCACCCAAAGCCGCGCGGTCATCCATGCTGGGCTTGGGTACCACACCGTACCGCTGGTAATCCAGGGGCACGATGCGACAACGCCTGGCCACCTCGCGAGGGGCCTTCGCGAGACGTCCACTCGATTTAATGGACGACTCTGCCGCCTTGAACATGTCAACGACATGCTCCGCCAGCGGCAGAGAAGGCATAGCGTTAGCAGTCGGTTTCCCAGCTAACCACGGCGTGTGAACACGCTGGCTAGCCGACTGCTCCACGGGCAGATCAGGCCTAACGCTCACCAACCACTGGCAAGCGTCATACCAATCCTCCTCCGTGGCTAACTGCGAGCGCTCTACAAGACGGGGTCCTTCGTCTTCCTCCTGAGCGCAAGCAGTAGAGCTTGACGGCGGGTATGCTGATACACCTGGCAAGCCAGGGAAAACACGCGGGCCTGACAGCACCGGCATGAGAATATCACTGGTTTGACCAGGAGCAGGCACCGTGGCAGAGCGCGGGGTATATATAGTCTCACCACGGGCCCGGCCAGCACCAGCAACACCCTCGGCAAGCCGAGGTATGCGGTACCGCTGGCCATCAGCAGCGCCCTGGGCCACCACCTGAGCCGCGGACCTTACTCCAGGGTGAGTAAAACCGTGGAATAAGGCGCCTGTATTCCCCGCGAGGGGTGCACAAACGTCTTCATCCATGTCCACGTCGTCAGACGGCGACCCTAGCAGGTAATCCTCATTACCCTGGTCAGAAAGATTAGACCCCGGGTCAGCAAAGAGAGCTAACCCGGGCTGACCAGGAACGGTGCCATAGGAGGTACTGGCCACCGCGGCGTGCGGATACCCCTGGACTGATAAGCAGCCCGCGGGTTCCAGCGACAACCGTCCACGGTCCCCTATCGGCGCGGCAATAAGCCTGCTGCAAGGGCCGTGGAACGCCCCCTCTAATGGGGCCACCTCTGAATCGTCGAACAACGGAAGCGGACTAAGGAAAATCGATCCAGAGGCGGGGATTACCTGCTCCGAAGCCGATGATGAGGACAGTAAAGGATTTGGTCCAGGAAGCATGCCACGAAGCAACCCTGGAACCAAATCCTTTATTGTCCTCTTCATCTCTCCCAACATCTCGGTCCGGAAGGCCTCCATATCCACCGCGGACGAGACCTTCCCCTTACCCTTCCTACTTACAACCTCTCGATTCCGCTTCTTCTTCTTCTCCTCCTCTACCACCTTGTCCGTCGCCTGTAAGCAGCACAAGAATTCGGACATTAACTCGCCCCCCCAGTGCTTACATATGTCACAATTAACCAATGGACCACAAGGGCTACATTGATAGCACAGATGCGGCCAGAACTTTTCCTGAAGAAAACGACCACAGGACGCGCAACCCGGTCCCTGAAACAGGGCAAAGGACAAGGAGTATGAGCAACTAGTTAAGCTTAGAAACTCAATCCAACTCAAAGAGAAGGAAAAACGATCATAAAGATCAATATACATCAGAAACCAGCATAGCGCTTGAATTGCTGATAAACACATAGCCAGGCTGATTATGACGTCATTAATCCCGTGACAGGAAAAAATTCGATCCCAACAAAACATCCAAGTGCAAGGACGAATTGTATGCTGAATGGATAAGTCGACTACACAACCATCAGATACATATAGATAACTCTTTTCTGGCAAAAATGTTAATTATCTCCCTTTGTTTGTTTACAATAATTAACATCACCACATTATCAATAACTAGATACCTGACACTTTGTATAGACAAACCATCCAACGTGACGAACCGGAGAACTCCACCATCTGCACGCCTCTTAACACTCTCCACCTCATGGGGAAGGAATTGGATCAAGAGGGCAAAGTGAGAAGACCTTTATACTAGGCCTCCAACTCACTGGACATATTTTTTCCTTTGGTTAGATAACCTAACAGTGTTAGTAGGAAATGGAACCATGGTGGAGAGAAAACTAACTCTCTGCTACTGTGATGTCACCACCTAGCGTCATACAGACCTGTGGACATAAACAGAAAGAGAAATTAGTCCTAGGTAGCACCGAGTTGACATAAACCAACTAACTAAGGCGCTTATCACGGTAAACGCGAGTCCCGGAAACACAATACACCGGGAAGAAAACTCGCTAATTTTACTAGAAGTCACCTGATTTAAAGGTCCTAAGTCCTTCTTTGGCGAATTGTTACTTCCCGCCATCCAAAAAAGTGACTATCACTTCTAAATAACACCACTTAGACAGTTTAAGATTAAGAAAAAGCTTCAGCACAAAAAGACATGTGTGAACTCTCTGCCAATAATCTAGCAAAGAGGTAGTGCTAGTCTGCGCATGCGCGGTGGTGGGGCTGGCATCCGCCAGACTACGCTCTGACTCCCTGCCCAGTAGGGGCACCTAACTGTTTTAAATCTGAGTGTTTATTGAGTGAAAGCCAATATTTAGCAATATCAAAAGTATTAGGGAGGTAAGTATACTCTTGAAGTGAAATGAATTGATCCCTGGTTCAATGGTTTTGGAGAAGATTTTTAAAGACATTTCTAAAATCCTGCTGAAATCCAAGATGGCCGTTGACCAAATTGGCCGATCAGCTTCGTTTGAACAAAATGGGATCTCTATGCCCTAAGGTTGCTTCCTGCCAAATACAATTGAAATCGGCCCAGTAGGTCTCGAGAAGACATTTTAAATTTCCCATTACTTTAGTACGGGTGCATTTGGCAGGAAAATAATCCAAGATGGCTGCCAAACCGTTTATCTGACAGTTTCGAAAATGGCAAATTTGAGCTCCGAATACCCAAAAACATATATAGACCCAATTTCGGCCTCAAAATCCATCAAATAAGAAAATCCAATATGGCTGCCAAACATGCTACATTTTGATTGGCCCACAGCGACCATGTTTTTTGATGGATCAACTTCCCTTGAACAAACTTTATTAGTCCTTAGTCCCTAATCATATCTTCCAAATTTTGGCCCGATCCCTTCAGCGGTTCTGGAGAAGTCATTTTCGGGAAAACTTGGTCATCAAGTCTTTTTGAAGAAACTTGGATTATGTATTTCCCTAGATGAGGTTTTATGAGTTTTGAATCGATTCCCAAAGCGGTTTCAGAGAAGATTTTTAAAGAAATTTCCTAAAATCGGCCAAAATCCAAGATGCCCACCGGCCAAATTGGCCGATCGGCTTCATTTGAACAAACTTGGATCCATATGGACTAAGGATGCTTCCTGCCAAATGTAATTGAAATCAGCCTAGTAGTTCTACAGAAGAAGACATTTTAAATTTCCCGTTGCTTTAGTATCGGCGCCTTTGGTGGGAAAATAATCCAACATGGCCACCAAACCGTTTATCTGACAGTTTCGAAAATGGCAAATTTGAGCTCAGATTACGCAGAAACATATATAGAACCAATTTCGGCCTCAAAATCCATCAAATAAGAAAATCCAACATGGCTGCCAAACATGCTACATTTTGATTGGACCATAGCGACCATGTTTTTTGATGGATCAACTTCCCTTGAACAATCTTTAATAGTCCTTAGTCCCTAATCATATCTCCCGAATTTCTACCCGATCCCTTCAGCGGTTCTGGAGAAGTCATTTCCAGGAAAACTAGGTCATCCAAGATGGCCACTGAACCATTTGGTCAATAAAGTCTTCTTGACCAAACTTGGCTTAGCTCTTTCCCTAACTTATGTTTCATGAGTTTTGAATCGATTTCCCAAGCCGTTTCAAGATTTTTAAAGACATTTCCTAAAGTTGGCCGAAATCCAAATTGTATTCTCCTGACCTGTAAATGGACATTCAATAGGCAGATATTTAAGTTTTCTTGACCAAATTTGATCTTTAAAGTGTTAAACTTGGATCATGAACCTAGGCTATCTTGGAGGACTGAAGAGACTGGATATGTCAATAGTATGATAGAGTAGCGCTAGAGGAGCTTTGATCCATGTCGCACAAAATGGACCTTTCCAGTTTTAGCCATGGCCCGCCCATCTCTAGCTAAGCTCCAACCAGACTTCGCTTGTGTTGGGATCGACCGATCTCTGAACACCCTGACTATCAATTTAAAAAAAACCTACACATTTAAGCTATTGAATATTTCGAAACCAAAGGCAGCAACAGTGCCCAGTCAAATTAGTTTCAAAATATTCAACAGCATGTTTATTAAATAGCAAACAATTACAAAGACATACAATTCATACGTGTCGGAGTATTTGAACCCTTTGTGATGTAATGATTGTGATGTCATCATACACGCACTGGGCTGATTATGATGTCATACCAGGTCAGATGATGGATGGATACTCTGGAAAGGTGAATTATCCATGAAAAACACGTCCTAAATGAAGCACATTTATGTGCGAAACCGCGTCAAGATATACTTAGTTAGTCTTAAATGGCCTGTTTTTCTTGTCTATACAGATTATCACAGCTACCTAATTTTTCTCAAAATTCTCCATGGAACATATAAGGAAAATGTGGGAGATGACATTCTCTACAGTGTAGCAAACAACAGACACTAGATCCATGAGTAGTGACTAAACAAACAACACAGCAACACAAGCTTAAGGAAACATTCTCATACAGTTATGAAGATTAGCAGGGGCCCAGTAGTTAGATTTTAGGCTGGGCTACCAAAATTTCAAACTCACTAGCCCAGGTGTTGACCTAAATCTTTCCATTCATATTTTAAGATTGTGGACAGAAAATCATTTCATATATCTGACGACTCTATTGCAGGTTTAAGGAATGGCTTCCAGTCATATTAATTTCAAAATATTCAAGAGATTTCCTGTTTGCTTGCCATGAAATTGAAATGTATGTAATTTACCAGTGAAAGAGTTAAGCTTGAAAGCAACTTATTTATTCTACATTAAATTTCTTAGTAAATATTAAATTAATATATCATGTTTTTAAATCTGAAATCTTTTGTGCCGATGCATCTTAATTAAAAGATTGGGCTCTTTAAAAATTGACTGGGCCCCTTAACCTTTGCATTTAGGGGGCCATGGTTAAACAGCTAAAGCCTTGTCAGCGTTCTCACTTACAAACATGCTAAACACATACATAGAACAGCATGGCAAGAGTTATCCGATATGACAAACCAATCTATGCATACCTTAGGTTCTTGATTGGGCAGAAGACATGGTACTAAATTAGATGCTTTGTCACTAAGAGGAAATGTGAGGTCAAACTCCTCAGTGAGTCTGAGAAGCCACGGGTGCAGCTCTGTCGGGTACTCTTGCCACACAGTGCACATGTCCTTATGAGGAAAAACGCCATCCTGAATAAACACACACACAGACTACATATAATCTTCTGGCAAATATTACATAATTTAAATTGCGATTATGTTTTAATTAAATAATTAATTGTTTATTTAGTCATTGTATTGCTTTTAATGTGATTAATTGATTGATTAAACTGTGTTGATTAAATGATTGATTGATTGGCTTGTTGATTGGATTGATTCTCTGAATGATTGTTTCACTTATTGATTGATAGGTTGGTCGACTTATTGATTGATGGATTGTTGATTGACAGGTAGATTGATTGACATGTAGATTGATTGATTGATACATTGCTTGATTGATTGAAACATCAATTGATTGATTGATCAATTTACTGACTGATTTGCTACCAAACATGTTTCATGCTGCATTCCTAGGTGCCAGAGTTTGAGTGGATAGATATTAATCTTCCACCTGTAATTATCTTGATATCTGACAGTAACTAGCCTGTGTATCACATAATGCCTGTAATGTGGTCGGTGTGTATAGAGCTACCCAGGGCCAGAATAATTCTACCAATATAATTACAAGTCAGGAGCAAACAACCTGTACCTTAATAGCCCCTTCATGTACAGTGACGACACACGCCATAACATCCACAATCCACTGTGGATGGATGACGACATATGCTCTCAGGAAATCTGTGTTAAAGAATTGCACAGAGCCAAGGTCATGCAGAAACTGTACAGCCTCAATGACCTGTGGAGAAATGGAACAAACACGACATTAACCCTTTAATGGTCATACCGGCAAAAAATGACCTCTGATATGGTCTTGTGGTATGTCCATTAACAGACTGGGAGAATACAATTTTTTTAAATTTATCACTGGAATGACTGGCTCGATAACTGAGCCAGTCATTAGTGATAAATTTCCAAAAATTGTATTCTCTCGGCCCGTTAATGGACATTTAGTAAGAAAATATTTTAATTTTCTTGACCGAATTTGACCATTAAGGGTTAAATATCCATGGACCACATTAATGTCTGTCTGTTTATCAGCAGTATATCACATGAATGCAAGAAGGTGGAATGGAGGAATCCACAGTTTTATCTATGCACACCCATCTCATGCTTCGCCCATGTTGGGATCAATTGATCCCTGAACTCCATGACTATCAATTTCCAGAAAACAGGTAAGCTGTTGAATACTTTGAAACTAATTTGACTGGATGCTGTTGCTGCCTTACAGCAGGAGACTAGACAATAAAGTGACTCTGCTGTACAAGCTGGTGAATGACTTAGTCAAGGCTCCTGTCTCCAAGGCGAGACTACAGAGAACTGACCTCAGAACAAGATAAGATAAAACAAAATTACTCATCCACAGATCAGCAATGGATGTCCAAATTGTGATACAGTCCATATGTCAACACGATTTTTAACTGACATAAACTGGTGTTATTACTAGATGCCTAGCCAGTCAGGTGAGCTCTAAACGGCCGCTGCAATAAGTAGAGCACAACACTGAGGCTGCGTTATGAGAATGAGGCACCTGACTATGCAGTTTGGATCAGATTTGCATTAATTCTCTCGCTGCTGCAAGCCGCCAGTCAGTAACTTCAATGAGCAAAAACTCTTAACCTGCTGAATATTTTGAAAACAATTTGACTGAAAGTTGTTGGTGGCTTAGCCACCAACAACTTTCAGTCAAATTGTTTTCAAAATATTTAACCAGTCCAGAGATGTAACCCTTGGAATATGTTGTCTGCAAGAACTCAGCAATCAGACTTCCGCATGCAGGTCCAAATACAGGTCCCGTTGAAAGAGCATCTGTCATTGCTACAAATAACAGGCATGAGTAATCCCTATGTTATGGACGAGAAAATTTGAAATTCATGATGATTAAAATTTTTTAAATAAAGCACGCAACACAAGGTACCTCAGTTTGTTCTATTATGCCAGAATCTGCAGCAAAACTCTCAACTTCATTCCAGGCCAACACATCTATCTCCTTCTCAGTTTTCCTGTAGAAAGATTGTATAAACAATGGATCCAAAATTATAGCTAGCTCGCCTAAACGATTTTAATAAAATAAGACATCAGTGTTACAATGCCAAGATATTAGCAAAAATCTTGGCGTTTTGTGTTTCCAAATGCAAATCTAGCTTTGTATCAAGATCATAATGACCGTGACCTCAAAAGTCTGAATGTCTGTGCTGCTCCTCCTGGTTGAGGTAACTATATGACGATGCTTAGTTCCAATAATCTGGCCAATTCTGAAATAAAGGCCAGATGAGCTAAGCAGAACAAAACTGTTAAAGTCTGCATTTTATTCAAATATTACAATGACCTTGACCTCTGATCTCAATATCATTGTATTTCATCCACTTGATATAGGTAAACATGTGACCAAGTTAAATTCAAGTAGGGTGAACCACTCCTGAGATATAAGACAATATGTTGAGCTAAACCAAAAATTTAACTGAAAAGAATAGTTTTATACCAAGGTCACAGTAAACCCGAACTTTGACATTATGACTGCAATAGGATTGTGCTGATTTATGTGTGTAACCATGTGTCAAGGTTTAGTCACAATAGGCTGAACCAATCTTTAGAAAACTATATGTTGAACAAAACCAAAAACTTAACCTGAAACAATAGTCACGGCGTCCTTGATATTTGAGCTCAATATCATTGTGCTCCCAGCCCCTTGATATAAGGAATCATGTGTCCAAGTTTTATCCCAATAGGGTGAAGCCACACTGAGATATGACGATACGTTGATCGATATCATTGTGCTCCCAGCCCCTTGATATAAGGAACCATGTGTCCAAGTTTTATCCCAATAGGGTGAAGCCACACCGAGATATGACGATACGTTGATCTAAACCAAAAAACTTAAACATAAAAAATAGTTTTATACCTATTTTACAGTGCCCATTATTTTATGAAATATTTTGAAACTAATTTGACTGGGAACTTTTGCGGTCTAGGGCAGCAACATATTCCAGTCCAATTTGTTTCCAAATACTCAGTGTTAAGTTAGTGTTAGTAATTAATTTCCATTTCTTTGTAGCTAAATGGAGGAATTCAGTGTTAGCTATGCCCCGCCCATCCCTAGTTAAGCTCCACCCATGCTTCGCCCGTGTTGGGACTCCCTGACTATCAATTTCCAGAAAACTATACAGGAAAGCTGTTGAATTATTTTGAAACTAATTTGACTGGGTGCTGTTGTTGCCTATGGCATGTTTATTAAATAGTAAAGCCATACAATTCGTACAGCAACGCTTAGACTGTTATCAATTATGCCTTCGTGACGACCTTATCTACGTCATTCATGATGTCATTGACTATGACATCATCCTAGACATCACATAGTTGATTATGATGTCATATGATAAATTTGAAAGGTCAATTATGAGGCCTGACATTGTTTGCTTAAGCAAGACTTGAAAAACATTTCTGAATCATGTCAATGTATACCACTCACAGCTAGTGGACTTAACTATTGAAAAGGACGGTATAGGTTAATTTATTGGAAACATGAATAAAAGTATTAGTACATGTGAACATAGAAAAGTTCAAGGAAATATTAGCTCCAACTAATCAGAAAATTTAGGAACAATTTGCTGCATATCCATGTTGAATCGTTATATGGTGCATACAAAACTGATAAACAATCTGTTGTCTTCTGGCAGAATCCACACATTAAACTTATGTTGATGCTTCTATTATTTATGGAATGCCAAACTTATGTCTTCTTCCAGGTTATTGAGTTGCTGCATATAAGAAATGATTATCAAATGATATTATTCAACAACTATAAGAAAGTTTCGACTAGAATAATCAGTCTTTATGCACCACCATCCTCAGACGCTAACATAAATGTCGCCTCACTATCCACAATCATACAGGTATCACCGGCCTCAGAGCCTAATGTAAATGTCGCCTCACTATCCACAATCATACAGATATTACCACCCTCAGAGCCTAATGTAAATGTTGCCTCACTATCCACAATCATACAGCTATTACCACCCTCAGAGCCTAATGTAAATGTCGCCTCACTATCCACAATCATACAGGTATCGCCATCCTCAGACCCTAATATAAATGTCGCCTCATTATCCACAACCATACAGGTATCACCACCCTCAGAGCCTAATGTAAACGTCGCCTCCCTATCCACAATCATACAGGTATCACCACCCTCAGAGCCTAATGTAAATGTCACCTCACTATCCACAATCATATGGGTATTACCACCCTCAGAGCCTAATGTAAATGTCACCTCACTATCCACAATCATACAGGTATTACCACCCTCAGAGCCTAATGTAAATGTCACCTCACTATCCACAATCATATGGGTATTACCACCCTCAGAGCCTAATGTAAATGTCACCTCACTATCCACAATCATACAGGTATTACCACCCTCAGAGCCTAATGTAAACGTCGCCTCACTATCCACACTCATACAGGTATCACCACCCTCAGAGCCTAATGTAAATGTCGCCTCACTATCCACAATCATACAGGTATCACCAGCCTCAGAGCCTAATATAAACGTCGCCTCACTATCCACTATCATACAGGTATCACCAGCCTCAGAGCCTAATATAAACGTCGCCTCACTATCCACAATCATACAGGTATCACCACCCTCAGAGCCTAATGTAAATGTCACCTCACTATCCACAATCATACAGGTATCACCACCCTCAGAGCCCAATGTAAATGTCGCCTCACTATCCACAATCATACGGGTATCACCACCCTCAGAGCCTAATGTAAATGTTGCCTTACTTTCCACAATCATACGGGTATCACCATCCTCAGAGCCTAATGTAAATGTTGCCTCACTATCCACAATCATACGGGTATCACCATCCTCAGAGCTTAATGTAAATGTCGTCTCACTATCCACAATCATACAGGTATCACCATCCTCAGAGCCTAATATAAATGTCACCTCACTATCCATGATCATACGGGTATCACCAGCCTCTGAGCCTAATGTAAATGTCGCCTCACTATCCACAATCATACGGGTATCACCACCCTCACAGCCTAATGTAACGTTGCCTCGCTATCCACAATCATACAGGTATCACCACCGTCAGAACCTAATGTAAATGTCATCTCACTATCCACAATCATACAGGTATTACCATCCTCAGAGCCTAATGTAAATGTCGCCTCACTATCCACAATCTTGCAGGTATTACCACCCTCAGAGTCTAATGTAAATGTCGCCTCACTATCCACAATCATACAGGTATCACCACCCTCAGAGCCTAATGTAAATGTCGCCTCACTATCCACAATCATGCAGGTATCACCAACCTCAGAGCCTAATGTAAATGTTGCCTCACTATCCACAATCATATGGGTATCACCACCCTCAGAGCCTAATGTAAATGTTGCCTTACTATCCAATCATACAGGCATCACCACCTCAGAGCCTAATGTAAATGTCGCCTCACTATCCACGAACACACGGGCATCACCATCCTCAGAGCCTAATGTAAATGTCGCCTCACCATCCACAATCATGCAGGTATTACAACCCTCAGAGCCTAATGTAAATGTCGTCTCACTATCCACAATCATATGGGTATCACCATCCCTAGAGCCTAATGTAAATGTCGTCTCACTATCCACAATCATAGAGGCATCACCACCTCAGAGCCTAATGTAAATGTCGCCTCACTATCCACAATCATACGGGTATCACCACCCTCAGAGCCTAATGTAAATGTCGCCTCACTACCCACAATCATACAGGTATCACCACCCTCAGAGCCTAATGTAAATGTCACCTCACTATCAACAGTCATGCAGGTATCACCAGCCTCAGAGCCTAATGTAAATGTCGCCTCACTATCAATAATCATATGAGTATCACCACCCTCAGAGCCTAATGTAAATGTCGTCTCACTATCCACAATCATACAGGCATCACCACCTCAGAGCTTAATGTAAATGTTGTCTCACTATCCACAATCATACAGATATTACCACCCTCAGAGCCTAATGTAAATGTTGCCTCACTATCCACAATCATACAGCTATTACCACCCTAAGAGCCTAATGTAAATGTCGCCTCACTATCCACAATCATACAGGTATCACCATCCTCAGACCCTAATATAAATGTCGCCTCATTATCCACAACCATACAGGTATCACCACCCTCAGAGCCTAATGTAAACGTCGCCTCACTATCCACAATCATACAGGTATCACCACCCTCAGAGCCTAATGTAAACGTCGGCTCACTATCCACAATCATACAGGTATCACCAGCCTCAGAGCCTAATGTAAACGTCGCCTCACTATCCACAATCATACAGGTATCACCACCCTCAGAGCCTAATGTAAATGTCGCCTCACTATCCACAATCATGCAGGTATCACCAGCCTCAGAGCCTAATGTAAATGTTGCCTCACTATCCACAATCATATGGGTATCACCACCCTCAGAGCCTAATGTAAATGTTGCCTTACTATCCAATCATACAGGCATCACCACCTCAGAGCCTAATGTAAATGTCGCCTCACTATCCACGAACACACGGGCATCACCATCCTCAGAGCCCAATGTAAATGTCACCTCACTATCCGCAATCATACAGGTATTACCACCCTCAGAGCCTAATGTAAATGTCGCCTCACCATCCACAATCATGCAGGTATTACAACCCTCAGAGCCTAATGTAAATGTCGTCTCACTATCCACAATCATATGGGTATCACCATCCCTAGAGCCTAATGTAAATGTCGTCTCACTATCCACAATCATAGAGGCATCACCACCTCAGAGCCTAATGTAAATGTCGCCTCACTATCCACAATCATACGGGTATCACCACCCTCAGAGCCTACTGTAAATGTCGCCTCACTACCCACAATCATACAGGTATCACCACCCTCAGAGCCTAATGTAAATGTCGCCTCACGATCAACAGTCATGCAGGTATCACCAGCCTCAGAGCCTAATGTAAATGTCGCCTCACTATCAATAATCATATGAGTATCACCACCCTCGGAGCCTAATGTAAATGTCGTCTCACTATCCACAATCATACAGGCATCACCACCTCAGAGCCTAATGTAAATGTTGTCTCACTATCCACAATCATACAGATATTACCACCCTCAGAGCCTAATGTAAATGTTGCCTCACTATCCACAATCATACAGCTATTACCACCCTCAGAGCCTAATGTAAATGTCACCTCACTATCCACAATCATACAGGTATCGCCATCCTCAGACCCTAATATAAATGTCGCCTCATTATCCACAACCATACAGGTATCACCACCCTCAGAGCCTAATGTAAACGTCGCCTCACTATCCACAATCATACAGGTATCACCACCCTCAGAGCCTAATGTAAACGTCGGCTCACTATCCACAATCATACAGGTATCACCAGCCTCAGAGCCTAATGTAAACGTCGCCTCACTATCCACAATCATACAGGTATCACCACCCTCAGAGCCTAATGTAAATGTCACCTCACTATCCACAATCATATGGGTATTACCACCCTCAGAGCCTAATGTAAATGTCACCTCACTATCCACAATCATACAGGTATTACCACCCTCAGAGCCTAATGTAAATGTCGCCTCACTATCCACACTCATACAGGTATCACCACCCTCAGAGCCTAATGTAAACGTCGCCTCACTATCCACAATCATACAGGTATCACCAGCCTCAGAGCCTAATATAAACGTCGCCTCACTATCCACAATCATACAGGTATCACCACCCTCAGAGCCTAATGTAAATGTCACCTCACTATCCACAATCATACAGGTATCACCACCCTCAGAGCCCAATGTAAATGTTGCCTCACTATCCACAATCATACGGGTATCACCACCCTCAGAGCCTAATGTAAATGTTGCCTTACTTTCCACAATCATACGGGTATCACCATCCTCAGAGCCTAATGTAAATGTTGCCTCACTATCCACAATCATATGGGTATCACCATCCTCAGAGCTTAATGTAAATGTCGCCTCACTATCCACAATCATACAGGTATCACCATCCTCAGAGCCTAATATAAATGTCACCTCACTATCCATGATCATACGGGTATCACCAGCCTCTGAGCCTAATGTAAATGTTGCCTCACTATCCACAATCATATGGGTATCACCACCCTCACAGCCTAATGTAACGTTGCCTCACTATCCACAGTCATACAGGTATCACCACCGTCAGAACCTAATGTAAATGTCATCTCACTATCCACAATCATACAGGTATTACCATCCTCAGAGCCTAATGTAAATGTCGCCTCACTATCCACAATCTTGCAGGTATTACCACCCTCAGAGCCTAATGTAAATGTTGCCTCACTATCCACAATCATACAGGTATCACCACCCTCAGAGCCTAATGTAAATGTCGCCTCACTATCCACAATCATGCAGGTATCACCAGCCTCAGAGCCTAATGTAAATGTTGCCTCACTATCCACAATCATATGGGTATCACCACCCTCAGAGCCTAATGTAAATGTTGCCTTACTATCCAATCATACAGGCATCACCACCTCAGAGCCTAATGTAAATGTCGCCTCACTATCCACGAACACACGGGCATCACCATCCTCAGAGCCCAATGTAAATGTCACCTCACTATCCACAATCATACAGGTATTACCACCCTCAGAGCCTAATGTAAATGTCGCCTCACCATCCACAATCATGCAGGTATTACAACCCTCAGAGCCTAATGTAAATGTCGTCTCACTATCCACAATCATATGGGTATCACCATCCCTAGAGCCTAATGTAAATGTCGTCTCACTATCCACAATCATAGAGGCATCACCACCTCAGAGCCTAATGTAAATGTCGCCTCACTATCCACAATCATACGGGTATTACCACCCTCAGAGCCTAATGTAAATGTCGCCTCACTACCCACAATCATACAGGTATTACAACCCTCAGAGCCTAATGTAAATGTCGTCTCACTATCCACAATCATATGGGTATCACCATCCCTAGAGCCTAATGTAAATGTCGTCTCACTATCCACAATCATAGAGGCATCACCACCTCAGAGCCTAATGTAAATGTCGCCTCACTATCCACAATCATACGGGTATTACCACCCTCAGAGCCTAATGTAAATGTCGCCTCACTACCCACAATCATACAGGTATCACCACCCTCAGAGCCTAATGTAAATGTTGCCTCACTATCAACAGTCATGCAGGTATCACCAGCCTCAGAGCCTAATGTAAATGTCGCCTCACTATCAATAATCATATGAGTATCACCACCCTCAGAGCCTAATGTAAATGTCGTCTTACTATCCACAATCATACAGGCATCACCACCTCAGAGCCTAATGTAAATGTTGTCTCACTATCCACAATCATGCAGGTATCACCAGCCTCAGAGCCTAATGTAAATGTCGCCTCACTATCCACAATCATACAGGTATCACCACCCTCAGAGCCTAATGCAAATGTCACCTCACTATCCACAATCATACGGGTATCACCTCCCTCAGAGCCTAATGTAAATGTTGTCTCACTCTCAATATCCACAATCATATAAGTATCTCACAAACAATTTGAATGAATTCTGCAATCTTTGACTTTCTTCATACTATATCTCTGATGCCCCACTCAGCCCCACCCCACACAAGCCCCACCCCAACTCAAGACCCACCCCACCCCACCCCCACACAAGCCCTACCCCCACACAAGCCCCACACGTGCCCTACACCCACACAAGCTCCACACACACACAAGCCCCACTCATCCCCATCCCCACACAAGCCCCACTCAACACCACCACATACACGCCACAACACCACACAAGCCCCACTCCCACACAAGCCCCACCCCTACACAAGCATTTTGGAGCTAATGTAAACACAGCCTCACAATCTGCAATCATATGAGTAACTCACATACCAAATTTGGTTGAATTCCACCAACTTTGCTGTTCTGCCCACCCCACCCTACCCTATAACCTAGGGGCAGAGCCTAATGTAAAGACTGTCTTGCAATCTGCAATCATATGGGTAAGTTACAAACCAAATTTGATTGAATTCCACCAAACTTTATTTTCTACCCGCCCGACCTCCGCTCTGACCCACCCTCACCAGGGTTAATCTAAATGTTATCTTGCATTCCACAAACATATCCATAACTAATATAACAAATTTGATTGGATTACATCAAATGGTTTCAGAAGAGATAGTTGGACAGACACACAGACATATGGATGGATGGATGGATAGAGGTGATTGCAATATCCCTGAGTGTATTCAAAGTGTCTGGAGATAATGATCGGCTATTTAACTGAGACCTACTCTTTCACTTTCTTCTCGAGTGAGAGCCATGCTTCAGGAATCAGCTCACCCATGTACTTCTCCTTCAGGGTGATGGCCAGCAAGTGCTCATGCAGCTCAGGTATGCCCTACACATGACAGATTTGTAAATATATATACACCTTTTAACCCTCAAATCTGTTTTTAAAAATTCAATTTTTTCACATAAAATGTCCATTTGCAGACAAAGAGAAGACCATTTTTGAAAATTAACCATTTAAATGATCGGCTCAGTTATCGAGAGTCATTCCAGTGGTAACTTTTCCAAAATAGTCTTCTTTTGGTCTGCAAATGGACATTTCTCAAGAGCACTGTGGACATTTCTCAAGAGCGCTGAAGAAGACATTTTTGTGTGATATGAGTGGACAGCAGTAGTGGAGAACTTTACTACAAATTAAACAAAATCACAGATTTCTTTTTTCACGGGAGAGTTGATAGTTACATCCCTAATACTCTTTGATTTTGCTAAATATCGGCTTTCACTCAATAAAACACTCAGATTAAAAAATGTAGGTGCCCCTACTGGGCAGGTAGTCAGAAGACAGTCTGGTGGATGCTAGTCCCACCACCGCGCATGCGCAGACTAGTACTTCCTCTGACTAATTTATTGGCTGACACTATGCAACTTTACAAGAGCCTGAAGACCGAGCCTCTGTGGGGCGGAGAGGCTGGGTCCGTATTAGGCAGGTAAGTATCAACTCTCTCGTGAAAAAAGAAATCCGTGATTTTGTTTATTTCACTTCAAGAGTATACTTACCTCCCTAATACTCTTTGATATTGCCTGAATTCATCAGGGAATTCGGCGGGAGGGAGGCGAGGCCAAATGACCAGCTCTGCCCTATGCGCTTTTCTGCATTTAAGGCACTTAAACTTCTGAAACTGTGTGAAAACACACTTAGGAATAGATTGAAAACATCGGCTAACACAAACCGATGGCTGAGAGATGACCAAATGTCATATGCGCTCCCCCCCTCCTCTTGGGAGGAAGACTGATGACCTCAATGTCCCATACGCTCCCTACATACAAGTGCCATGTACTATAGGACATTAAACGAAAAGGCTTCATTTTCATATACTCTCAATAATGAAACACATAAAAAAAAACACGTACCATCACCATATTAATAACGAAGGGTCATGTGACATTACAAAAAACCATGGACAACACACACAAGACTAACCTTGTGGAAGATTGGTGCTGTCATCATCTCCCCATTGGTGAAGACTGATGCAGCCCATAAAGTAGATGTTTCCATTGATTAAATGTGACAATATATAAAAAAAATGAGGATACCTCATCAAAATATGTACACCTAGATTAGCTTTTCAAAATCGATACGGCGAGAGGATTCGAGGTGTCACGGAGATAATGGTCGGTAAAACTTGACTCACAGTGCCACTGAGCTACTGACAATGTCATCCACAGGTACCCCATTAAATAGGGCAGTGGAAGCCACTACACCTCGGACACTGTGAGCCTTGGCCATGTCAACTTGTTTACCTGTGGCAGATTTATGGCAAAATTGAATACACTCTACAATCCACCTGGGAATGGTGTCCTTTGACGCCCTGCCATGGGGTCCAATATATGACAACCATAACGCTGTTGGGTCCGTCCGCCATTCCTGAGTACATTGTTTGTACCGGATTAATGCTCGGACTGGACACCATAGTTTTGAATTAGGATCATACCTAGTCAAAGCTGGTAAAATTATAGGTTGACCCGGATATTTCAAAGACTGGTTTTTCGCCATGAAATTTATCCTAGGCAGAAGCCTAAGGCCTTCCCCTGTAACCACAAAATGGTCTGCCTCAGCTGATAAGGCATGAATCTCACTTTTACACCTAGCCGAGGCCGCAGCAATTAAAAATACAGTTTTAAGCGTCAACATTTTCATAGAAATGGAGCTTAGTGGTTCAAATGGCCTATCAGCTAGCACCTGAAGCACTAGTGATAAACTCCAAGACGGAATCAGTGGGGGATTTCCTTGGTCTTAGATTGCCCATGCCTTTGATTAAAGTATTTAATGTATTTACTTCATCACTTCCCCTATTAGCCAAGCAAAGGATAACTGTCATTAAAGCTGACTTATAGCCAGCAATAGAGTTAGGCTTGAGGCTATAGGCATCATACAGGTGACAGAGGAAATCGGCTACTACCTGAATAGATGAATCCATTGGATTAATACATCTTTTTGAGCACCATTCTGCAAATCTGTTGATTTTATAATTATATGCTCTGGAGGTTGACCCCCTCCTGGCTTTTGCCATGAGCATGGCTGCTTGCTCAGAAATTCCCTCCGTAATTCTAGATTCCTTGACAACATCCACACAGTCAATTGGAACAATGACGGATTGTTGTGAAGGTTCTTGCCCTGGAAGATAATATTGTCCATCAGAGGCAGAGGAATCGGATTGTAGACCAGAAGGTCCAGCAGATCCGCATACCATGATCGGCGTGGCCAATTTGGAGTGATCAGAAGCACATGGCATTCCTCCTGTCTGATTTTCTGAAGAATTTTTGGAATCAGGATTGCTGGAGGGAATGCCTATGCATACATTCCCACCCAGCTGATAGCTAACACATCTGTTGCGATAGTGCTCGGATCTGGAATCAGAGAGACGTACGTCGTCATCTTCGCATTCTTCTTCGTTGCAAATAAATCTATGTTGGGTTTCCCCCAGTGGTTGAACAGATGATCCGGCACACATTGATTTAGTTGCCACTCCGTAGGTAAAACACTCATCCATCGGCTCAATGAGTCTGCTAGCCGATTTAACCTTCCCGGAATATGAACTGCTTTCAAGGTAATCCTGTGATCCAGGCACCAGCAAAGCAGTTTCCATGTCATCATACAGAGACTGGGCGACTTCGTTCCGCCCTGGCGGTTTATGTAAGTCACTACTGTTGAGTTGTCTGATCGAATTAGAACACTCTTGCCCTGAACTTTCTGTAAGAAATGTTCCAGGCCCAGGACTACTGCTCGTAATTCCAGTAGATTGATATGTTCCTTTGACTGTTCCAGATTCCAAAGCCCTGATATCGTGGATTCCTCCAGGCAAGCTCCCCACCCCTCCATCGATGCATCTGTATACATCGTTAACTGAGGGTGAGGAGGGGTTAACATCACCCCCACCAGGAGATTCTCTGTCTTCAACCACCATTGAAGGTGATGAATTAGATGCTCCAACACTGACACGCTTGAGTCCAGTGAACCTGTACTCTGGGTCCATTGTGTCATGAGAAATAACTGGATCGGCCACCTGCGTAAGGCCGCCTGAGGAATGACTGGTTCCAGAGAAACCATCAATCCCAGCATTCTCAGATAAACCCGTGCCAGGATATGACGACTGTTGCACACTGACTGTATTACTGAGATGAGTATCTGTACCCTCTCCAGAGTAGGATAAACATATCCTATCTCCAGATCGAAGAACATTCCCAGGTAAACAAACTTCTGGGATGGAGTCAGCTCTGATTTTTGAAAATTTATTATCCAGCCTAAATCTGTGAGTTTTCAAAACTATCTCCAGTTTGCTGATAAACTTTTCTGGTTGTGTGCTTTTAACAGCCAGTCATCTATGTACGTGTGGACTGCTATGCTTCTCCTGCGGAGGTATGGTGTTATTGCAAGAACCACCCTGGTGAAGACCCGAGGAGCCTTAGAAATTCCGAAGGGTAACTCCCTGAATTCCCACTGTCTGCCCTGGAATGCAAATCTCAGGAAGCGACGGAAACTCCTCGCTATTGGAATGTGGAAATAAGCATCCTTCAAATCTATTGAAGTTGTCCACATTCCCTTCTCCAACCCTGCCAACACTGATTTCACAGTTTCCATTTTGAAACTGGGTGTGTCTATGAACTTGTTCAATGGCTTGAGGTTGAGAATTGGCCTCCACCCTCCAGTGCTTTTCGTTACCAAGAACACGGTTGAATAGAAGCCTGGGAAATTTTGTGCCGGTTGAATTGCTCCCTTGAGGGAATTTATTTCCTCCTCTATATACAACCGCTGATCGGGATCTCTTGGAATTTGAGTCCAGACCGGCACCAGAGACAGTCATGATGGTGGCCTGTTATCCAGTCGGGATGATACCCGACTGAAAGCCATCGCAAGACTAAATGGTCCTGAGTCAACCGTTGCCACTCTTGCATATGGTTGGCCAATCGGCCTCCCACTGGTCCACCTAGGGAGAGAGGTGGACATAAGGAGCGCAAGAGTGGCACTGTCTCCTGGTGCAGATGCACTGGGGTAGCTCTTACTGTGGTAATCACCCTGTCAGGTATGATTACCACGACCAGATCCTCGCGCACCACAGCCCGCACACCTCGGTGTGTGGGCGGCTGCCTGGCTGGCTGCACCAGAGGAGCCTGTGCCCCCCCCTCGCTGCTGGCTGAAGCACACACGGCCGTGGCCGACGCTGCGCTGGTGGCTGGCCTCTGACCTGGCCACCGCCACCTCGAGCCTGCAAGGGATGATACACAGGGGGAGCTGCGCGAACGCGCTCTCCACGGAGCACTTCAAATTGCTCACGTAATGCCCTCTGGTTATTCACCAGTCTAACCGTTTCCTGGAGATGCTTACATCCCTCACCTCCAAAGAGACCAGGACCTGTTATAGGCATATGCAGCAGCCTATTATATAAATCCTGGGATGGGCACAAGTTATCAAGAGCAAACGTGCGCCTCGCCCGGACACTCCTGGTTACAGACCGGGTTAAACAGTCCAAAGCCAAGTTAATTCCATCTTGGATGGCTCTCTGGACAGTCACTGGACTAGGCTGACGTAATGCGGATGCCGTTACTACCCCCTGTAACAACTGTGAGACGTGCGAAAGCACTGAGATAGATGCCCTCGAACTCTCTTCCGCATCACGTAATGCGGTGTTAGCCGAACGCAAAACGTTCGAACACAGTGCTTCCGTGTCAGACCGGGAACCTGGCCGCGTATCTTCACCCAGCGCAGCACGGTCATCCGTGCTTGGCTTAGGTACTACACCGTATAGCTGATATTGATCAGCTATAATACGGCACCACTTTGCCACTTCGCGGGGGGGGGGGGGGGGCCTTCGCTAAACATCCATGTGCCTTAATGGACGTCTCCGCCGCAGTGAACATATCAACAATATGATCAGCTAACGGCAAAGATGGCATAGCGGTAACAGTCTGTTTTCCTGCCAGCCACGGGCACCGGTCCCGTTGACTGGCCGACTGATCCACAGCAAGATCTGGTCTGACATTGATTAGCCACTGACAAGCGTCAGACCAGTCTTCCTCTGTGGCCACCTGCGAATGCTCTACAAGACGAGGGCCTTCGTCATCCTCCTGAGCAATCACAGGTGTGTATGTGGCTGGAGGAACTGCTACGCCTGGCAAGCCAGAGAAAGCATGCGGGCCTGAAAGAACAGGCATGCCAAACTGATTGGCTTGACCAGGAGCAGGCGCCATGGTATTGCGTGGGGAAAATTTTGCCACACCATGGCCCTGGCCAGCACCTGCTACACCATCAGCAAGCCGAGGTATGCGGTAAAACTGGCCATCAGATCCAGCCCGGGCTACCCTCTGCGCTGTGAACGCTACTCCTGCGTGAGTAGTTCCATGGACAATGTCGCCCGTATTCCCCGTGAGGGGTGCAGATAATCCTCTTCTTCCTGGCCAGAAAGATTAGACTCCAGGTCAGCAAAGAATGCTAACCCGGACTGGCCAAGAGAGGTACCATAGGAGGAACTGGTACCTGCAGGGTGCGGATAATCCTGGCCTGATAAGCAGGCAGGTTCCAGCGACACCTGACCACGAACAACCAGCGCGGCAAGCATGCTGCCAGTGTTCTTATAGTGGATTTCACCCTCTATCAGGGCCACCTCTGAATCATGGTCGAAAACTGGTAGGGCCCTAAATAGAACCGATTCAGAGGCGGGGATTATCTGCTCCGGAGCAGATGAAGAGGAAAACGAAAGATTTGGACCAGGAAGCATGCCACGAAGCAACTCTGGGACCAAATCTTTAATTGTCCTCTTCATCTCTCCCATCATCTCAATACGGAAGGCCTCCATATCCATAGTGGACGAGGCCTTCCTCTTACCCTTCTTATCAGAAGCCGCTTTCTTAATTTTCCTCTCCTCCTCTGGAGCCTTCTCTCTGGTCTACAATGATAGAAATTCAGACATTAGCTCTCCCCCCCCCCCCACTTTCTTCAGATCTCACATTTAAGCAATGGCTCACATGGGCTGCACTGGGAGCATAAATGGGGGAAGAATCTATCCAAGATAAACCTTCCACATGGACAACCAAGCCTCTGAAACACACCAGAGGACGAAGACAATGAGTATTACAGATATTGAATTAGAACTCAACACGAAATAAACAAGGAGGAAGGGGCCATAAAGACCCAAGCTAATAAAAATAAATCAGCGTTGGACAAAACTTTTAACTGATAGAAAAGCACAAGGCTGATTATGAAGTCATAACTTCAAAAATAAGAAGTTAAATCGATCCGAAACAAAACATCCCGGTGTAAGGACGAATTGTAATCATATCCAGAACATCCTAACTAGACAGGATAGTTTATACAGACTATACAAACATCAGATAAACAATGATAAATGGCAGTAAGATTTTATAAATATTGTCAAATATAATTGAAATGCCTCATATCATAACTAGAGTCTTTAGCGTAGACAAACCATCTGATCTGATGTACCAGACGCTCCACCAACATTATGACCTCTTAACTCTCTCCACCTTATAGGGGAAGGAAGTGGACCAAGAGGGCAAAGTGAGAAGACCTTCATCCGAG
The DNA here is from genome assembly GCA_034401795.1 of Chaetoderma sp. LZ-2023a. Taxonomy (NCBI): domain Eukaryota; kingdom Metazoa; phylum Mollusca; class Caudofoveata; order Chaetodermatida; family Chaetodermatidae; genus Chaetoderma; species Chaetoderma sp. LZ-2023a. The sequence goes on along the minus strand of CM067361.1, from coordinate 10,908,200 downwards.
GCCTCCAACTCACTGGAAATAGATTTTTGGTTAGATAACCTAACAAAGTTAGTAGGAAATGGAACCTTGGTGGAGAGAAAAACAAACTCTCTGATGATGTGATGTCCTAAACAATCCTAGGTAGATACCTGTGGACATAAACACAAAGAGAGATTAGCATTTCATAGCGCCATTTTGAAATAAACTAGTTATTTTAGGCGCTTATCACGATAAACGTGAGTCCCGGAAACACATTACAATGGGATAAACTCGCTAAATATACTAGAAGTCACCTGATGGCTAGGTCCTGGGCGCTCCTCTGGAGTAGTAGCACGTTTTGCCATATTAATCCAGGTGAAATAGAACTTCTACACAGACAAAACTTTCAGAAATTAAGGAAAAGCCTATGAGCATAGAAAACATGAGTTGTCTCTCAGCCAATAAATTAGCAAAGAGGAAGTACTAGTCTGCGCATGCGCGGTGGTGGGGTTAGCATCCGCCAGACTGTCTTCTGACTACCTGCCCAGTAGGGGCAACTAACTTTTTTAATCTATGTGTTTTATTGAGTGAAAGCCGATATTTAGCAATATCAAAGAGAATTAGGGAGGTAAGTATACTCTTGAAGTGAAAACACCCTACTGCTATGATCAGCGTTTTTTTGGGCTGGATTGACAATAGAGGGAACCATTTCTTGCTGTGCTAGGGTTGGAATAAATCATGATTATTTGTTGTCACATTTTGAAATAACTGCAGTTCTACTGGACGGGTCATGACCATTTACCAAATTTCTAATAAGCATACCGTAACCATGTTTTATCATATAAACAAGCCTTCTAGCCTGTTCCATATTTTTCGATATTGAGCACACGTGCCATATTCAACTGAGTATTTTCATTGGCTGTTGGGTGCGCAACCCATTTAAATCGACCCCAATTAAAACATCGATTGATGTGAGCCTGACGCATAGGGATTATTACTACGCGGTACTGTCTTACTACGATTTGTTTACTACGATTTGTCATTCATGAAACGTCATCACAAAATGTTATCGTTTGACAGTTCATCAGCGAAGTAACAATTGATGGTGGTGGCTTTGCAACAGTCTTAGAAGTGTAGTTTACGGCTGACATAGCCAGATTTTGTGTTTTTTACTATATTTTGCTGCGCATTCAGTATCTGTTATCAAGGAGTGGTGCGTCACAGCAGCGGTATCGATTTCACAAAAATCAACAATGAGAAATCAGATAAAAGTCACATCAGCAACTATTAGCAAATATTTCAAAATTACAGTTTATATGATAAATAAAATCTCAAACTCAAACTCGTGCAAATTGATAATTTTCAACTCGGTCCATAATAGTGATATGAAGTGACCTCGTTCCAGATTCTCTCTTTATCTACACTTGATGGGCAACATTTTATCCGTCTTAATATTTTGTGGATAAAATTTGTATAAGGCTGTATAACTCTGGACATGGTATAAAATATTTTGAATACAATTTAACTGAATGTAGTCGGCAATAACTGTCAGTCAAATTAGTTTGAAAATATTCAGCTGGTCTAGAGTTATTATTGTCTAGTGAAATTATTGTCTAGTGGCTGGCAGAAGTCAAAGTCAACTCAGTTAAATAAAAAATAATATCCACAGAACTGTTATAAATAGTATTGGTCTGTGCTGTGTTTACGCATCAAATAACAACTTAAGGAAAGTTTCCACTAACTGTACTGATAGAAATAAAGCTTCTTAGTTCTTATATTAGCATAATATTGTATAACCAGGTCTATTAACTATCTGAAACAATAGCTACAATAACTTTTAACAAATCAAAAAAATCTTTAGAAATTTTATAGCGCAAATGAGATGAGTTGAGGATGAAAAAAATATAAAACCATAAAAAATCAAAAAAGTTGATTTTTCCAGCTTGATTTAATCATTCATTTAATCATATGATTTAATCGATCTGATTAAGTCAAAACAACCCTGAGCTATGCTCCGCCTATTTCCAACTAAGCTCCACCCACTTGTGGCATGTGATAGGATCAATTCTTATACTTTGAAGCTTGAATTCCCAGAGTTTCAATTTCAAGCTAACAATACTACTAAGCTGTTGAATTTTTTAAAACTAACGACAGCCTCCAGTCAAATTAGTTTCAGAATATTGTGACATCAGCCTACATGTGACGTCATTGTTTATGACATCATATATATGAGTGACAGATCAGATCCCCCAAATAAAAGTGTCAATAGAAATAGTAAACCTTCCTTACATTCAGAGGTGCAAAAAATAAGCTTCAAAAGGCTGCTCTCTTAGAAAACTCTCAATCTACAATATTCTATTTCAAATGTAACTGTTTATAAAAGTGCTTTCCTGACAGCATCCTTTGTGTGATATTCATATGATGTAATATATATGCACATGATGTATGAACTTACCTCACATGTCATTATGTCACAGATAGAAAACTATTTTATTTTCACGAATTACCACAAAACATGTTTTATGAAACAGCAGAGTGGTCTAACAAAATGTAGTATCCGAAAGGAGAGGCTTTTTCGCTCTGCGAATTTTGTAGAGCTCTTAGGAAGGTTTTCCTTTCCGAAGGCTGCTGGTATATTTCACAGCAAGTCTAGTGCAATGAGCTATGACTAAAGGCAGAATCACATGAATGTATCAGCTTCAGGTACAGTCTGATCTTGAAAACATAAACTAATGCACCAGAACATGATCTCGATTGTCTTCCCCAATATGGGGAGGTTATACAGTATTATCTGTAGATTGTAACTGCTGACTGTATGAAAGCCACTGATCTGAGGATATCTCTGTGGCTTACCTGTAGGTTGTAACTGCTGATTGTATGAAAGCCTTTGATCTGAGGATATCTCTGTGGCTTACCTGTAGGTTGTAACTACTGACTGTATGAAAGCCTTTGATTTGGGGGTATCTCTGTACCAACTCCTCCTTGGGGATCTTCGGTTTCTCCACCTGTCCCCGCAAATACAAAATATTGAAACAAACATTAAGTATTTAATCTCCTTATTAAAATGGGGCAATAACTCTTGGTCATAATAACGATCAACAAAAGCTATCTGTGTCTGTGCACTAAGCATAAACAGAATGTGCATGTTGATTTCACTCGCCGTAGATACTTCTCATGCCATATTAATCTCTATTAGTTACATCACAAAATATCAGTTGATCAAACACCCAGTGAAATAACTTGAAATTTTAATTTAAAATTTAAATTAAATTAAAAATTACATGCACTGTGTATTATTAAAATGAAACAAGCATTCTGTAAGTATTGCTTTGCAATACATGTCCCCTACCCGGTGATATAAATCTTTAGAGATTGACTGTCAAAAATTCCATTAAAATTTGTCAAAAGCAGCTGAAGCTCGAACTTGATCTGTAACTTATCATAACATAGCAATAAACCAAGTCTCAGTTATATATGGTGATGGAGAAGGAAAAAGTCTTGAAAGCTGATATGTTTGTATTTCATATGTCGAAAGGGGACATAACTCCATCAAAAAATGACGCAAACACGTGAAACCCAAACATGGTCTGTAGTTTCTCATAATAAAGTAATGTACCAATTCCCCGTTGAATATCTTGAAAGACTGCGAGAAAAAGGGCGGAAAACTAATATTTTTCATATTTCATAGGTCGAAAGGGGGCATAACTCAATCAAAGATTTATGCATACGCCTGAAACTCGAACTTGGTCTGTAACATATCATAACAAAGCAATGTAGCAATTCTCAGTATAATATCTTGAAAGACTGCGAAAAAAGTGTGGAAAACTAATATTTTTCATATTGCATAAGTCGAAAGGGGGCATAACTCCATGACAAATTTACGAAAATGTCTGAAACACGAACTTGCTCTGTAACTCCTTACACTAAAGCTATGCACCGATTTTTGCTTAAATATCTTGAAGGAGTGCGAAAAAAAGTGCGGAAAGTTGATATTTTTCGTATTTCTTAAGTTGAAAGGGGGCATAACTCCATCAAAGATTTACGCATATGCCAGGAACTCCAACTTGGTCTGTGACTTCTCATAAAAAAGCAATGTAGCAGTTCTCCGTATAATATCTTGAAAGGCTGCGAAAAAAGTGCGGAAAATAATATATTTTGTATTTCATAAGTCAAAAGGGGGCATAACTCCATGAAAAATTTACGAAAATGTATGAAACTCGAACTTGCTCTGTAACCCCTTATACTAAAGCGATGGAACTGATATGTCCTAAGTCGAAAGGGGGCATAACGCCATCAGAAATCTACGCATACACCTGAAACTTGAACTTGGTCTGTAACTTCTCATAAAAATGCAATGTAGCAGTTCTCACTATAATATCTTGAAAGACTGCGAAAAAAAGTGTGGAAAACTAATATTTTTTGTATTGCTTAAGAGGAAAGGGGGCATAACTCCATGAAAAATTGACGAAAATGTCTGAAACTCACACTTGTTCTGTAACTCCTTAAACTAAAGCGATGCACTGATTTTTGCTTAAATATCTTGAAGGAGTGCGAAAAAAAGTGCGGAAAGCTGATAATTCTCATATTTCTCAACTCGAAAGGGGGCATAACTCGATGAAAAATTGACGTATACAACTGAAACTCGAACTTGGTCTGTAACTTCTCATAACAAAGCAATAAACCAATTCTCAGTTGAATACCTTGAAGGACTGTGAAAAAAAGTGCAGAAAACAAACTGCGACAGATGGACAGATGGATGGACGGACGGCATAACAGATGGACAGATGGAGTGCAAACCTATAGTCCCCCCCCCGGATTTACCGGTAGGGGACTAATAAATATCAGCCTAAAACAGCTTCTACAGTGGTCTTGAGACATGTCAATTTGCAGAGCAAGAGAAGACTATTTTTGAAAATTAAAAAAAGATAACCGAGCCAGTCATTCCAGTGATAAACTTTAAAAAATAGTCTTCTCTTGCTCTGCAAACTGACATTTCATTTTACAAAATTGAAATTTTCACGGAATAAGCAATACAGTCATACCTACAACACTGCATGGAATAAACAATACAGTCATACCTACAACACTGCATGGAATAAATAATACAGTCATACCCTACAACACTGCATGGAACAAGCAATACAGTCATACCCTACAACACTGCATGGAATAAGCAATACAATCATCCTCTACAACACTGCACGGAATAAGCAATACAGTCATAACTACAACACTGCATGGAATAAACAATACAGTCATATCTACAACATTGCACGGAATAAGCAATACAGTCATACCCTCCAGCACTGCATGGAATAAGCATACCGGAAGATTTAAAATTTCTAATTAAATTTTCAAACACTAATGCCTGGGATCGTGTCTAAATTTGCCACCAATACCCACCTTGTCACAATGTGTGCCTACTATGAGAACTGGCGCATTCGGAGCGTGACACGCTAATGAACTGAGCCAGAAATCTAAACCAGCATGTTCATAGCCCAGACGAATATTCCACAGCAGCATGTACACCGCACGACTAGACAGGAAAAACTGGCAAGGGCATTAAACAGTCTTATATAGATATTATATTGAAAAACAATGCAAGATATTGGTTTCAGTGACATATATTTTTCTAAAAAACTCTACATACAAATTTTTGGGAAAGGGCAGACTCAGCTATAACTTGGCTGACACTCCTTGACTCAACTATGGCATATGGTAAGTTACTGGCCATATGAGCGGTAAGCAGATGACACGATCAAGACGAGGAATACAAGCCAATGTCAAGCTAGTAAGCAGCCAGTTACATCATATGGAACAACCTAGAAAGCACCACCCATTATCTAAATTTTGTGTGATTTAAGCACCTAATAATATGTATAACTTATTAAGTATTAAATTATGCCCTTAATATACTTGATAATATGTATAACTTATTAAGTATTAAATTATGCCCTTAATACGCTTAATAATATGTATAACTCATTAAGTATTAAATTATTCCCATAGTTCAGAAATTTAAGCCCAAATATCTGAGTGCACCAAAATGTAAGTAGATATTATATTTGTTTCCATAACTACCACATTATGAGACTGGTTGATAGTATTTAATTGTTCAAACTTTGAGATGTCAGCTTTGATCCATAAATTTTGGAACTATTCATTATATTGCTGTAGCATAATGACCATGGTGTATTATTCAGTAACTACATACTCATAATTATTCACAGAAATTCTGCCTCTATTTGTCACCAAAATTATTATTATTAATCAATATTTTGTGGGAAAACTCTTAGACACATGTCAGCTTATCAAAGTGAAGAGGGTTCAAAGCATATAAATTTATTCCAACATACAAAACATGACCTGAGCTTGATAATAAATGAATACAATACCTGATGTGTATTGTAATAGACAGTCTGGCCAGCAAAGTCCCACACACTGTACTCTAATGGCTCATCCTTCAGGTCAATCTTCCATGTTGTAATATCAATGCCGTCCGTGATCTGTTCGCTCGTCATCTCATAAAGACCATTATAGTGAATACTTCCTCCCTGAAAGCGGCGGTCCATTAAAGCTCGGATCAGCCTTAACAAAGCAAGAACAATGAGGAGCAGAAGAATGGTAAAGCTGGATGGTCATGCTAAAGGAATTCACCTTTCCAGAGCACCCACCCATTATATGACGTCATAATGAACTGCGTGATGTGTACACGTTGAGGTGTGGGTGGAGCTTAGCTAGTGATGGGCGGGGCATAGCTAAAAATGGAAAGGTCCATTGCTCAATACTGCTTGCTATCAGTTAGCATGCAGTTATTGATGTGAGCATTTGACAGATAACAATAATGATACACATTAGTCAGTATACCTGCCTGCTAATCGACAGCAAACTATAATTAAGCATTGCAATCTTCAATTATACCTCGGAAATGTGAAACAATCCTTGCAAACCTCAACTATATTCGGAAACATCAAACAATCCTCGCTAACTTCAACCAAGCCTTGCAAACTTCAACCATACCTCGCAAACTTCAACCAAGTCACACAAATTTCAACCAAATCTCGCAAACCATAACTAAGCCTCGCAAACTTCAACCAAGCTTCGCAACCCATAACCAAGGCTCTCAAAATTTCAATCAAGGCTCTCAAAACTTCTACCAAGCCTCACAAGTGTTAATCAAGACTCACAAACTTCATCCATGCCTCACAAGCCTCAAGTATGTGAACAGCATGTCCCAAGTTTAAGGAGCTGCTAACCATATAGCTGTCATTTTCAGCTTCACTCCTAATTCACCTTTCCAGAGTACCCACCCATCATATGACATCATAATCATCTACGCGGTGTGGAATGACGTTGATAAGTATGTCACGAACGCATATTTGAAGACGGTCTATGCGTTGCTGTACAAATTGTTTTCTTTTACTATTTAATAAGTAATCTGCTGAATATTTTGAAACTAATTTTACTGGGCGCTGTTACAAAATAGTCAACAGCTTCCCTGTATAGTTTTCAGGAAATTGATAGCTAGGGCATTCGGGGTTCGATCAATCCCAACATGACGAGGTGTGGGTGGAGCTTAGCTAGTGATGGGCGGGGAATAGCTAAAAATGGAAAGGTCCATTGATCCATTTTGCATTCAAACTATAACTTGCATTAACACTTGTGCGCAGGTCAAATGATCTGATCGGAGTCAGTCGGAGTACATAAGCAAATGGTAAGCAAATGGTAACAAGGTTAATGTTTTTCCTCACGTTGTTTTCCCCGCTCCTCCCAGTCCGACAAGCATGAGCTTTGTCCTCTTACATGAAACAGACCCCGTCTGGAGACGCTTGAGGTAACCATACACAGCACCGAATCCACGACTGATCACTTCTTTGGGCGGCGTCTTTAAGCTGTCACACCCCTTCAACTGGAGCTCTATAACATAATGAAGACCATAGCAGCAATCAAGATCTAGATTTGTGCAATTAGTGTTAGTCTGTCAATCAGAATAACAAGAACGGTTCTGCTGTTGCTGCCGCTGCTCCTATTGTTGCTACTACTACTACTACTACTACTACTACTACTACTACTACTACTACTACTACTACTACTACTACTACTACTACTACTACTACTAATACAAGTACCATGGCTGCCACCACCTCATCCATGCCACCACCACTACTCTCACCACTATAAACGTCAGATATGCTGGAATAGGTAATAAATAACCCCATTATGTTATATGCACAAAATGCTCTCAAACGTAATCTTCAAGACAAACTAATTTCCCAATTTCCAGCAAAATATTTCGCATGCCATTAACTGACTAACAAAATATTAAATTCCATCAAGAAAGCTGGTCTTAAAGCAAGTTATTGTCAGGTTGCTATCAGCTTTTTTTCCCGAGGTCACAACTATCTTAAACATATAATGCAAGTATTTTTGTATAGAAGAATGAATTACAATTATAAGAAAGATTTGTTTTCTCTACATTTATATTTTAATATTGTTGTATGTAGGACCAATTAGATGGCTAATTAACAAGCTGGCCTTTCGGCTTTCTGCAGTACTCTTGCCGAATGTTCATTTGAAGACCAGAAGAGTATTTTAGAAAATTTACCACCACAATGGCTCGATAACAAGTGTTTAGGTGGGAATTTATCAAAAATAGCCTTCTCTTGGCCTGCGAGTGAACCCTTAAGAGGCAATAAGATCTTCTTAACCATTCTTGATAATAAAATGGTTAAAGTTTGGATTTCATTGTACAGATAAGCCACGCTTCATTGCATAGACAAGCCATGCTTCATTGCATAGACAAGTGACGCTTCATTGCACAGACAAGCCACACTTCATTATACAGACAAGTCACGCTTCTTTGCACAGACAAGTCACGCTTCATTGCACAGACAAGCCACACTTTATTACACAGACAAGCCATGCTTGATTGCACAGACAAGCCATGCTTCATTGCATATACAAACCATGCTTCATTGCATAGACAAGCCATGCCTCATTGCACAGATAAGCCACACTTCATTACACAGATAAGACACGCTTCATTGCATAGACAAGCCATGCCTCATTGCACAGATAAGCCACGCTTCATTACACAGATAAGTCAAGCTTCATTGCAGACAAGCCACGCTTCATTGCACAGACAAATCACGCTTCACTGCATAGACAAGCCATGTTTCATTGCACAGATAAGCCACGCTTCATTACACAAATAAGCCACGCTTCATTGCACAGACAAGCCATGCTTCATTGTACAGACAAGCCACACTTCATTGCACAGACAAGCCACGCTTCATTGCACAGACACGCCATGCTTCATTGCATAGACAAACCATGCTTCATTGCATAGACAATCCATGTTTCATTGCACAGGTAAGCCACGCCTCATTACACAGATAAGCCACGCTTCATTGCACAAACAAGCCATGCTTCCTTGTACATACAAGCCACGCTTCACTGCACAGACAGACCATGCTTCATTGCACAGATAAGCGACGCTTCATTGCAGACAAGCCACGCTTCATTGCACAGACAAGCCATGCTTCATTGCACAGACAAGCCACACTTCATTATACAGACAAATCATGCTTCACTGCACAGACAAGCCATGTTTCATTGCACAGATAAGCCACGCTTCATTACACAAATAAGCCACGCTTCATTGCACAGACAAGCCACGCTTCATTGTACAGACAAACCACGCTTCATTGCACAGACAAACCATGCTTCATTGCACAGACAAACCATGCTTCATTGCACAGACAGACCATGCTTCATTGCACAGATAAGCGACGCTTCATTGCAGACAAGCCACGCTTCATTGCACAGACAAGCCATGCTTCATTGCACAGACAAGCCACACTTCATTACACAGACAAATCACGCTTCACTGCACAGACAAGCCATGTTTCATTGCACAGATAAGCCATGTTTCATTGCACAGATAAGCCATGCTTCATTACACAGACAAGCCACGCTTCATTGTACAGACAAGCCACACTTCATTGCACAGACAAACCATGCTTCATTGCACAGACAAACCATGCTTCATTGCACAGACAAGCCATGCTTCATTGCATAGACAAGCCATGCTTCATTGCACAGACAAGCTTCATCACAAGCTGATTGAACAACACACACCTTTTAATGGCAGACTTCCAACCTCCGCTGCAATGCTCTCCAGTGCTGGATTGTGCGCCAGGTTTAACTGCTTTAAACCACTCAGGGATTGAATACTAGAGGGTATCTCTTTCATGGCATGGAAGCTCAGGTCTAGCCAATGTAGCGTTTGAATCTTGCTGAGACACGACGGGAAGCCACTACCTGACAGTAATCAGAGGAGACAGTGGGAACAAAGTTACTAGAGCATACTGCGTGCCATAAATTAGAATTACACAGAGGGGTGGAAAGAAAACAATGGAAATTAAATAAAATTGTGTAAAGTTATCTTAAAGGATAACTAATTTCATCTCTTGATAGCTATTCAGGTGATCTAATAGGTCACTCCTAAACTATGCAGGTAATTTTAAGCCTTTTTATCATCCCGTCAAAGAAAGATATTCAGGTTTTAGTAGCTAAATGTTGGTAGATTTCTACAGCTTATGCTGGCTGTTATGATTTACTTTTCAACCAATCAGAAAAAACTTAGCGTGTCAGCCTCAGTATACGCACTCAGTCATAGATGCGCCAACTACAGCTTTACAATGTGGTATAAAAGCAACCTTAAAGCTAAGCTGTTAAATATTTTGAAACTAATTTGACTGGAAGTTGTTGCTGCCATAGGCAGTGACAACTTCCAGTCAAATTAGTTTCAAACTATTCAACGACATGCGTGTTACATAATAAAGAATCTAATGCATTGGCACTTACATGACATCACACGCTATCGCTTGAGGAGACAAAATGATGGTGATCACTGTTCAACATTTGTGCAATATTACAAAGCAGATAATTCTGATACGGATACAGAAATGTGACAGGATATGAATGAAATGGAATCTATAAACCATAATCTATCGGTGCTGTATAACATTTGAGATGAGATTAACACCCCTTTAATAGGTGTCTGACACACGCATTCATGCACACCAACTTGCACAAACATACACATGCACGCACACATGCATGCCAACAAACCTGCATGCACATATGCATACACAGAATGTTCAGCATGTTACAGATTGACTCAGTTGTAATGTCAATCAATGAATGAGATACCCATTCAGCGAGTGAGGTACCGTTAGTCAATAAGCTACACAGTCAGTGAATGAGCCACCCAGTCAGTGTGTGAGCTACCCAGTCAGTGAATGAGCTACCCAGTCAGTGTTTGACATACCCAGTCAGTGTGTGACATACCCAGTCAGTGTTTGACATACCCAGTCAGTGTGTGAGCTACCCAGTCAGTGTGTGCCATACCCAGTCAGTGTGTGACATACCCAGTCAGTGTGTGATATACCCGGTCAGTGAATGAGCAGCACAGTCACTGTGTGTCTGAATAAGTCGATTATGAAACCATTAAACCTACGCATAGCAAGCACATAAGGAACACAGCATAAAGCAATGAAACAAACAAAACCAGACTTACTTTTTGTATTGCCGAATCTAGGAAACATTGTGAAGAGTTTGTTGCTAAGGAGTGCGACTTCAGTGTGGTTCAACATACCATTGCCAGAAGCATCACAGCTCATAAAGATCTTCTTCATTTCCTGTGGCAATAACAAGAGATATCTTATTGGACATTGATTGATTTAATCCAAGGAGAATTACAAGATTTTCTTCAGAGAAGACAGATACCTCATGATGGATAATAATAACAGCTTAATGGTCCGGACAGTAAAAGATTAATACTATTAGCAATAACAGTATTCTGTATGTTTCCCTGAAGTCTGAAAAAACCTGTCAATTTTGGGTTCAAAAGATCAAGGCCACAGTCACAGAGACTCAAAGAACAAGATTTGGTTGCGTTTCCAGATAACAACTCAAGTCTTACTGAAGGGATGTGTTGCCTTGGAGGTTTGAACCATATTAATTTTGTGGTCAAGAGGTCAAAGGTCATGGTGACACAATTAAGGAAACCTGATTGTGCTTCTGGATGATAACTCAAGATATACTAAATAGATCCAAAAAATACTTGACATGTGCATTGTCATTGGAGGTGGGTGTGTGGGTTGTGGGAAGAACCATATTAACATTGGGGGTGAAAAGTCAAGGCCACAGATAACAAATCCAAGAACTTGGATTGTATTTCGAGATGATAGCTAAAGTTCTATGGATGAGATGTTCACTAAACTTAGCCTGTCTTGCTCCTGGGGTTGGGGAGGGGTCAAAGAACCATATTAATTCAGTGGTCAAAAGGTCACGATGACCCAATTAATGAAATTGTGATCAGCTTTACTTCTACTATGTCCTTTATGGGTGAGTGACTGTCATTAGTGCAGTACATACAAGCATACATTAACCCTTTAACACTCACATCAGCCAAAAACGGCTTCTGCAGTACTCTTGAGAAATATCCATTTGCAGATCAAGAGAAGACAATTTTTGAAAATTTACCACCGGAATGACTGGCTCGATAACTGAGCCAGTCATTCCAGTGGTAAATTTCCAAAAATAGTCTTCTCTGGTCTGCAAATGGACATTTTCCATGAGAAAAGATAAATTTTCTTGAAAAAGTTTAAGGGTTAATAAGATTGGTAGGAACGCAGTATACTGTGTCAATGTTCTTTGACACGGCGCTGCTAAACAATGCATGCTACATTGATCCATTCCAAGGCTGATGGGCGTGGGGGGGGGGGGGCGGCTATGGTCAGGGGTGGGGTAGGGGTGGAGAGTGGGAGGGCGTAAGTTTCAGATTGTCACTTTTGCTGTTATCGCTATTGGTAAACAACATGTCCCTGTCACGTGCATCATAACTTTGTGTAAAGCAGGTCTTAATCCATCTGTCAGGGGAGATAACTATGGATAATATGAAGGTATTTTGTTGCAATCTAAGGGCAAGGAAGATATTCTCTCACAGCATTCAAGTAACAGGAGAAACCATCACCATTGTCAGATAGGAGAAAGTGAGGGGGGTGTGCTGCTTAGAATGTGTTATAATACTAATTAATTTTATACTGCATATACACTTTACAGATACAGATACTAAGCGTGGGTTCATGCATGAGCATATATGCATGTGCATGGCTACACATGTGTAAAAACATGCACATACACATGCACGCATGTACACATGCATGCACGTGCGCACGCACGCATACACACACGCACGCACACATAAACACACTCTCTCACCCTCTTATCTGACAACCCTGACAGGTTTTGCCATGTCTAGCCTAGGCCTAGGGGTGAGTACTATTGTTGCAACATAGGCAGCATTGGCAGAGAATGTCACAGATTTGACAACCAGACCAACAGACTGACAGACAGACTGACTGATCAACCAACAGGCTGACAGACAGACTGACTGACCAACCAACAGACTGACTAACTTATACTAGTTGTGAGTCACACATAAACATCTACATATAACAATACTTAATCGATGCCGTTATCCATCTCTTACCTCAGGTGGTGTAAGCTTGAGAACATTGTTTGTGTTCATGAATGTGGTGAACATTTCCAGACTCAGGGTTGTTCTCTGGTTGTCATATCCGGTCAGCCAGGGGATTCCTGACAAATTCAACCTCACCAGTTTCAATGAAGCCAGTGAATCCAAATTACAAGAGATTTTATTCCCACCCAAAGACAGGATCGTGAGGGATTTCAGTTTTTCAATCTTCTTCAAGTCCAGTATTTCTCCTATATTATTTGCATGCAGTTCGGTCAAGTTTACAAATTCGAGAACAATTCCTAATGAGCTCGTGGATAACGGATTATTGGAGATGTTGAGGTATGTCAGCTTGTCTGTAAAACATTTCATACTCTCTGGAAGAACTTTCAGCTGATTGGACGAAATATCAAGCCATTCCAATCTGCACAAGCTAATCAGCGGATCTGGAAACACTGTAATCTGATTGGATGACAGATTCAGATTAGTAATATTAGGGAAAGTAATAGTGAAATTGTTGCCTAACTTTGTAAGTTTATTCTGCTGAAAATCCAGTTGAAAGATCAAGTGTTCAAATCCACGGAAGCTGTCAGATAATATTTCCTTGAGTTCCTGTCTGGAGGCTGTGGCGTTGTTATGCGCGCTGCACACCATGATCGCAGGAAGCTCAGATGTGCTGACTTGTATGAACTGTTGTCCGAGACTCGCATGATTATGTGAATGGACGGCATTTACTATTTGATTGACACTCTGAAATGAACAAAACATGGACTCCTATTGGTTAAGTCAAACTTTCTTCTGAGTAGAAGTTTATTGCAATTTGATTGGTTAATTATTTTGAGTGAAGATAGTTTCAAATCGATTTAACATTTTGAAATCTAAATCCCTGGAATCTAACTTTCAAGATAACTATAAAGATAGACGGCTGAATATGTTGAATCGTCTCAAATTAATATTAAATTTTAAAATACTCAGCAGAATGTTAATTAAATTGTAAGTTCATCAGACATAAATTTGTGACATTTTTATTTTCTCAATGGAGCTACATCATTTTGATTATGACGTCAGATACTTGAGTGACAGATCGAATCCCTTCAGTCATCGGAACAATCAGCTGTTTTTAACTGTCTCGCGGCTGCAAGCCACCATAGAATAATTTCAATGAGCCATCAACAACTTTCAGTCAAATTATTTTCAAAATATTTGGCAGGTCTAGAGATATAACTCTTGAAATAAGTCGTCTGCAAAAACTCAGGAGTCAGATGGTTAAAGCGCCACTCATCTTATCTCATATGTTGTACTCACTGATTAACCCCTCTTGTGTAAACTTAACCTTTTAATGGTCAAACTGACCAAAACCACACTGCAGTCGTCTTGAGGCATGTCTATTAGCAGGTCAAGAGAAGTATTTTTGAAAATTAACCACTGGAATGACTGGCTCGGTAACCGAGCCAGTCATTCCAGTGGTAAATTTTCAAAAATACTCTTCTCTTGACCTGCAAATGGACACTGGGTAAGCAAAAGCTTGGATTTTCTTTACCATCACCCCTTTAATGGTCAAGACGATAACAAATTTTATAGGTAAATTTACAAAAAAATAGTCTTCTAATATTAAAATTTTGTGAAAAGTGTTGACCATTAAAATGCTTAATTGATATAAGTAGTATTTTAGCGCTTTGAGGTGCTGTTCCCACAAGCGGGTTTAATGCATAAAGATTCCTTGCTAGTCACTTTCGTGAACTCCATTCCTTTATCAAGATCACGTCTTCTTAGAATTGTATATGATGCATGCAATATATGTGCAAAGACAATACGCTCTTTATCATGCAACAAATTATACTATTAAATATATTGAAACTAATTTAAACAAGACAACAAAAGTGTCCAGTTGAATTTGTATGGAGATTGAGTGAATTGGTTGGAGTGGATATACCAAAGCCTGCATCCTAAGCGTTTCTGGTTGGCTGAAAATAGAATGGAGAAATGTATCAACGTTTATCCATTAATCAAGAGTCTCCAGGATCTTGACGTTCTGCGGCACACTTAGGTAATGATGCTCTGCTGTACACTTAGGTAATGACGCTCTGCTGTACACTTAGGTAATGATGCTCTGCTGCACACTTAGGTAATGATGCTCTGCTGCATACTTAGGTAATGACGCTCTGCTGCATACATAGGTAATGATGCTCTGCTGCACACTTAGGTAATGATGCTCTGCTGCACACTTAGGTAATGATGCTCTGCTGTACACTTAGGTAATGATGCTCTGCTGCACACTTAGGTAATGATGCTCTGCTGAATACTTAGGTAATGACGCTCTGCTGCACACTTAGGTAATGACGCTCTGCTGCACACTTAGGTAATGATGTTCTGCTGCACACTTAGGTAATGATGCTCTGCTGCATACTTAGGTAATGACGCTCTGCTGCATAAATAGGTAATGATGCTCTGCTGCACACTTAGATAATGATGCTCTGCTGCATACTTAGGTAATGATGCTCTGCTGTACACTTAGGTAATGATGCTCTGCTGCACACTTAGGTAATGACGCTCTGCTGCACACTTAGGTAATGACGCTCTGCTGCATACATAGGTAATGATGCTCTGCTGCACACTTAGGTAATGATGCTCTGCTGCACACTTAGGTAATGATGCTCCGCTGCACACTTAGGTAATGACGCCCTGCTGTACATTTAGGTAATGATGCTCTTCTGCACACTTAGGTAATGATGCTCTGCTGTACACTTAGGTAATGACGCCCTGCTGCACACTTAGGTAATGACGCTCTGCTGCATACATAGGTAATGATGCTCTGCTGCACACTTAGGTAATGATGCTCTGCTGCACACTTAGGTAATGATGCTCTGCTGTACATTTAGGTAATGATGCTCTTCTGCACACTTAGGTAATGATGCTCTGCTGCACACTTAGGTAATGACGCTCTGCTGCACACTTAGGTAATGACGCTCTGCTGCATACATAGGTAATGATGCTCTGCTGCACACTTAGGTAATGATGCTCTGCTGCACACTTAGGTAATGATTCTCCACTGTACACTTAGGTAATGATGCTCTGCTGTACACTTAGGTAATGACGCTCTGCTGCACACTTAGGTAATGACGCTCTGCTGCACACTTAGGTAGTGATGCTCTGCTGCACACTTAGGTAATGATGCCCTGCTGCATACTTAGGTAATGAAGCTCTGCTGCACACTTAGGTAGTGACGCTCTGCTGCACACTTAGGTAATGATGCTCTGCTGCACACTTAGGTAATGATGCTCTGCTGTACACTTAGGTAATGATGCTCTGCTGTACACTTAGGTAATGATGCTCTGGTGCACACTTAGGTAATGATGCTCTGCTGCACACTAAGGTAATGATGATCTGCTGCACACTTAGGTAATGGTGCCCTGCTGCACACTTAGGTAATAATGCTCTGCTGTACATTTAGGTAATGATGCTCTTCTGCACACTTAGGTAATGATGCTCTGCTGTACACTTAGGTAATGGCGCTCTGCTGCACACTTAGGTAATGGCGCTCTGCTGCACGCTTAGGTAATGATGCTCTGCTGCACACTTAGGTAATGACGCTCTGCTGTACACTTAGGTAATGATGCTCTGCTGTACACTTAGGTAATGATGGTCTGCTGCACACTTAGGTAATGATGCTCTGCTTTACACTTAGGCAATGATGCTCCGCTGCACACTCAGGCAATGATGCTCTGCTGCATACTTAGGTAATGACGCTCTGCTGCACACTTAGGTAATGACGCTCTGCTGTACACTTAGGTAATGATGCTCTGCTGTACACTTAGGTAATGATGCTCTGCTGCACACTTAGGTAATGATGCTCTGCTGCACACTTAGGTAATGATGCTCTGCTGCACACTTAGGTAATGATGCTCTGCTGCACACTTACGTAATGATGCTCTGCTGTACACTTAGGTAATGATGCTCTGCTGCACACTTAGGTAATGATGCTCTGCTGTACATTTAGGTAATGATGCTCTTCTGCACACTTAGGTAATGATGCTCTGCTGCACACTTAGGTAATGACGCTCTGCTGCACACTTAGGTAATGACGCTCTGCTGCATACATAGCTAATGATGCTCTGCTGCACACTTAGGTAATGATGCTCTGCTGCACACTTAGGTAATGATTCTCCGCTGTACACTTAGGTAATGATGCTCTGCTGTACACTTAGGTAATGACGCTCTGCTGCACAGTTAGGTAATGACGCTCTGCTGCACACTTAGGTAATGACGCTCTGCTGCACACTTAGGTAGTGATGCTCTGCTGCACACTTAGGTAATGATGCTCTGCTGTACATTTAGGTAGTGATGCTCTGCTGCACACTTAGGTAATGATGCCCTGCTGCATACTTAGGTAATGATGCTCTGGTGCACACTTAGGTAATGATGCTCTGCTGCACACTTAGGTAATGATGATCTGCTGCACACTTAGGTAATGGTGCCCTGCTGCACACTTAGGTAATAATGCTCTGCTGTACATTTAGGTAATGATGCTCTTCTGCACACTTAGGTAATGATGCTCTGCTGTACACTTAGGTAATGGCGCTCTGCTGCACACTTAGGTAATGGCGCTCTGCTGCACGCTTAGGTAATGATGCTCTGCTGCACACTTAGGTAATGACGCTCTGCTGTACACTTAGGTAATGATGCTCTGCTGTACACTTAGGTAATGATGGTCTGCTGCACACTTAGGTAATGATGCTCTGCTTTACACTTAGGCAATGATGCTCCGCTGCACACTCAGGCAATGATGCTCTGCTGCATACTAAGGTAATGACGCTCTGCTGCACACTTATGTAATGACGCTCTGCTGTACACTTAGGTAATGATGCTCTGCTGTACACTTAGGTAATGATGCTCTGCTGCACACTTAGGTAATGATGCTCTGCTGCACACTTAGGTAATGATGCTCTGCTGCACACTTAGGTAATGATGCTCTGCTGCACACTTACGCAATGATGCTCTGCTGTACACTTAGGTAATGATGCTCTGCTGCACACTTAGGTAATGACGCTCTGCTGCATACATAGGTAATGATGCTCTGCTGCACACTTAGGTAATGATGCTCTGCTGCACACTTAGGTAATGATTCTCCGCTGTACACTTAGGTAATGATGCTCTGCTGTACACTTAGGTAATGACGCTCTGCTGCACACTTAGGTAATGACGCTCTGCTGCACACTTAGGTAGTGATGCTCTGCTGCACACTTAGGTAATGATGCCCTGCTGCATACTTAGGTAATGAAGCTCTGCTGCACACTTAGGTAATGACGCTCTGCTGCACACTTAGGTAATGATGCTCTGCTGCACACTTAGGTAATGATGCTCTGCTGTACACTTAGGTAATGATGCTCTGCTGTACACTTAGGTAATGATGCTCTGGTGCACACTTAGGTAATGATGCTCTGCTGCACACTTAGGTAATGATGATCTGCTGCACACTTAGGTAATGGTGCCCTGCTGCACACTTAGGCAATAATGCTCTGCTGTACATTTAGGTAATGATGCTCTTCTGCACACTTAGGTAATGATGCTCTGCTGTACACTTAGGTAATGGCGCTCTGCTGCACACTTAGGTAATGGCGCTCTGCTGCACGCTTAGGTAATGATGCTCTGCTGTACACTTAGGTAATGACGCTCTGCTGTACACTTAGGTAATGATGCTCTGCTGTACACTTAGGTAATGATGGTCTGCTGCACACTTAGGTAATGATGCTCTGCTGTACACTTAGGCAATAATGCTCTGCTGCACACTTAGGCAATGATGCTCTGCTGCATACTTAGGTAATGACGCTCTGATGCACACTTAGGTAATGACGCTCTGCTGTACACTTAGGTAATGATGCTCTGCTGTACACTTAGGTAATGATGCTCTGCTGCACACTTAGGTAATGATGCTCTGCTGCACACTTAGGTAATGATGCTCTGCTGCACACTTAGGTAATGATGCTCTGCTGCACACTTAGGTAATGATGCTCTGCTGTACACTTAGGTAATGATTCTCTGCTGCACACTTAGGTAATGATGCTCTGCTGCACACTTAGGTAATGATGCTCTGCTGTACACTTAGGTAATGATGCTCTGCTGTACACTTAGGTAATGATGCTCTGCTGCACACTTAGGTAATGATGCTCTGCTGCACACTTAGGTAATGATGCTCTGCTGCACACTTAGGTAATGATGCTCTGCTGCACACTTAGGTAATGATGCTCTGCTGCACACTTAGGTGATGATGATCTGCTGCACACTTAGGTAATGATGCCCTGCTGCACACTTAGGTAATAATGCTCTGCTGTACATTTAGGTAATGATGCTCTTCCGCACACTTAGGTAATGATGATCTGCTGTACACTTAGGTAATGGCGCTCTGCTGCACACTTAGGTAATGGCACTCTGCTGCACACTTAGGTAAAGATGCTCTGCTGCATACTTAGGTAATGATGCTCTGCTGCACACTTAGGTAATGACGCTCTGCTGTACACTTAGGTAATGACGCTCTGCTGCACGCTTAGGTAATGATGCTCTGCTGCACACTTAGGTAATGACGCTCTGCTGTACACTTAGGTAATGATGCTCTGCTGTACACTTAGGTAATGATGGTCTGCTGCACACTTAGGTAATGATGCTCTGCTGTACACTTAGGTAATGATGCTCTGCTGTACACTTAGGTAATGATGCTCTGCTGCACACTTAGGTAATGATGCTCTGCTGCACACTTAGGTAATGATGCTCTGCTGCACACTTAGGTAATGATGCTCTGCTGCACACTTAGGTAATGATGCTCTGCTGCACACTTAGGTGATGATCTGCTGCACACTTAGGTAATGATGCCCTGCTGCACACTTAGGTAATAATGCTCTGCTGTACATTTAGGTAATGATGCTCTTCCGCACACTTAGGTAATGATGATCTGCTGTACACTTAGGTAATGGCGCTCTGCTGCACACTTAGGTAATGGCACTCTGCTGCACACTTAGGTAAAGATGCTCTGCTGCATACTTAGGTAATGATGCTCTGCTGCACACTTAGGTAATGACGCTCTGCTGTACACTTAGGTAATGACGCTCTGCTGCACACTTAGGTAATGATGCTCTGCTGTACACTTAGGTAATGATGCTCTGCTGTACACTTAGGTAATGATGCTCTGCTGCATACTTAGGTAATGATGCTCTACTGCACACTTAGGTAATGATGCTTTGCTGTACACTTAGGTAATGATGCTCTGCTGTACACTTAGGTAATGATGGTCTGCTGTACACTTAGGTAATGATGCTCTGCTGTACACGTAGGTAATGATGCTCTGCTGCACACTTAGGCAATGATGCATCCAAACACTAGGTTTCATGACTATATATGAGAAAGCTTTGAAACTATGGTCTGGACAAGAATATTTTATGATGTTCAATGAACCATGAAAAGTATGTCACAGTGACCTATATTTGATATCCGACGTCAATTAGCCCACAATGCATTCATACACCAAGTGCGCATATTGTATATATGCAAGATGACAAAATATGCTGCCTGCATAAATTACTATTGATTACATTGGGAAAATTTACCCTTGACGGATATTATCCAAAAACTAAGCCAGACTGACCTAGTTCTTATATTGATAGTAGCTTATGGTCAAAGGTATTCACCTACCAAGGTAGTAGCAATATCATTCCTTATAATGGCATATGCTTGATAAAAGGAGCATAACTCTGGCATTTTCCATCAAATCAGCTTCATTTCTGCATTATAGTCAATTTAGTTTCAAAACATGACACAGAATTAACTGTCAGCTTGTCCATGTATAATTGTCTTGAAATAGACATGCTGATACATGCAAGGGCTAACTTTCCACAAGTTTACCATGACATATGAGAAACCACTGAGGATTTTTTGAAAATTTACCACTGAAATGATGGGTTATGTTATTGAGAGTCACTGGCACAGTAAATTTTCATAAAGTCTTGTTCTACAAATGACCATTTCTCAAGACCATCGCAGAAGGCATTTTTTGCCAGTTTCAGTGTTAAAGGGTTAAAATTAGGGCTGGGTATGTGTACACAGCAATTTTAAAATAAAATATACATATTTATGTGAAATAAGTAAGATAACCCTCAAAGAAAATTTATATATCTTTTGACAAATAAATTTTCCGAATTTGCCACCATACTCTCTATCTGTCAACGCTGTCCAATTTCCGAATTAACCCTTTAACGCTGAAGTCTACCAAGTAACAGCTCCTACTGTGAATTTGCAGACTAAGAGCAGACAGGTTTTAAATGTCAATTTGCAGACTAAGAGTAGACAGGTTTTGTCTTTTGAAACTTTACATCTGGAATGACTGGCTCGATAACAGAGCTACTCATTGCCATGATAAAATTTGCAAAACAATCATGTCTTGGAGATTTTTATGAGAAAGTTGAAATTTTCTTGAACAACTGAGAGTAAACGGGGTTAACTAATCATACGCATGTAGCATCAATGTCAGCATGTATGTATTCCTTTAAATATCTAACGCTCCTGGTCAGAACACATAGGCGTGAATTATTGTTCAAACGGGATGTTATCATCATAGATTATCACAATGAATGCCGTGGCATGTGATACTTACCTAAATTCACAGTGGACTGATCGCCGCCAGCCTTTGGTCCACCGGTTAATGGCCAAGACAGCCAAATGACCTCTGTAGTGATCTTGAGGAATATGGCATTATTGAAAGTCTATTTGCATGTCTAGAGAAGACTGTTTTATTGTAAATTTATCATTACAATGACTGGCTCACCGAGCGAGCCAGTCATTCCACTTGTAAACTTTCAAACACTTGTCTTGACTTTGCCCACAAACAGACATTCAATAATGACAGATTTTGATTTTGGAATAAGTGGTTCGGTAATCAGTGGTAACGTTTTAAAAAATAATCTTCTCTTGGCATGCAAATGGACCCAGAAATTAGGGTTTTCATATTCGTTTTTATGTTAAAGCCGGCCTAAACATCATCTTCAGTCGTCTTGATAGATATCCATTTGAATGATATCAAAAAGCTCTTTTTATAAATTCCAGGATAATTTTACAAAATAGTCTTCTCTTGACATGTAAATAGACAAACTAAGCAAAAATTTAATATTTAATATTTGGTTAATCAAAATGAGCAGCACTTTGAGGCGCTGTCTTTACACAGGGGCTAATAAATCGTGTTTTTATTTTCCACCATATTGCACCCATCTACAAAAGTTTAATAATAGGCTAAATAGATATTATATTATTGAGATATTTTTGCACCAGGAAGGCCAATACGTGCACACGTTCATTAAAACTAGTGTGCACACGTGTACTGGTATTGTTCCAAATGCACACCTCTAGTTAACATGGAGCAGACATGGAGCAGACATGGAGCAGAAAATGAGATAAATGAATTCTCACCTGATTGAGATCAGTAGTGGTTGGTCTGTGTAACCAAGGTGACCATAGCTCACATAGCATCAGGTACATAGTCATGTACCTAAGCACTCCAGCCTCGGCCTAGAAATAATACATCACAGGCTAGATAATAGTCATGTGACCTATCACTCCAGCCTGGGCCTAGAAATAACACATTACAGGCTAGATAATAGTCATGTGACCTATCACTTCCACCTCAGCCTAGAAATAACACATCACAGGCTAGATAATAGTCATGTGACCTATCACTCCAGCCTCATCCTAGAAATAACACATCACAGGCTAGATAATAGTCATGTGACCTATCACTCCAGCCTCATCCTAGAAATAACACATCACAGGCTAAATAATAGTCATGTGACCTATCACTCCAGCCTGGGCCTAGAAATAACACATCACAAGCTAGATAATAGTCATGTGATCTATCACTCCAGCCTCATCCTAGAAATAACACATCACAGGCTAGATAATAGTCATGTGACCTATCACTCCATCCTGGGCCTAGAAATAACACATCACAGGCTAGATAATAGTTATATGACCTATCACTCCAACCTCGGCCTAGAAATAACACATCACAGGCTAGATAATAGTCATGTGACCTATCACTCCAGCCTCGGTATAGAAATAACACATCACATGGTAGATAATGGACCTATGCAGTTGAACTATGACCCGCCCATCTTTAGCTAAGCTCCACCCATGCTGTTCCCATGTTAGGATCGATCGATCCCTGAACTCCCTGACTATCAATTTCCAGAAAACTATACAGGTAACCTGTTGAATATTTTGAAACTAATTTGACTGACTTTGACAAGTCAAATTAGTCTCAAAATATTCAACAGCATCTTTATTAAATAGCAAAGACATACAATTCGTACAACAATGCATATATTGAATGCGACAGGAATCTGTTGCTACCTAAGGTACTTCTTTGTAAAATACACTAGCTATATGGCCAAGCTAGGCTACATGTTTTAGTCAAGAGTTTTTTCCATGAGTTTACCAATGATTGTATATGTATCAGAACAAGCACTAATTTTCCAGGGTGTTTAAGGCCCTGGTTTTAAATGGATTTCCATGAACATTGGGAAGTTCACCTGAGTTTCTGGAGATATACCTGAGTTCTGGAGATAGACTTCTCTTACCTGTTCTAGCGACAAGGAAGAGAGACGAGGACAGATATTGATGGATCCAGATGGCAGGAAGTGCTGAATAAACACAATATTTAGCATTTTAATAATCCGAGACGACTTTAAACATTTGATGAATAAGAAGAAAATCAAAATATATTCGGCGATTGGATGTCCATTTGCAGGTCAAGAGAAGACTATTTTTGAAAAATCACCACTGGAATGACTGGCTCGATTATTGAGCCAGTCATTCCAGTGTTAAATTTTCAAAAATAGTCTTCTTTTGGCCTGCAAATGGATACTCCTCAAGACCACTACAAAGGCTGGCTCTGGATGATCTTACCATGAATAGTTTAACCCTTAGCACTCTAGTGTCAAAAATTTAAAATTTTCAAATTAAATTAAAAGATGATGTTTATTTTTCAACAAATTTGGTGGGAGAAGGTGCTGTCATAGACAGCAACATCCTCCAACAAAATTGTTGAAAAATGTACACCAGTTTCTTTGCTATTGACACAATAAAGGATAGAATATTGACATCAGAGTGGTAACGATTAATGTGTTAGTGATCACATGGACACAGAGAGCTACATGTAACTCCATGATGGCTTTTATGCATGTATCTAGCCAGTCTGGGAAGCAGAAATATATTTTGAAACAATGACTCATATGACTTCCTCACACATTAAATCAACACCAGGAAGAAAGTTCATTAAAATCCCATCATAGCACATGCAATCATGAAACAGTCTTCAGGAGCACACTCAACTAGGCGAGCATTCCCACATGTATTAGAAACTGAGGAATGTACACAGTATAGGAACAGTGTGTGTGCATGCATGTGCGTGCGTGTGTGAGTATGTGTGTACATATGGTTGTGTGCATTGATGGATGGATGAATGATGAATGTAAAGGATGGTGTGTGCGTGCGTGCGTGCGTGCGTGCGTGCGTGCGTGCGTGCGTGCGTGCGTGCGTGCGTGCGTGCGTGCGTGCGTGCGTGCGTGCGTGCGTGCATGCGTGTGTGTGTGTGTGTGTTTGTATACTGTGTGTGCATGTGTGTACTGTATGTGTGCATGCATACTGTGTGCACATGTGTGTACTCAGAGTTGCTCTTATGCGTCCTTTTGCGCGTATATATGCATAAAAATGGCAGAGGGACGCATAAAGATTAACCCTCTGCGTCCCCGAGGATGCACGATGGACGCAGTGAAAGCGTGTGCTTAATTATCGATTATATTATCTTGTGTATATTTATTTGTGCATGTTTTTACTTTAAAAGATATACCTAATGTATTGTGTGTTCAATTAAAACGAACTTATGAGTTGTTTAAGACTATGATTTGTTGTATGTTTTCTTGCACAACTCAAAGTTGTTAATGCCCATAAATAAGATTCAACCACCACATATAATTGTAAACACAATCCCCAAATCATCCTTAGTATTCCATTTGATCTAATTTTTTATAAATAATGAGTTTACAAGCCCGATGTTAGTTGCCTTGTTTGGTCTTCAAATTGCAAAAATACCCGCCATGTTTCTGTCAGTTGTGAAAAACGTCAGTGTGACGTGTCAGTATTTGATTGGATAACAGCGGAATCTCCCTCTAGAGGAACTCACGCTTGAGAAATTTAATACAACTGATCAGCGTATACAAACGTGTCTGGGCGTTCGAGCTGGGTGGTATTGACATTTACATGATGGTATCGGTACCATGAAAAAAATACCGCGGTACCACGGTATACCATCATCTGAGGTTGAGACATGCCACGAAATTAGAACAATTTTTTTCAATTCCTTTTCAAGATTCAAGATTTCATTTCCATCTCCAATCAACGGTAAATACAGGTAAAATAAATAAATCGGCTTTCTGATTTAGAGAAGAAAAACATTATGGCTATTGCGACTGTTTAGTTTCACGACTTTATTAGGTCACTATTTTTATTGACATAATATCATTCACGGGAATATCGGTCAAAGTGTGTGGTCGACTCGCTAACTATAACCTGCTGTTTGAGACATTGGAGCGCTCTATTTTCAATCTGGATTGTACTTGCTATTAATGCGTGCGACCAGCAAACGGTAAATTTTATTTTGGCAGTCGAGCGCATTGATAAACAGAGTCCAGACAAAATCCGTGAGTATTTAAACGAGGCCAGTGTTGTACTCTTTTATTTCTGTTGGAGTCGTATATTCGGTTACTCGCAAAAACAGGCCTATACACATGCATATAACACGACATTGAATATAGCCGATTCCACATCTTCTGATAATTACCGAGTACCCGATGTGCAGACTTGTTACTTGCCATGCTTCACGTGAACAATGCGTGTAAAAAGCTATTTCCGCGAACTTCCGATGTATAGCCAGTTGAAAAATGAATTACAAAAAATAAAACACTATAATTTTTAGGTGTCGTTACTTAAACTGGATTTAATCCTTAAAGAAATTTCTTAAAACAAGCCAGAAAAATACAGAATAACGAATTCAAAGCTGCTCGTTGTTAATAAATTAGCACGTGATCAAAATGGCGCAAACAAATACTACGTTTTAGTAAATTTTCATTGATAAATTCAGCATAGTAATGTATTTTACCCACGGTCGAGTTCATGAACAACCAATCAGATACGTCTTTGCGAAATTGCTGTTGTGTTTGAATAGCACGCAGTTTGTATGCTATTTTGTTATTCTAGCGTGTTTGTTCGGTGACAAAATGCTTGGAGGAATAAATTACAAATAATAGAAACAGGAATAGGGAATATATTATAGTGTAATTAATACCGACGGACGGCCAGAGAATGAGTTTAGATGTTTTAAATAAAGCAATTTTACCGTGAGACTTTCAAGGCGTATGTTTGACATACAATTCTGCATGTTATTATTTTGTAATTGACATCTTGATGTTTGTTTTTACAACGACCCTTTCACCTCGACTCGGCTAATAGTTAGGGATGCCTGTATTTTTGGCACTATTAGCGCCCATTTACCCTTGGTCAAGTCAGATTTTATGGATATATTTCTCAAATATTGCTCAAACATTATGGACGGTATTCACGGTATTTGGAAATGTTAACGGTCACGGTATCGGTTCACGGTATACCGCGGTCCTCACGGTACTACCGTCAGACCGCCCAGCTCTACTGGGCATCTTAACCCTTTCACAGCTTAGAACATTGGACAGATCATAAAGTTGTTATCAGTAATATGCTGAATATTTTGAAATTAATTTGCGCATGCCTACTTGCCTAAAGCAGCACCGACTTACAGGCAAAATATTTTTTTTTGGAAGATATTGTGATACCTTTTACATTTGAATGGTCATTTGACGGATTAGCGGCAGTGTCTTTGTATTGCTGTTTGAATAACGGTGTCAATACGTGCTATAATCCGTCTTTTATTTAGCAATAGTGGCTGATTGGTTGACTGATGGATTAGTGTTTATAATGTTTAATAATACTCGATCGTTAGGTGTTGCCAATTTCTCAACTAAATAGCTCATCTCAGCAGCGATGTTCAACGATATCATCGATCTACAGGTAGGCATACGTTAAAATATAGATTTTTTCCAAACAGCGTATAGCTCAAAGCTCTCCGATACAAGCGTCCTTATTGGATACACGCTAATGCGTTATCTATGCTTCAACCCATCAGCAATCGCGTTATATAGTTACTCCCTATGAATTAGACATATCCGGATATTGGCTGATATATTTTCACTAATTACGCATTTTAATCTGATTTATACAGATTATTTTTGATAAATTATTGTTTTGTCTGATCTTAGCCTATGTATTCCACTATATTTAGTCATTCCAGTTACATTATAAAAAATATGCGCGCATTATATCGAAGTAGGTCAAGTCGTCCTTGAGCAAACTCGCCCAAGATACTCGTAATTTATCAATTCGTCCAAAGTCAAGTTAGGGTAAAATTATAGAAAAACTAATGCAGTGGTCTTTGATAAAGTGGTCTTTGGAAATGTTAATCATACAAGGTTGTCAATCTAGGTTGGTTTGTTTATCAGACAACAAACACGTACAGTGCATTAAGTTGTTGTTTATTGACATGCAGTTCAAATGTTATTAGTTAAATATACAATGGCCATTTCAATAGATAAATTTTAGCCACCATTGTAGATCACAGAATACATATTTTTGAAAATTTACCACTGGAATGACTGGCACTGTTTAGAGCCAGTCATTCCAGTGTTAAACTTTCAAAAATAGGTATTTTGGTGATCTACACTAGTGGCCAAAGGTGTTAAGTACTAAAGGTTAATAAACTATGCATAGTTAATATTCTCTATATATATACATTAACAGTATTTACACAATGTCATAACTAGTGCTTTCAACATGTTTAATAAAGTGCTTTATAATTAGATCATTGTGTTGTGTTTATTTTAAGAAAAAACATGGGACCCCATATTTCAGATGAGGACCCCGTGGGACCCACATATTTTACAGTGGGACCGCCAAATCTGAGTGTGGGGTCCTTGGGACCCCCAAAAATCAGATGTTGTGGGCAACACTGTGTGTACTGTATGTGTGCATGTATACTGTGTGCACATGTGTGTACTGTATGTGTGTGTGCATACTGTGTGCACATGTGAGTACTGTATGTGTGCGTGTATACTGTGTGCACATGTGTGTACTGTACGTGTGCATGTATACTGTGTGTGCATGTGTGTACTGTATGTATGTGTGCGTGTATACTGTGTGCGCATGTGTGTACTGTATGTGTGTACTGTATGTGTGCATGTATACTGTGTGCACATGTGTGTACTGTATGTGTACGCGCATACTGTGTGCGCATGTGTGTACTGTATGTGTATGTGCATACATGTGTGCACATGTGCATACTGTATGTGTGCATGTATACTGTGTGCACATGTGTGTACTGTATGTGTGCATGCATACTGTGTGCACATGTGTGTACTGTATGTATGTGTGCGTGTATACTGTGTGTGCATGTGTGTACTGTATGTGTGCGTGTATACTATGTGCGCATGTGTGTACTGTATGTGTGCATGTATACTGTGTGCACATGTGTGTACTCTATGTGTCTGTGCGCATGTGTGTACTGTATGTGTGCGTGCATACTGTGTGCACATGTGTGTACTGTATGTGTGCGTGTATACTGTGTGCGCATGTGTGTACTGTATGTGTGTGCGTGTGTATACTGTGTGCACATGTGTGTACTGTATGTGTGCGTGCATATTGTGTGCGCATCAAAAAAGCATCCGCTTTTGTTTCTATGAGAATTCGTAATACTTACCAGATGTACTATTATGATAATGTCTATTATCTAGTCTAGCTCAAAATAAACAATTAAAACTCCGCACTCTCCTGGTCCTGCCCATACTGTGTCCGGGAATTACCATAGCCCCAGGTACCGAGTCAATTCCCAATCACAGTCAGATTCGTATTATATTTGCCTTGACAAACAGCGAAAGCAGCTCAGCCTCACCTCAGCGGGGTGGCTGAGGCAGGGCCATAGTACATCTGGCAAGTATTAAGAACTCTCATAGAAACAAAAGCGGATGCTTTTTTGATTCTACTTCGAATAATATTTACCAGCTGTACTATTATGATAAACTCCGGATTTCAACAGCCAAGAAATACCGGTGGGAGGAGGTGAGGCTCGAACCAGCACTCATCTACCATCCAACAGGGAAGGTTGTGAAGAGACTAGAACCCTGGCATACGCTTGGGTTCTGCCATCTGACTCATAGAGTGCTAAACTTCCATGGTCTAGACCGCGCTCCCCAACCCCTTTTGTCCGCACAAAATCCAGAGGGCTGTCAAAAAGGGGATGCAACACCCACCAGACCCATGTCAGTCCCAAGTCTCAGCTAGGGCAGTCCAGTAGAGTGTAAAGAAGATACTACAACTTCTAATTTTGAAAAAATATCAGTATATCGATTAAGTTTTCAAATTGGAATGAGTCTAATGTCTGTTTGAGATGATAAGTATACTCTTAGACCAGATTATTTACCTAAGCAGTCTGGTATTTTGACTGTAAGTAAATTATTTTTTAGTCACTTAATTAATGTAAACACTCACCATTTTGAGTGCTTGTTCTTTCTTGATCATCCTAGGAGCTCAGCCCAATCCACGGTCATTCACTGGTCATGTGCATGGCTCTTGTTCAGTGCAGGAGGAAGTAACTTGCGATGTTTGTGAAATAGTGGTCGGATGTGGCTTAACTGAGGTTTGACAAATTGGCGACGGCTACCGGATTAAGTGTGCTGGAGATGTTGCGAAGGTAGAAATCAGTAAATGACGACCCGGCATGCCATTGTGCTACGGACATCACCTCCTCTAATGACACACCCTTAAAAAGGGCCGATGCTGCTGCTAATGCTCGGACCTGATCGGCGTTTGCACGATCAATCTGCTTTCCTGTAGCGATTTTGTGCAACATCTGAATAGCATCAACTATCCAACGAGAAATAGTATCTTTCGAGGCGCGCAAATGAGGAGCTTTGAGACATAACCAGAGATTTTGGGTAATCTCTCCACTCCTCAGTATGTTTCTTATACATTTTCAGACATCTGACAGGACACCAAGCAGAAGAGTTTCGGTCATGTCTAATTAAACTTGGCAAATTGATTGGCTGTCCTGGATATTTAAGTGACTGATTCTTTGCCAGGAAACAAAGACATGGAAGTAGTCTTAAACCTTCACCCGTGACAACAAAATGGTCTTGCTCGGCAGATAGCGCATGAATTTCGCTTCTCCTTCTGGCCGATGCTGCTGCAACCAAGAAAACTGATTTAATAGTTAACAGTTTAATATCTATAGATCTAATCGGCTCAAAAGGAGCATGTCCTAAAACCTGTAGAACAAGAGATAGATTCCATGCTGGGATAGGAACTGGCTGTCTGGGTCGCAGATTGCTCATTCCTTTAATAACTTCATTCAAAGTGTCATTCTCAACTTCTTCAATGGCTAGACTTGGAATGGCTGAAGCTAATGCAGACTTATATGCTGCTAGGGTTGAGGGTACAAGTTTGTCAACTATAAATGACAGATAAAATCTGCTACATGTTGAACAGATGCAGAAAAGGGATTAATATCTCATCTCTGACACCACTCTGCAAATTTGTTGATTCTATAATTATATGTCTTGGTGGTTGACCCTTTTCTGGCTGAAGCGACAAACTTCGCTGCTTGCTCAGAAAAGCCACCCTCAATTACACGCTGCTTGACAACATCCATGCAGTCAATTTGAACATTTCCGGTCTGTCGTGAAGACACAGAGCTTTGTTCTGAGAGATTAGATCTCATCGGTCTGGAAGAGGGATTGGATTGCAAACCAGAAGGTCCAGCACATTCGTAAACCATGATCGGCCTGGCCAATGAGGGCCGATCAGTAGTACTTGGCATATTCCCTCTCTTATCTTTGCCAGAAATTTTGGGATGAGAATCGTTGGAGGATACGCATACGCGTACATTCCCTTCCAACTTATCGTCAGTGCATCTACTGCCAAGGCTAGCGGGTCCGGGATCGGTGATACGTATGTCACCGTCTTTGTGTTTAGTTTCATCGCAAACAGATCCACATTTGGTTTGCCCCAATGTTTGAATAGAACCTCCGCTACTGATTGGTTGAGCTGCCATTCCGTCGGACGACAAACCATCCTTCGACTGAGTGCATCTGCTAGGATGTTCAGTCTTCCTGGAATGTGTGCTGCCCGAAGAATAATATTCCTCTCTTGGCCCCACAGCAGATGGTTCCAAATCATCATGCACAACTCTGGTGACCTCGTCCCACCTTGGCAGTTCAAATAAGACACCACTGTTGAGTTGTCTGTCCTTATTAGGACAATCTTGTCTCAGACTAAAATCTTGAATTCTCGAAGCGCTAATGCCACCGCTAATAATTCGAGAACATTGATATGTTTCTGCGCATTGGTCTGATCCATTTCCCTGACACTGATGAATTGTCCAATACCGCTCCCCAACCAGTCGTCGATGTATCTGTAAAGATGGACATCTGTGGTTGAGGAGGTTGTAGAGGAACACCTCGCAGGAGATTCTGTTCTGATAACCACCACTGAAGCTGGAATATCAATGGTTCTTTTACTGGAATTCTCAGAGATAACGGATCCGTTTTCTGAGACCAAAATGACATTAGATACATCTGAATCGGCCTGCGCCTGAGCGAACCACTTTCTCCAGAGGCACTAGTAAACCCAGTATTCTGAGAAATTGCCGCGCCGTCAGATAGGCTCCTAGAGAAACCGACTCCAGAACTGCAATCAGGCTCTTGACTCTGCTCTCCGCCAGAAAAGCTACGCCGTCCCTGAGATTGAAAAATATTCCCAGATAAACAAACTCCTGGGATGGAATCAATTCCGATTTCTCTAGATTCACAATCCATCCTAGATCCTTTAGTAAAGCTAGGACTACCTGAAGATTGTTGTGCAGAGAGACTGGATTCCCCGCCTTCAGCAGCCAGTCATCTATGTAAGTATGAACTGCTATGTTTCTCCTGCGAAGATAAGAAGTCATGGCGAGGACCACATTGGTGAAGACCCGCGGTGCTGTGGTTAGGCTGAACGGAAGCGCATTGAATTCGCAAACATTGTCTTGGAACGCAAAGCGAAGGTATTTCTGAAAAGGAATTGACATTGGAATATGAAAATATACATCCTTCAGATCTATCGACACTGCCCACATGCCTTTTCTCAACCCCGACATCACTGCCGCTACAGTCTCCATCTGAAATTTTGGTGACAGAATAAACTTGTTTAACGGTTTGAGATTGAGAATCGGTCGCCACCCTCCGGTGCATTTCAGAACGAAGAACATCATCGAATAGAAGCCTAGGGATGACTGATTGCGGACTAAGTGAATCGCATTCTTCCGCTGAAGATCTTCGATTTCTGAGCAAATGGCATCTAGACGATCGGATTCCCTTGGAATGGGCGTCCACACTGGAGTCGATGTTAACGGAACTAATGATTGACGGATGAGCCAGTCCGGTTCATAGCCGTTTCTTAACCACTGACAGACTAAACAATCTTGCAACACCTGTTCCCACTGGTTTGAGAACAGTTGAAGTCTGCCTCCGACGGAAGGAATCTGCACACAACTCGTGATCGATATTGCACGAGACGACGTTAATTCGCATAGGTGAAGATCCTCGACTCCCCTCGTTCCTGGTGATACCGGAGCGGATCCCGACGGAAACCCATCAGGACCGTCCCCCACGGCCACCCGGTGGTTTCTTGGAAATCGACGGTCCGGAACCGCCACCACGGCTATCCTTAAAGTAGCCGCCACGACCCGAACTGCCACCCTTCCTATCCTCCTCACACGGCCTCTTATTAGAGGACTTGTATGAGGAAGAACGACCAGAACCATGTGAACTGGATGCCCGATGGATATCACGGCCAGAAGGATGGTAGGGCGATCTTTGGTGCTGCCTCTGCTGCTCCTGTCAGTGCTGCTTATAGAACTCCTGCGGCTGAGTTCTTTTCGTCGACTTCCACAACTTGCCGACTACTTCCTGTTCCACGACCATTGATGCGACCTTGGATAAGGCTTGCCGTGACGAGCCGCCGAACAAGCCTGGACCTATGAATGGCGCGGAAGACAACGCAGCCCTCATTTCAGGTCCTGGTTCTACAAAATCGAGAACCATTCTCCGTCGCTCAGCCAATGATCTCGTGATCACCATGGCCAGGCAATCTTGAGATAGGCACATGGTGTCCCGGACAACTCCGGGAGCAACCTCTGGCACTACCCCACATTCCGCAGCGCAGGTCAGCATACCCTGCAGGATGGTATAGCTGTGCGAAAGCGCTGCCATGGCAACTCTCGCTGCATCCTCAATGAGGGTCAACTCATTGAATGGATCTTTATTTGACTGCGAAACCAATGGACGAGAACGTCCCTTAGCTTTGCCAGCCAATGGCCTATTCAGTGCATCTCTCTCCCCGACGGAAAGCCGTGGAACTCGGGCATACTGATGGTAGGCCTGCTCCAGAAAGCGGACCCTACTCCTTATCCCTTTCGGGGTCTTTAGAAGCATATAGTCTGGTTGGACCATATGATATGCCGCCACCTCCAACATGTCAGAGGTCAACGTATCCAAAGGCAGAGCAGGCATGGCAGAAGAGCCACTGGACAGAGCGCTAGCCACTCGCTCTGACATCTGCTCCATTGCCGGATCGTGCTGAGATTCTTGATCCGATGCCAACCCGAGACGGCCGGACATCCATTCAAGGACCTGCACCCATTCAGTCTCGGTGGAAAAAGACAACTCATCCAACAAGGGACTGCCGTTCTCATCTTCCTTCTCGCCCTTGACGAGAAAGACACCAATGATCCATGCTGAGGACTGCTGGCTTGTTTACTAGTGTAAACAACGTCCACAGACCATGTACTCGCGGCTCCAACATCCAACGAATTGCTGGATACGGACTCATTGAAATCCATCGGCTCCAGCACGGGAGCCGGGACCACAGCCGCATTAACCACAGTAGCCGACGGAAATCCGATGGGACCCGTAACCACCGGCGCCAGGATGCTGTCAAACACGACTCCAACGGCAGCACGGGCTGAACAAAATCTGGATGGAAGATGCCCGACCGAACATCAACATCACCACCCGGCTGGCAAACCCGTACATAACCCGAAGGAGAACCTTGGGATGTACCAGGTACAGTCATCGCGGAAAGATCCGGCATGCCGGAATCCTCCATGAGCAAAAGCTCCTCGTCCTCTGCCATCGGCTCTTGAGCCAACGCAACAGGAGGGACAGGTGCAACACCCTCCGCAACACTGGCCGAAAGGTATTCCTGCACCAGACTGCATCGACGGGATCATGGATTGCAGGGACTCAAACATGGCTTTAAACTAGGCTGCCCATACACCCAAAGCTGAGTCCATTCTCTCATTCAGGTGCTCCTCCAAGCCTCTGGTGGATGCCTGACCTGCCTTGGCCGCATTGTCCTTCACGATTCTGTCCAGTCGCGCACACCGATCACGGTCGAACTCTGCCACTAGCTCCGACAACCACTTCACACAAACATCGCAAGGACTCCCAACCTTGCACTTCGCCCAACCTATGGAGTGGTGACCAGCAAATCTGCGCTTCATGAACCGATTGCATTTTCTGCACAAAGTGTCCAGGCCCTTAGCCTTCTGCGAACACAAAGTAAGAATTAAAACGCTGCACATGACATACATGACGAGCAAACACACAATGACCTGATTGTAATATTAAAATTACTTAGAAACATTAACTTTCTCTTAAATTAATTATAATCAAGATTTAAGGCAGGAAATATTTGAAATTCTTTAGAGTGAAAATTAATAAACACGGCTTGGTAATTAACTAATCGTTATAATAACCAAGAAAAATGTACGGATCGCTACAAACACCTTCATCAATGAAGTGAAGGCTAAAAATCGGCACAATCAGAGTGCATAGATACGCCAAGCCGAAAGCAAACATAAACTATGGGCGCTGCCATCTTGGCTAAGAGCGCATCCATCTTGGAAGGAATCGAGTCACAAGAGAAATTAACCGAGTACCCATATAATGCTTAAACAGTTAAGGGTACCGGAGCGACTCCAACAATGGCTATCATTTTAAAATAATGTGCCAATTTAAGGAAACTTTAATCATTCATTACGGCACAAATATATATATTCTAGATTGATACAACCTGCCCCTGAGATGATTTTCCTTTCCCTTCCATGAAGCCAGCAATGGATAACTTCAAGCACCCTGAATTCCGTTAAAATTTGCAAAGTTTTATGAGCTTAAACACATGCGACTTGAGAAGTCAGCAAAATAGACGAATCTGACCGTGATCGGGAATTGACTCGGTACCTGAGGCTATGCTAATTCCCGGACACAGTATGGGCAGGACCAGGAGAGTGTGGAGTTTAAATTTTTTATTTTGAGCTAGACTAGATAATAGACATTATCATAATAGTACATCTGATAAGTATTATTCGAAGTAGAATGTGTGTACTGTATGTGTGCGTGCACATGTGTGTACTGTATGTGTGCATGCATACCGTGTGCGCATGTGTGTACTGTATGTATGCATGCATACTGTGTGCACATGTGTGTACTGTATGTATGTGTGCATTCATACTGTGTGCGCATGTGTGTACTGTATGTGTGCATGCATACTGTGTGCGCATGTGTGTACTGTATGTGTGTATGCATACTGTGTTCACATGTGTGTACTGTATGTGTGCATGTATACTGTGTGCGCATGTGTGTACTGTATGCGTGCGTGTATACTGTGTGCGCATGTGTGTACTGTATGCGTGCGTGTATACTGTGTGCGCATGTGTGTACTGTATGTGTGCGTGTATACTGTGTGCACATGTGTGCACTGTATGTGTGCGTGTATACTGTGTGCACATATGTGTACTGTATGTGTGCGTGCATACTGTGTGCGCATGTGTGCACTGTATTTGCATGTGTATACTGTGTGCGCATGTGTGTGTGTGTGTGTGTGTGTGTGTGTGTGTGTGTGTGTGTGTGTGTGTGTGTGTGTGTGTGTGTGTGTGTGTGTGTGTGTGTGTGTGTGTGTGTGTGTGTGTGTGTGTGTGTGTGTGTGTGTGTGTGCACACGTGTGTGTGTGCACACGTGTGTGTGTGCACACGTGTGTGTGTGCACACGTGTGTGTACTGTGTGTGTGCGTGAATACTGTGTGTGCATGTGTGTACTGTATGTGTGTGTGTGTGTATACTGGTGTGCACATGTGTGTACTGTATGTGTGTGTGCATACTGTGTGTGCATGTGTGTGTACTGTAGGTGTGCGTGCATACTGTGTGCACATGTGTGTACTGTATGTGTGCGCGCATACTATGTGCGCATGTGTGCACTGTATGTATGTGTGCGTGGATACTGTGTGCACATGTGTGTACTGTATGTGTGTGTGCATGCATATTTGCGTGCATGTATGCTGTGTGCATATGCGTGTGCATGCGTACTGTATGTGTGTGTGTGTACTGTATGCATGTGTACTGTGTGTTTGTGTGCATACTGTGTGTGTGTATATACTGTGTGCATATGTGTGCGTGTGTACTGTGTGCGTGCATGTGTGTGTGTATTGATGGATGGAAAGCCAGCCAGTAAGTTTTCATACCTGTTGTTTTGTGATTACGGCCATCACAAACCTGAGTAGAGGTGTACATGACTTAAGAGCAGCAGCTTTACCTGTGTAATCATAGCCAGCGTGATCAACCAGGTGCAACAGCTCCAATGCTGAGGAGACCATATAGACATACAGGCCATGAACAAAGGGAGGAGGTCTGATGGAACACATGAAGCTATGTAATAATGCTTATTATATCTAATAGTACACATTAATCAGTTAACCCATTATCTCTTGAATTTGATCACGAAAATTTCAATTTCCTCATAGAAAATGTCTATTTGCAGACCAAGAGAAGACTATTATCGATTATCGAGCCAGTCATTCCAGTTGTAAAATTTCAAAAATAGTCTTTTCTTGGTCTGCAAATAGACATTTCCTACGACCACTGCAGACGCCGTTTTCAGCTGTTAGAGGGTTAACAGCTAGATACACAAAAATCGCTTCTAACCCTTTTACTGATGAATTCCACATATCTCATTTTCAAGGCAACAATACAAGAAACTGGTTGAATATTTGAAATTAATATGACTGGAAGACATTGCTACCTTAAATATTCAACATAAGTTTTATATCGTAAACAATATACTTTTTCAGGGATTTGTCGGTGAAAGGATTAAATAGGAAGAGAATATTTTTGAAAATTTCCCACTGTAATGGCTGGCTCAGTAACAGAGCTCGTCATTCCAGTGGGAAAAAGGAGTAGCGCTTTAAAGGCTTTCCTGAGAGTCTCTGGAAAATCGAAGATGGCTCTGAAAAAATTGACCCATCATTCAATCAAAATTCTGAATGGATGCTCTGGGGCCTATGACCACAGGATCCCTCAAGCCAAATTTGTTTAAAATCTGCCAAGTAGTTTTGGAGAAGATATGGTTTATAGAATTTCTCCAGAAACCCATCATATAATCTAGGATGGTGGCAGAAGAAACTCGACCAATCAAAATTCTGAATAGAAATTCTGGAGCCTACCACCAGAGGATTCTGTCCTAGCCTCACCTTGACCGGAGCACAGCAGGTGCACCTTCAATTGGCTCATGTCTGTGACCAGTCTTCTCGTCGGATGTCGGACATTGAGAATGTCAGTCATTTTGGGCAGCAGACAGAAGAACTTGGACAGATTACTGACCAGCGGCCACAGCTTCTGTATTGGGTTTTCTGGCCCGGGCTGTGAACATGCGTGGAGGAATTGGCTGACGCTGTACTCCAATACTGAAACATGAAGATTAGTTGAACATGAAGCGATACAGGTTATTGCAGCTATGCTCTTATAGTATACACCTGTGCAAAAGTTAAGCACCACCCTATTTTTACGCACATGCGAGGGTATATTCATGTGCTATTAATAAAGCAATAGCATAAACATTTATGTACCCATCCATCTTAGTGCAAGAGGTAATAATGCAACTAGAGGAATGCTGATTATGATGGTGGGGAAACACTGTATGTTTTTGTTTGAACTTGAAAACGAGGCCTGAATATGGTTACGTTGACACAACTGACAACTATTGCCCTACAGTTGACACACGTGGCTAGATTGTCATTAATGGTGTCTGAAAACGAAGTTTAACATCTGTGCACGAGTTTGAGACTGTCATTATTAATACCGGGTATATCCACCTTGTGCCTGGATGACGGCCTGGACACGACGTCTCATGCTGGTCACCAACCGACTGATACGCCATTGTGGTATTCGTTGCCATTCAAGATGGAGTGCGTCTGTTAATTCCTGTAGGTTCTGCACAGGAGGATCCCTCCTTCTCACCATGTTTCCCAGAATGTCCCAGATATGCTCAATAGGGTTCATGTCAGGGCTCCTTGCTGGCCATGGTAGGGTTTCGATGGCATTCTGGCGGAGGTATTCATGCACAGCTCTAGCACGATGTTGTCGGGCGTTGTCATCCATGAATATAGGGTGGGTTCCAGGTGCATGATTTACAAAATGAGGGACCACAACTTTATCCAGTATGGAATCTTGATATCTTTGTCCATTTAGTGTTCCAGGTACAGTCAACAGATCCAGCTTACAATCAAATGAGATGCACCCCCATATCATAACGGAACCTCCACCAAATGGAACTTCTTCCATGATGTTACGTTGGTCGTACGCCATGCGTCTGGACCTCCATACACGAGTTCGACCATCTGTGGCATGAAGCAGGAACCGACTTTCATCGGACCAGTGTACCCGTCTCCAGGATCTCATGTTCCAGTGTCTTCTTTCGTTGCACCACCTCAGACGCTCCTCTTTGTGGTGGGCAGTGAGGAGAGGACGTCTGACAGGTCTCCTAGCTTTCATGCCAGCAGCATACAGTCTCCTTTTGACGGTAGACATTGACACTATTGCGCGTTTCCCATTGCTGGCTGAGCACTCTGCTGTTGGTGAATGAAGATCTCCTAACAAGGCGTATTAGGGCTCGATCATCACGGGCAGTAGTCTTCTTCGGTCTTCCAGATCTAGGCCTGTCATTCACCTCGTTAGTTTGCCCATGTTTTGCAATCAAATGACTGATTACAGTATGGTTAATGTTCAGCTGTCTGCCAATCTCTCTGCATGACATACCAGTGGTATGCATGCCTATGATTTGCCATTTCACATGATCACTTAACCTTCGTCTTGCCATAGCAGTTCACAATCAAGAGCTAATTCTCTCTGTACAAATAAACCACGGTCATGAACACAAAATTCCTAATCTTGTAGCCTAAATCTGTATGTAATGTTCTACACCTCAAACTGGACTTTTACATAAGTGAACACGTGTGCTGTTTCCCGCCACGCACGGACATCAAGCGGCGTGAAGTCATGCATGCATGTGCATTTCGTACTTGGAATTATGTCAGCTAACGCGGGGACAAAAAGTATGGCAGCCTAGTTGTTCCATCATGTTTCTACGTTCTATTGTTTTTGCTGGTGCTTAACTTTTGCACAGGTGTATATATAACATTCACACATGTCAGCAATCAAATCAAACAAAGACATAAACAAGAATTTGAGGTATATATTTATGTCTTATTTGGATCTGGATGTAGCCCTTTCAATGCTTAGGTACCAGCATCTATTTCATTCAAAGTAGACATGCGTGAAAGATGCAAGAAATAATCTAAGGGATATTTTGAAAGTAATTTGACTGGAAGATTTTTATGAAAATCTTCCTTAGTGTTAGCTCAGTCTATGGTATCTTTACCTATTTCAAAATTGCCTATCACTGTTGGTGTTCATGATGAGTAATTACCTATCGCTGTTGGTGTTCGTGATGAGTAATTTCCTATCGCTGTTGGTGTTCGTGATGAGTAATTGCCTATCGCTGTTGATGTTCATGATGAGTAACTGCCTATCGCTGTTGGTGTTCATGATGAGTGACTGCCTATCGCTGTTGGTGTCCGTGATGAGTAATTGCCTATCGCTGTTGGTGTTTGTGATGAGTAATTGCCTATGGCTGTTGGTGTTCGTGATGAGTAATTGC
Organism: Chaetoderma sp. LZ-2023a; assembly: GCA_034401795.1. Taxonomy (NCBI): domain Eukaryota; kingdom Metazoa; phylum Mollusca; class Caudofoveata; order Chaetodermatida; family Chaetodermatidae; genus Chaetoderma; species Chaetoderma sp. LZ-2023a. The sequence continues at coordinate 10,867,499 of CM067361.1, read as the reverse complement.
CTATCGCTGTTGGTGTTCATGATGAGTAATGCTTAGGTAATCTATTATAAAGAGAATTTCTGAATGAATGGATGGACAAATAAATGAACAGCCATGGTGAGTGAGTCACATTTAGTGTTTGTACTGACACATACTCTAGCTGTTCTCACATGATATAGCATAGCTTGTTCAATGGACCTTTCCAGTTTGTCCAGCAATCATGACATCATAATTCATAGAATTGCGATGATGTCATCACAATCAATTTCCCCATCGATTGATCCCAAGAAAGGAACAGTGTGGGTGGAGCTGAGCTAAAGATGGGTGGGGCACAGCTAAAACTGGATTTATCCATTTCCTCCATTTCATTCGATAGAATACTACAACATATGAGCATGGAAACACAGGTATGGCAAAGTATTTGTAGAATGTGAAAAACAGTCCAACTCAGAAATAACATTAATTTGTTTCCAAAACAAAATAAAATGTTCTGTTGAATAGTTTGAACATAATGTCTTCTAATCCAATTATGCTCAAAATATTCAACAGAACATTTCTTACATCGTGTTCAAAATTGTACTAACTAACATGTTTCTGTTTTTGTCTGGGATTGGGCACATGTTATCTTATTTTTATGAGCTGCACTGTACTTTGTAAAAAGTAGTTGTATTTGCATTTGAACAAAATTGAAAGCTTTTGCATTTGAACGCGCAAAGTATTTGCATTTAAATACGTTCAAAACTATTTGACACTACGCCCCCCCCTCCCCACCCCACCCCCTCCAATAGGCAGGTGATTGGAGGAGTGGAGATAACTGTATATAAATTTAAGATAATACCTCCAGCCCTGTTTCAACATAGCATACACCACTCCGCGACCTGTGTGGACTTGACATACACCACTCAAGACCATACCACCAGCCCTGTGTGAAGTAATTAGCACACACCACTCAAGAACCTACCTCCAGCCCTGTGTGGACTTAGCATACACCACTCAAGACCATACCTCTAGCCCTGTGTGGAGTTAGCATACACCACACAAGACCATACCTCCAGCCCTGTGTGGAGTAATTAGCACACACCACTCAAGAACCGACCTCTAACCCTGTGTGGACTTAGCATACACCACTCAAGACCGTATCCCCAGCCCTGTGTGGAGTTAGCATACACCACTGAAGACCATACCTCCAGCCCTGTGTGGAGTAATTAGTATACATCACTTCTTCTTTCTTCTTCTTCTTCTTTTCGTTCACTGATCATACCGCCAGTCCTGTAAGTGACTATCGACATGATCATAAGCATTAAGTGCATGGATCCATGGTTTATTAGAGTGCGCCGTGCGGCCTGGAACCTCCGTCATCAGCACTCAAGGTTTCTGTCAGGGTTAACTCACCCTTACCTCCTTTAGTCACCTCTTACGACACGCAGAGGATACGGAAGGTGTATTCTAAGCCCCACCTACAGGGAAGATATACATCACTCAAGACCATACCTCCAGCCCTGTGTGGAGTAATTAGTATACACCACACAAGAACCTACCTCTAACCCTGTGTGGAGTAATTAGCATACACCACTCAAGACCATACCTCCAGCCCTGTGTGGAGTTAGCATACACCACTGAAGACCATACCTCCAGCCCTGTGTGGAGTAATTAGTATACACCACTCAAGACCCTACTCCAGCCCTGTGTGGAGTAATTAGCATACACCACTCAAGACCATGTCTCCAGCCCTGTGTGGACTTAGCATAAACCACTCAAGAACTTACCTCTAGCCCTGTTTGGATTTAGCATACACCAGTAATTCTTTATTGCAGATTCATTTAATATGGCCAAGCATCGTATTTCCTCATCAGGTGGTGTTCCCATCGTCTGACTCTAACAACAAGAAAATACGCCATAAATCATTTGTCAGTTAGTGACAGGAATGGAAAATAATGAGCACCATTGCTACAGCATCACTGCTAGGCAATAACGTGAGTAGTAGCACATTACTTACGATGTACATCACAAGACCCTGATACTTAAGCACATGATTCATAACTAAGTGGATATATAATGATATGGAACATGAAAATCCCAAGGCTTCTTACACAACATATTCATGACACAGATGTCATCTATTCATGAAACAGACAGAAGCACAGATGACAACATATCCATGGAACAAACAGAAGCACAGATAACAACATATCCATGAAGCAGACAGTGGCACAGATGACAATGTATCCATGAAACAGACAGAAGCACAGATGACAACATATCCATGAAACAGACAGAGGCATAGATGACAACATATCCATGAAACAGACAGAAGCACAGATGACAACATATCCATGGAACAAACAGAAGCACAGATGACAATGTATCCATGAAACAGACAGAGGCACAGATGACAACGTATCCATTAAACAGACAGAGGCACAGATGACAACGTATCCATGAAACAGACAGAGGCATAGATGATAATGTATCCATGAAACAGACAGAGGCACAGATGACAATGTATCCATGAAACAGACAGAGGCACAGATGACAAAGTATCCATGAAACAGACAGAAGCACAGATGACAATGTATCCATGAAACAGACAGAGGCACAGATGACAGCATATCCATTGAACAGATAGATACACGGAAAACAATGCTTAGTACTCCTTTATGTTCAAGCCATGGTCAAGTTCTACTGGCTAACCATAGTTAAATACAGCTGACTAGAACAAAGTTGAATTTAAAATAGTTAACTCGCCAGTTACCTCTAGTCAACCCGCCTCTGAGCTCGCCTCCCGAGCTCAGTCGTCAATGCCTAGTGTGAAATTAATGCCACGTTTAATCCTTTAACGACTAAATTTCTTCAAAAAATTAATATATTTACTAATTGAATGTTTATTTTCAGGCCAAGAGAAAACTATTTTTGAAAATTCACCACTAGAATGACTGGCTCGGTTATTGAGCCAGTCATTCCAGTGGTAAATTTTCAAGATGAGTCTTCTCTTGGCCTGCAAATGAACATTCCTCAAGACCACTCCAGAGGCCAGATTTGGCCGGCGTGGTCGTGAAAGGGTTGAAATGGTGAACAGCCTACACTTGCTATATTTAAATGCACATAAACATGTAAATATCTCAGCAACTATTTTAAGTTTGATGAAATTATATTCTCATACTGAATGTAAATGTTTGCTATTCTCATGCTACTTTCTTCCATATGGACACTAGTCCTTTGAGGTCTTAATTAGAACACGAAAATAGGCATTTTCATTGGCCATCAAAACACAAGACAGAAATGCCTAACTGAGACTGCTACCCTGCTCCAAATAGTGTCATGGCAGTTCAAGCAGGAATCCGGTACAAACAAATTATCCAACATTCATCTTGGCATAGCCAATGCCTTTGTTCAGTAAACTATCTAACTAACTGACTAAGCTTAGATATATGAAGCGCTATATCACTTAGTACCTCATTGAAGAACTCATAAGGCACAGGAAGTGCATTCTCCTCAGACAGGTAGGCCGACCAATCAAATGTCTTCTGGTAATCTTATAAGGAAGAAAACACATGTCAGTATAGTATGAGATGGTGGCATAGTGGGTAGCACACGGGTGTTCTTAAACAAGTGAATCTGGTTCATGTCCCTGTGCATGCCTATCTCACAATAAAAACAAGAGGAATCTCCTTCATTGCCTCAAAAGAATAAATGGCTACCGGGATAAATGCTACAGACACCTGTAATGACCTGGCATATCACCCGCATATATATGGCTGGAATGGGGCCATGAACATAGACCCGAGAAATGCCAAACGAGCAAATAACTTCATCTGTAAATATGTCTGTTAAATGTGGTTATAATGGACACTTGCTTGTGGGCCAACAGGACATTGTTTTTTAACCCTTTAATGGTCATGCTGGCCAAAACTGACCTCTGTCCTGGTCTTGTGGCATGTCCATTTACAGGTCAAGAAAATACAATTTTTGAAAATTTACCACTGAAATGACTGGTTCGATAACCTAGCCAGCCATTTCAGTGGTAAATTTTCAAAAGTTGTAATCTCTTAGCCTGTAAATTGGCATTCAATAGGCAGATATTAAAATTTTCTTGACCAAATTTGACCATATTAGGGTTAAGCCAGGTATATAAACAAGAGGGCGACCTGTCGCTCATTTGGGGCATTAGTATTTTAATTACTTCTTACGCTGGAAGCCTTTGTCGCATAAGACATCAGCATTTTGACAATTTCTGTTAAATCTTTTATAAAATTTAAGATTTTGACCAAATAAAGGACTGATAAAAATTCTGAACACAGGTTCTTGAGCCTACCACCATAGAGTTCTTCTAGCTAAATTTGGTTGAAATCCACCAAGCGACTAAAGCGATGCATTTTGACAATATGAGCCTAGCACCGTGGAATCACTTCAGACTAATTTGGTTGAAATCCATCGGTTAAGCAGATGCCTTTTGAGATTTTCCGGTAAATTTTGAACCAAAAAAAATTGACAAATCAAAATTCTGAATGGGAGTTCTGGAACATGCCACCATATGGTCTTTCCAATCAGATTTGGTTGAAACTGTCAAATGACTAAGGAGATACGCTTTGACAATTGCTCGTAAATCTTTCATAAAATCAAAGATTTTCACTGCAAAAATCAAAATCAAAATTTTGATCAGAAGTTCTAAAGCCTAGCACCATAGAATCCTTCTAGCCAAATTTGGTTAAAATCTGCCAAGCGGTTTAGTATCTAGATCTTAAAACAAAAGTTGATGCAGGGATGGATGGAGAGACGACGGATGGTCGCCACATCATAAGCTCACTTGGCCATTCTGGCCAGGTGAGCTAATAACACCCAGTCTATGTTGACCTAAATTCCCATTGAAAATATATAACTTGCCATGAAACAACAATTTTCAGCAAGATCACTGCCAACAACCTATAATACACTGCCCACCCATAGTATTCCGCACAACCTTAATAATGCTGCCCACCAATAATACCCCAGCCCACCTAATGATGAGTCAGAAAATGCAATCAGCAAGAACCAACTAATTCTGTGATCAACATTTATAATTTACTATCAGAGCTCATCACGTTTCTGGCCATCAAGATTTCTCATCACTTGATTTTGAGTTTCTTCTAAATGAATTTTGAAACAACAACAAGAACAACAATCAGATATTATTAAAGTATGTGGCACAACCAACTCCAACCTCACCCCAATTCACCTTTCCAGAGTATCCATCTATCAATCTGACGTCATATGATGATATAATCAGCTAAGTGGCGTGTATGTTGATGTCATAATTATTATGTCATAAATGATTCTGCATTGCCCTTCTTTAAATTTTAATAGTCTGACACATTGTACGAATTGTATGTCTCTACTATTTAATAAATATCCTGTTAAATATTTTGAAACCAATTTGACTGCCATAGGCAGCAACAGACCCCAGTCAAATTAGTTACAAAATATTCGACAACTTAACTGCATAGTTTTCAGGAAATTGATAGTCAGGGAATTCAGGGTATCGATCGATCCCAACATGAGTGAGGTGTTGGTGGAGCTGAGCTAGAGATGGGTGGGGCATAGCTAAAACTGCAAAGGTCCATTCTGCAGGCATATAATTTCCTTAACTGGATTCACCACAACCCTTGACCCTTTGACCTTAGTATCAATGTGGTTCTTAAGACCATGAAGGTAATATCTCATCAACATGAGGGTAATATCTCACCAACATGAATGCGGGTAATATCTCACCAACATGAATGCGGGTAATATCTCAACAACATGAATGTGGGTAATATATCGCCAACATGAATGCGGGTAATATCGCACCAACATGAATGCGGGTAATATCTCACCAACATGAGGGTAATATCTCAACAACATGAGGGTAATATCTTACCAACATGAGGGTAATATCTCACCAACATGAATGTGGGTAATATCTCACCAACATGAGGGTAATATCTCAACAACATGAGGGTAATATCTGACCAACATGAGGGTAATATCCCACCAACATGCGGGTAATATCTCACCAACATGAATATAGGTAATATCTCACCAACATGAATGCAGGTAATATCTCACCAACATGAGGGTAATATCTCACCAACATGAGGGTAATATCTCACCAACATGAGGGTAACATCTCACCAACATGAGGGTAATATCTCACCAATATGAGGGTAATATCATCAATATGAGGGTAATATCTCACCAACATGAGGGTAATATCTCACCAACATGAGGGTAATATCTCACCAACATGAGGGTAATATCTCACCAACATGAGGGTAATATCTCACCAACATGAGGTGAACATCCCTGCAGTAGGCCCCTACAACTATAGTTAGTGTCTGGAAATGTTGGAAAAAGCCTTTAATTGGGTCAAAATGACCTTGACATAATTAATTTGGTCTCTGTGACCTTGACCTTTTGATCAAGGATTCTTCCGACACCCAAAACCAACCTCCAAACCAATTTTAGTGAAGATGGCTCTAGTAGAGCTAGAGTTATCCCAACAGATGGACGGACGGATGGATGAACGAACAGACAAACGAATGAATGGATGGATGGACAAAGTAAATGCTATATATCTCCCATATATCTATATGGGGAGCGGGGTTCCGGGAGGGCATAAAAAACTAAAAAACAGAAGCAGAGTTATGATACAAAAACAATTCTCAAGATGGCAGCCAGTGGTAGATAGCATGTGGCTGGCGGACATATTAGATTTTAACTCATTGTTGATTTTGATACCTCTTCTTCAGACATAGGCTAATAAGGCCATATTGTTTCAAGTCTATCCCACAAGCTGTAGAAGAAACAGATTAATCCTTTAATGGCCAACCCCGTCCAACCTAGTCTTTGCACTGGTGCCGAGAAATTTTCATTTGCTGACCAAGAGAAGGCTTTGGATATTCAATAAGCAAACATTTAGATTTTCTTGATCAAAATTGTCTAATTTGTCTATAAATGGTCAAAGTTGATTAAACATTTGATTATACTAACTCTTAGGCTTCTGTAAATTATGGTTGACTTTCTCGATCTGTGCTCCTCTCTGATACATAAAACCAATAGGATGTATGTCATCACATCCTGGCTCGGCCCAGTAATCGTATTTTGACGTCCACCCATCAAAGTGAATCAAGAGCAATCCCGCCTCATTGATATCCTCTGTGAAGAGAACAAACAAACACGCAATCAAGAGCAATCACGTCTCATCCTCTGTGAAGAGAACAAACAAACACACAATCAAGAGCTATCACAACATCTTCTGTGAAGAGAACAAACAAACACACAATCAAGAGCAATCACACCTCATCCTCTGTGAAGAGAATAAACAAACATGCAATCAAGAGCAATCACGCCTCATCGTCTGTGAAGAGAACAAACAAACATGCAATCAAGAGCCATCACGCCTCATCCTCTGTGAATAGAACAAACAAAACACACAATCAAGAGCAATCACAACATCTTCTGTGAAGAGAACAAACTAACACGCAATCAAGAGCAATCATGCCTCATCCTCTGTGAAGAGAACAAACAAACACACAATCAAGAGCAATCACACCTCATCCTCAAAAGCAATCAAGCCTCATCCTCTGTGAAGAGAACAAACAACCACACAATCAAGAGAAATCACTCCTCGTCCTCTGTGAAGAGAACAAACAAACACACACACATTCAAGAGAAATCACACCTCATCCTTTGTGAAGAGAACAAACAAACACACAATCAAGAGCAATCACACCTCATTGATGCACTCTGTGCAAATAAAGGTTTGATGTAGGTTTGACTCATCTTTATTCTCCAACGTGAAGGAGATCATCAAAGGTCTAGAGATGTGTTTGCACAGATTTTAAAATGAGATTGCTCATAGTGCCTTCAAATGTGTATTTTCGTAGTGTCATTACATTTTTACCGAGTGCGCATGTCATATGACAAAGTGTTTCTTGGCTGATCTCGTTTACAAGGGAATATTAGAATGCTACCAAAACCTATTTTATTCTTAATAATTGTGTTACTCATTAGAACAAAATATCAGATTAAAATACTGAACCAAATTTGACTAGTATTAACAAATATTATATACCAGGTGATGGTATTAAGGAAACCAGGTAGGGTCTAACTTTACGCTTTTTCATTGCAATACATATTGTTTTTATTGCTCATAGGAAAGTAGAAAATTCATGGTTTTGCTAACATCACAGAAAGTTCTACTTCAACATCATAATATTGTGGTATGATTACTTTCAAAAGTTGAAGTGACACAGTTAATTGACGAGTTGTATGACGGGTTAACGCTTGATCAATGGGTGTAGACTGGTTACCGGTTCGATGTAGTCTAAATATCCAATCATGCGCACCTGCATTTTACTGAACGCGTATGATCGGTGGTCGGGACAAGTAGTCCTATCACGAAGGTATGCGCATGAGTGATCTATAGTATTCAAACCCCTGTATAGATCATTTGTGAGACCTGTCTTGAAATATTGCAATGCTGTATGGTCTCCCAAATATAAAAGACTCAGGAAAATGTACAGCGAGGGGCTATGAAACTTATACCAAAACTAAGAAATCAAAGCTACGAAATGAGATTAAGATCACTAAACCTAATGTCATTAAAGTACTGCCAGCAGGTTGCATGGGGACCTAATTGAAGTCTTCAAGATCATTAAAAACAAATACAACATTAATAGTGCAGACTTTTTTCAAGAACCTTACACAAATGTAACACGAGGCCACCCACACAAGTTAAGAGTAGACCGGTGCAACAACATCATTAGAAGCAGCTTTTTTACCAAATGAATAGTGACTCTCTGGAATTCTCTTTCCACCCATACCGTTGAAGCAAAAGACTGTGAGGATTTCAAACAGAGACTAGATAAAAACTTAGACAAAATTATGTATGATTTTGGCTAGCACCAGAGCTGATATCACTACCAATAAAACCACACCAGCAAAATACAAACATGTAATACAACAGGACATAAGAAGCCTACGGCTTAAGTCCTGAAAACACGATGATGATGATGATGATGATGATGATGATGATGTGTGTTTGTCATCAGACAAGGGGTTCAGGTCATCGTGATCATAAAACACTCCCACTTTCTGCGCCTATTGGATCGAGCAATGACAGTTAGTGTTACCTATAGTAGCAACGCAAATGAGCGATGGAGTCAGTCGATCTTTTGCTTCAAGTTTCATTCCCGCTTCAATAACAGTTTTCCGATTCTAAAAGTAAGAAGACATATTTATTAATTAACCCATACCACTCTGATGTTAAAATTCAATTCTTTATTGGTTCGATAGCGAAGAATCCGGTGTACATTTTTCAACAATTTTAGTGGACGATGTTGCTGTCTGCGACAGCACCCACCAAATTTGTTAAAAAATGAACAACAGTTCATCTGTTAATTTAATTTGAAAATTTAAAATTTTGACACCAGATTGGTACGGTTTAAGGAATGCAGCGATGTTGTTATTAAGACAACACCTGTAATACATAACCCTTACCACTCTGATGTCAAAATGTTTAATTTTCAAATGAAAGTAAAAGATGAACTGATGTCTATTTTTCAACAAATTTGGTGGAAGATGGTGCTGTCGTACCCAGCAACATCTTCCACCAAAATTGTTGAAAGATGTACATTAGTTTCTTTGCTATTGACACCATAAAAATAGAATATTTACATCAGAGTGGTAAAAGTTAAATGGTCCAAATAAAAGATTCCAACTTTAGCTATGCCCTGCCCATCTCTCGCTAAGCTCCACCCACACTTGGACCATGTTGGGATCGATCGATCACTGAACTGCCTGATTATCAATTTCCATAAAACTATACATGTAAACTGTTAAATATTTTGAAACTAATTTGACTGGGAGTTGTTGTTGTTGCCTATGTACTCTATCTGTAATTCCAGCCACTGAAGTCAGGGTATATATTCCTCTTTTTCTTCTCACATCCCTTTTGCGAGGCACCCACCTTAGCGCTCATTGTCAGCAATCAATCTATGGCAAATTAGTTTCAACAGAATGTTTATTAAATAATAAAGACATACAATTTATTCGACAACGCTTAGTTCATCATCAATTAAGCATTCGTGACGAGCTTATCTACATCATTCATGACGCAATTCATGAATCCAATTCCTCACTTAATCATATGATGTTATGATGTTACAAGTTTTTGCTATTTAAGAAAAATGCTGTTGAATATTTTGAAACTAATTTGACTGGGCGCTGTTGCTGCCATAGTTTCAAAATATTCAACAGCTTACCTGTATTCTGGAAATGAATAGTCAGGGAGTTTAGAGATTGATCACTCCAAACACGGGCGAAGTGTGAGTGGAGCTTAGCTAGAGATGGGCGGGGCAGAGCTAAAACTGGATTACTCCATTCATTGATCAACAACAAAACATAACACACATAGAGGATCTGGAAGGAGGCCCCATTTAATATCACTATTATCAAATAAGTCGAAAATTACGACATTGCATGAGCTTTAGCGAGTGCAATATGATCATTGTCAGAGGTTGATAATAGTGACAGGGTCTAAACTAGTAAAAACACTTCTTTAGCCAATCTTTTATCCAAATCAAGTCTCTTAGCTAATTTTATATTTACTTAGCCATTAGTATAACACCAATACTGTTTCAAGAATAAGGACAATTTTGTTTTAGTCTATAATTTAGCCAAACAATATTTTTATTAACCAATATAAAAACTTCTAGTTTTGACTAAAGGATTAATTGGTAGCTTGGGACATGTGTGATGTTAAATGCGACAGAGATTGAGATTCTATTTATCATATAAACTGATATTTTGTCAAATTTTCCAATAAAGTGGATCCCTAAATGCACCATTTTGCTAAGTTCTAACCATTGCACCACAAAAGATACTGACAAACAAAACATCGTTAATCCAGACTTGAAATTACTTTTAACCCTTTAATGACTAAATTTGTTGAAAAAATTAAAACGTTTACTTATTGAATATCCATTTGCAGGCCAAGAGAATAAAATTTTGTTTTAATTTACCATTGAAATGACTGGCACAGTTATTGAGCCAGTCATTTCAGTGGTAAATTCAAAAAAATAGTATTCTCTTGGCCTGCAAATGGACATTCTCCAAGACCACTGCAGAGGCCGGTTTTGGCCGGCTTCGTCCTTAAAGGGTTAATCCAAATTCTGCATTTATTATGTAAATTTACAACCGTATTTCATAACTATGTAGTATTTAAATCAACATAATGTATCCAGTCTTGTTTACATTTTTGCCGTCGCTAGAAGACATTTGCGGTGTCATGGGGCATGTGGGATTACTACGCGCTATCTAGTAAATTTAATTATTTCTTATGCCATATCTAACAATGACAATCACTCAATGAACATTATACGTGCGTCCATATCGAGAAATATGGAATGGGATGAATGCAGTATTTATCAGATAAATGTATTTCCACTATGTTGTCAATACATTGAACATGTATGAAGGGACATAACTCTAGTACCAATTTTAATATTATATCCAGTTCATTATATCAACCGATATTGATGAAAGGATATTTGACAGATTTGGTGTTAATCAATCAAACAATGATAAAATGTGACAGATAACAGACAAATGGACCTTTCCAACTTTATCCATCGATCATCTGATGTCATATGACGTCATAATTAACTAAGTGACGTGTATGCTGGCATCACAGTCATGACATCATGAATGATTCCAAATATGCCATCTTTAATGCTTAATAGTCCGACACGTTGTACGAATTGTATGTCTTTGCTATTTAATAAACATGCTGGTGAATATTTTGAAACTAATTTGACTGGGCGCTGTTGATTATCTGTATAGTTTTCTGGAAATTGATAGTCATGGAGTTCAGAGATCGATGGATCCCAACATGAGGGTGGTGTGGGTGGAGCTTATATAGAGATGGGCGGGGCAAAGCTAAAACTGGAAAGGTCCATTGACATGGCCTAAGACCACTCACACAGGTGAAATGCGTCCCACCTGTCAAGCCCTTTAGTTTTCCTGCATATCACACACGATGTACATGGCATTGTCGCAAAATAAGGATTTCTTAGAATAGTATACAACTTTGATGAATCAAATGTCTTTGATGGTCCAAACTATGTAACAATATAGAAACAAATTTTATATCATTTTAATTTTGCTGCAAACTGAATGCACTGATATAGAACAAATCTCTCAAGTTTCGTTGGAATCGGATACACCCGTGAAAAATTAGAAGACCATTGGACAAGAAGACCAAGGGCCTCGATGCTCAGCTGCCTAAAACCAATGGTTAAGAGCATGCGTTATAGATCAATAGTATAGGTCTATGATGAAAGAAATTACGTCTGACATTTGAACTGGCTTGATATATTACATCTAAATATGAAACTTCTTCCAAATCGGCCAAAATTGCTAAGAGATATTGATGAAAATCATTGAATCATGAGCACAGGTCAATGACATAATCTCAATATCCTGCGATTTGACTTGACATATTGCATTTAAATATCAAGTTTCATCCAAATCGGCCACACATGGTTCGATATATTGACAACAATCTCTGAACTGCTTTTTGCAATCATGATGTTTAAGTGAAAATAGATGACATCAGCGCTAACACCTGAAATTAATTAATTTAATGGTCAAGCCGGCCAAAACCGGCCTTTGCAGTGCTCTTGAGCAATGTCAATTTGCAGATCAAGAAGCTTAGTAATTTGAAAATATGCAACAAATATATTTAATTTTATTTCAATTATACAAAAGTATAATTTTGCATGCTTTGACCCTTTAAGCAGGATATATCACACAAAATAAGTCCAAACACCGTAAAAGTATGTAAAATATTTGAATATTGCAATCATTATGGTGACGACTCGATACAATGACACCATGACACAAAGCCGTGAAGTTTTATTGACAACTGATAAGCCTTTGAGGAACTAAATGTCCATTGAAAAACTAACATTGACCTAATTCTTGGTGCAAAATAAGCTAACTCTAAACCCCCCGAAAAATATGGAAAAATTTTGAAAATCATTTCCATTATGAAGGCGACTAGATGCAATGATGGTATATATTGAATCCTTAAAGTTTTATCATTGATGAATTAAATATCCATTTAAAAACGAACCTAACTCTTGACGAGCGCCAGACGCTGGACGCTGGACGCTGGATGCTGGACGTTATTTGGAGTGCTACGTTGGGATTCTCTATTTCGCTATGAAAAAGTATTATTGAGAACATTTTCTCAAAGTTCAGATTAGCAATTGTGAAAAGGTTTTTTAAATACTTTGAAAATAGCAATGTCTTCCATTCCAATTATTTTCGAAATATTTAGCAAACTAGTGCGTGCATTCATGCGTGCGTGCGTGTGCGTGCGCTGTGTAAGAACTATTTCCTGCATTGACAAGATATTAGCATGAGCCATTACCGTGGTTCCTTCACTGCATCCACGAATCATATAAATCAAGCTCTGAGCCACATGGTGCAGTTCTAGTTTCCATGACGACCCAGATACCGCATTTACTAGATGTTGTGTCAGGATGTCATAATTTCGGTAAACATTCAATGTATATTTCTGAAGATCGTCGCTGACAGTCATGCGAAAATTAATTGTGTCACCAATTTGTGGCCGTAACTCGGACGCAATCTCTTTTTTGTCTATGGTTGGTTTATCGGTGCCACTAGTGTAGGTCAGCTTTCCGCTCGTACAACAATATGTTATGTCAGTCAAACCACATCTAAAACACATGAAAAACAATTATTGAAAATCTATAGCATTCACATACAGTATTGAGTATTAGAAATAACTCAACATGTTTTCAAATCAAAATGTTGAATATTTTTAACATTATTGGATTGGAAGACATTAATATGCTGCCTAAATCAGCCAAAAATGCCTTCTGCAGCAGTCTAAAATGTCCATTTGCAGACCAAGAAGACTATATTTTTGAAAATTTACCACTGGAATGACTGGCTCGATAACAGAGCCAGTCATTTCAGTGGTAAATTTTCAAAAATTGTCTTCTCTTGGTCTGCAGATGGACATCTTCTTGAACAAATTCGAGGGTTAAAGAGTTAACCCTTGCCACTCTGATGTCAATATTCTATCTTTTATCGTGTCAATAGCAAAGAAACTGGTGTACGTTTTAAAACAATTTTGGTGGAAAATGTTGTTGTTTACGACAGCACCTCTACGACAGCGCCTCTACGACAGCGCCTCTACGACAGCGCCTCTACGACAGCGCCTCTACGACAGCGCCTCTACGACAGCGCCTCTACGACAGCGCCTCTACGACAGCGCCTCTACGACAGCGCCTCTACGACAGCGCCTCTACGACAGCGCCTCTACGACAGCGCCTCTACGACAGCGCCTCTACGACAGCGCCTCTACGACAGCGCCTCTACGACAGCGCCTCTACGACAGCGCCTCTACGACAGCGCCTCTACGACAGCGCCTCTACGACAGCGCCTCTACGACAGCGCCTCTACGACAGCGCCTCTACGACAGCGCCTCTACGACAGCGCCTCTACGACAGCGCCTCTACGACAGCGCCTCTACGACAGCGCCTCTACGACAGCGCCTCTACGACAGCGCCTCTACGACAGCGCCTCTACGACAGCGCCTCTACGACAGCGCCTCTACGACAGCGCCTCTACGACAGCGCCTCTACGACAGCGCCTCTACGACAGCGCCTCTACGACAGCGCCTCTACGACAGCGCCTCTACGACAGCGCCTCTACGACAGCCCCTCTACGACAGCGCCTCTACGACAGCGCCTCTACGACAGCGCCTCTACGACAGCGCCTCTACGACAGCGCCTCTACGACAGCGCCTCTACGACAGCGCCTCTACGACAGCGCCTCTACGACAGCACCTCTACGACAGCACCATCTCCCACCAAATTTGTTGAAAATGAACACCAATTCATCTTTTAACTTAATTTGAAAATGTTAATTTTTGACACCATCCTGAACACTGTCTACACACCTCATGGTGACCTTAAGTCCAGTAATCTCTCCTGATATAAACGTCACTGATACTTCCTTGTTCTGATCTGGACTGAGAGTTAAAGGCACGATGACCTGACCAGCAATTTCTGTAGAAATGCACACACACCCTTTCACGTCAACGACTGCCTTGTCCTGCTTTGTGTTAGAGCTGTCCATGTAATAAGGTTGTACTGTTGATTGCATCGTCTGTACGGAAAAGCAATAACGAAACAAGAGCAATCAGAGAACGCACACCTCTCCAACTTTTGTCACATTATAAAACATGTTCAGATTTTCCGGATTTATTTAGGATTTTTTGGATTTTTTTCGGATATTAGATAATTTCTTGTGTCATGCCCAAGGTTGTCGCATCCTAGTGTATGGTCACACTCCTTCTTGCATTAAAATTTTTAGCCAAATTGGACCGATAGATTCTGACAAACACATAGATACAGAATTTGATCCGATCCAGATCAGGGTTCTTTAATCCGGATCACAGAACAACATCTGGAAATCCTCTTACATGGCAAGCTCCTTCATTGTGCTAAAATCTGAGCCAAATCAGATCCGCAGTTTTCAAGATACATCTACGGACGGATGAATGGATGGACGGACGGATGGACGGACGGATAGACAGACAGACAGACAGACAGACAGACAGACAGGCAGGCAGGCAGGCAGGCAGGCAGGCAGGCATGCAAACACAGATACAGACAGACAGACAGATAGACAGGTGGACTGATGGATTAAACGAAATCTAGGATTTCTTTTTTCACGAGAGAGTTGATACTTACCTCCCTAATACTTTTGATATTGCTAAATATTGGCTTTCACTCAATAAACACTCAGATTTAAAACAGTTAGGTGCCCCTACTGGGCAGGGAGTCAGAGCGTAGTCTGGCGGATGCCAGCCCCACCACCGCGCATGCGCAGACTAGCACTTCCTCTGACTAGATTATTGGCTGACACACATGCAACTATTAAGAGCCTGAAGACCGAGCCTCTGTGGGGTGGAGAGGCCGGGTCCGTATCTAGGGAGGTAAGTATCAACTCTCTCGTGAAAAAAGAAATCCTAGATTTCGTTTATTTCACTTCAAGAGTATACTTACCTCCCTAATACTTTTGATATTGCCAGAATTCGAAAGTGAATCTGGCGGGAGGGAGGCGAGGTCAAAAGACCAGCTCATCCCCATACGCTTTTCTGCGTTTAAGGCACTTAAACTTCTGAAACTGTAAGAAAAAACAGTCAGGATTTGACTAACCATCGGATAACACCACCGATGTATGAGAGATGACCGAATGTCATATGCGCTCCCCCCCCTCCTTCCTGGGAGGAAGAGTCGACTGACCTCAATGTCCTATACGCTCTCTACGTACAAGTGCCATGTACTACAGGACAGAGACGAAAAAGCTCCATTTTCGTAACTCTCAACAATGAACCACACAAATACACAAACCATCACCATATTAATAACGGGTAATCGTGACAATACCATCAACAACGGACAACACATGAACAAGACTGACCTTGTTGAAAACGGCCGCTGACATCATCTTCCCATTGGTAAAGACTGATGCAGGCCCAAAAAAGTGGGTGTTTCCATAAATTAATTGTGAAATATATAAGTAATGAGGAAAACCCTCCTCAAAAAATATAAACCGAGTTATTTTTTCAAAACCGACAAGGCGAGAGGATTAGAGGTGTCACGGAGATAATGGTCTGTAAAACTTGACTCACAGTGCCACTGAGCCACCGACATAATATCATCCACAGGGACCCCATTAAATAGGGCCGTGGATGTCACTACGCCGCGGACACTGCGAGCCTTGGCCACGTCAACCTGCTTCCCGGTGGCGGATTTATGGCAAAACTGAATGCATTCCACAATCCACCTGGAAATGGTGTCCTTAGAAGCCCTGCCATGGGGTTCAATATATGACAACCATAACGCTGACTGGTCGGTGCGCCACTCCGCCGTACGTTGTTTGTACCGGCGCAGCGCCCGGACGGGACACCATGCTTTAGAATTAGGATCATATCTAGTTAAAGCAGGCAAAATAATAGGTTGACCTGGATATTTCAACGACTGATTTTTAGCCAAGAAATTAATCCTAGGTAGCAGCTTAAGGCCTTCCCCTGAAACCACAAAACGGTCATCCTCGGCTGATAAGGCATGAATTTCACTCCTACGCCTAGCCGAGGCCGCAGCAATTAAAAACACAGTCTTCAGTGTTAATAGTTTCATAGAAATGGAACTAAGTGGTTCAAAAGGCTTATCACCTAGTACTTGAAGCACTAGCGATAAACTCCAAGACGGAATCACAGGTGGATTCCTTGGTCTTAGATTGCCCATGCCTTTAATTAATACATTTAATGTATTTACTTCATCACTTCCCCTCTTAGCCAAGCAAGGAATAACAGACATTAATGCTGACTTATAACCAGCAATAGAGTTAGGCTTGAGGCTATAGGCATCATAGAGGTGACAGAGGAAATCAGCTACTACTTGAATAGATGAATCCATTGGATCAATACATCTTTTTGAGCACCATTCTGCAAATCTGTTGATTTTATAATTATATGCTCTGGAGGTTGACCCCCTCCTGGCTTTGGCCATAAACATGGCTGCTTGCTCAGAAAAGCCCTCCTTAATTCTAGATTCCTTGACAACATCCACGCAGTCAATCTGAACATTGACGGATTGTTGTGAAGGGCCTTGCCCTGGAAGATAATATCGTCCATCAGAGGCAGAGGAACCGGATTGCAGACCAGAAGGTCCAGCAGATCCGTATACCATGATCGGCTTGGCCAATCCGGGGCGATCAGAAGTACTTGGCATTCCTCTTGTCTGATTTTCTGAAGAATTTTTGGAATCAGGATTGCTGGAGGGAATGCGTATGCATACATTCTCCCCCAGCTGATAGCTAACGCATCTGTTGCGAAAGCGCTTGGATCCGGAATCGGAGAGACGTACGTCGTCATCTTCGCATTCTCCTTCGTTGCGAACAAATCGATGTTGGGTTTCCCCCAATGGTCGAACAGACGATCCGCCACACATTGATTTAGTTGCCATTCCGTGGGTAAAACACTCATCCTTCGGCTCAATGAGTCCGCTAGCAGGTTTAACCTTCCCGGAATATGAACTGCTTTCAAGGTAATCTGGTGATCCAGACACCAACAAATCAGTTTCCATGTCATCATACAGAGACTGGGCGACTTCGTTCCGCCCTGGCGGTTTATGTAAGTCACAACTGTTGAGTTGTCTGAACGAATAAGAACAATCTTGCCCTGAACTTTCTGTAAGAAATGTTCCAGGGCCAGGACTACTGCTCTTAGCTCCAGTAGATTTATATGTTCCTTTGACTGTTCCAGATCCCAAAGCCCTGATATCGTGTACTCTTCCAGGCAAGCTCCCCAGCCCTCCATCGATGCATCTGTATACACAGTCACCTGAGGGTGGGGAGCGGTTAGCAAAACCCCCGGCAAGAGATTCTCTGTATTCAACCACCATTGCAGGTGGTGAATGAGAGGCGCCAACACTGACACATTCGAGTCCAGCGAACCTGTACTCTGGGTCCATTGTGTCATGAGAAATAACTGGATCGGCCGCCTGCGTAAGGCGGCCTGAGGAATGACTGGTTCCAATGAAACCATCAACCCCAGCATTCTCAAGTAAACCCGTGCCAGGACATGACGACTGTCGCACACTGACTGAATTAACGAGATGAGTTTCTGAACTCTCTCCTGAGTAGGATACACATATCCTGTCTCTAGATCGAAGAACATCCCCAGGTAAACAAACTTCTGGGATGGAGTCAGCTCTGATTTTGGGAAATTGATCATCCAGCCTAAGTCTGTGAGAGTTTTCAAAACAATCTCCAGATTGGCCGACAAACTTTCCCGGGTGTGCGCTTTCAACAGCCAGTCGTCTATGTACATGTGGACTGCTATGCTTCTCCTGCGGAGGTATGCCGTGATCGCAAGAACCACACGGGTGAAAACCCGAGGAGCCGTGGAAATTCCGAAGGGTAACACACTGAATTCCCACTGTCTGCCCTGGAATGCAAATCTCAGGAAGCGACAGAAACTCCCGTGGATGGGGATGTGGAAATAAGCGTCCTTCAAATCTATCGACGCCGTCCACATCCCCCTCTCCAACCCCGCCAACACCGAGCGCACCGTTTCCATCTTGAAACTGGGCGTCTCGATGAACTTGTTCAATGGCTTGAGGTTGAGAATCGGTCTCCACCCTCCGGTGCGTTTTGTTACTAAGAACAGGGTTGAATAGAAGCCCGGACACTTTTGTGCCGGCTGAATAGCTCCTTTTTGTACGAGGGAATTTATCTCCTCCTCGATACACAACCTTTGCTCTGGCTCTCTCGGAATGGGAGTCCAGACTGGCACTAGAGACAGTCGCGACGGCGGGCCTGTCATCCACTCTGGATGATACCCGATGGAAAGCCATCGCAAGACTAAACGGTCCTGAGTCAACCGTTCCCACTCTTGCATGTGGTCGGCTAGCCGGCCTCCCACCGGTCCACCTAGGGACCGCGGTGGACACAAGGCATGCAAGAGCGGCACTGTCTCCGTTGCCATACACACTGGAGTGGTTCTTACCGCGGTAAGCGTCCTGTCAGGACCGATAACCACGCCCAGATCCTCGCGCGCCCCGCCCCGCCCCGCGCACACCTCGGTGCGCGGGCGGCTGCCTGGCTGACGGCGCCTGAGGAACCTGCGCCCCCCTCGCTGCTGGCCGAATCGCACGCGGCCGAGGCCGACGCTGCGACGGTGGCTGGCCTCTGACATGGCCAGCACCACCTCGAGCCTGCAGGGGACGATACGCAGGGGCCGCGGCGCGAACGTTAGCACGACGCAGCACTTCAAACTGCTCGCGCAGCGCCCTCTGGTTATTCACCAGGGTGACCGTCTCCTGGAGGTGGCGACATCCCTCACCTCCAAAAAGACCAGGACCCGTCATAGGCGTACGGAGTAGCCTATTGTACAGGTCCTGAGACGGGCACAGATTGTCCAGGGCAAACGTGCGTCTTGCCCGGACACTCCTGGTCACCGCCCGAGTCATACAGTCCAGCGCCAGGTTAATACCATCCTGGATGGCTCGCTGGACCGTGA
The DNA here is from genome assembly GCA_034401795.1 of Chaetoderma sp. LZ-2023a. Classification (NCBI taxonomy): domain Eukaryota; kingdom Metazoa; phylum Mollusca; class Caudofoveata; order Chaetodermatida; family Chaetodermatidae; genus Chaetoderma; species Chaetoderma sp. LZ-2023a. Next base: position 10,847,374 of record CM067361.1, on the reverse strand, counting down.
CCGGGCTTGGCTGGCGCGATGCGGATGCCGTTACTACCCCCTGTAACAGCTGGGAGACGTGGGACAGAGCGGCAACCGAAGCCCTCCCACTCTCCTCCGCATCACGCAACGCGGCATTCGCCGAACGCAACGCGTTCGAGCACAAGACCCCCGTGTCAGAACGGGCGCCTGGCCGCGCATCCTCACCCAAAGCCGCGCGGTCATCCACGCTGGGCTTGGGTACCACACCGTACCGCTGGTAATCCAGGGGCACGATGCGACAACGCCTGGCCACCTCGCGAGGGGCCTTCGCGAGACGTCCACTCGAGTTAATGGACGTCTCCGCCGCCTTGAACATGTCAACGACATGCTCCGCCAGCGGCAGAGAAGGCATAGCGTTAGCAGTCGGTTTCCCAGCTAACCACGGCGTGTGAACACGCTGGCTAGTCGACTGCTCCACGGGCAGATCAGGCCTAACGCTCACCAACCACTGGCAAGCGTCATACCAATCCTCCTCCGTGGCTAACTGCGAGCGCTCTACAAGACGGGGGCCTTCGTCTTCCTCCTGAGCGCAAGCAGTAGAGCTTGACGGCGGGTACGCTGATACACCTGGCAAGCCAGGGAAAACATGCGGGCCTGACAGCCCCGGCATGAGAATATCACTGGTTTGACCAGGAGCAGGCACCGTGGCAGAGCGCGGGGTATATATAGCCCCACCACGGGCCCGGCCAGCACCAGTAACACCCTCGGCAAGCCGACGTATGCGGTACCGCTGGCCATCAGCAGCGCCCTGGGCCACCACCTGAGCTGCGGACTCTACTCCAGGGAGAGTAAAACCGTGGAATAAGCCGCCTGTATTCCCCGCGAGGGGTGCACAAACGTCTTCATCCATGTCCACGTCGTCAGACGGCGACCCTAGCAGGTAATCCTCATCACCCTGGTCAGAAAGATTAGACCCCGGGTCAGCAAAGAGAGCTAACCCGGGCTGACCAGGAACGGTGCCATAGGAGGTACTGGCCACCGCGGCGTGCGGATACCCCTGGACTGATAAGCAGCCCGCGGGTTCCAGCGACAACCGTCCACGGTCCCCTATCGGCGCGGCAATAAGCCTGCTGCCAGGGCCGTGGAACGCCCCCTCTAATGGGGCCACCTCTGAATCGTCGAACAACGGAAGCGGTCTAAGGAAAACCGATCCAGAGGCGGGGATTACCTGCTCCGAAGCCGATGATGAGGACAGTAAAGGATTTGGTCCAGGAAGCATGCCACGAAGCAACCCTGGAACCAAATCCTTTATTGTCCTCTTCATCTCTCCCAACATCTCGGTCCGGAAGGCCTCCATATCCACCGCGGACGAGACCTTCCCCTTACCCTTCCTACTTACAACCTCTCGTTTCCGCTTCTTCTTCTTCTCCTCCTCTACCACCTTGTCCGTCGCCTGTAAGCAGCACAAGAATTCGGACATTAACTCGCCCCCCCAGTGCTTACATATGTCACAATTAACCAAGGGACCACAAGGGCTACATTGATAGCACAGATGAGGCCAGAACTTTTCATGAAGAAAACGACCACAGGACGCGCAACCCGGTCCCTGAAACATGGCAAAGGACAAGGAGTATGAGCAACTAGTTAAGCTTAGAAACTCAATCCAACTCAAAGAGAAGGAAAAACGATCATAAAGATCAAAATACATCAGAAACCAGCATAGCGCTTGAATTGCTGATAAATACATAGCCAGGCTGATATGACGTCATTAATCCCGTGACAGGAAAATTCGATCCCAACAAAACATCCAAGTGCAAGGACGAATTGTATGCTGAATGGATAAGTCGACTACACAACCATCAGATACATATAGATAACTCTTTTCTGGCAAAAATGTTAATTATCTCCCTTTGTTTGTTTACAATAATTAACATCACCACATTATCAATAACTAGATACCTGACGCTTTGTATAGACAAACCATCCAACGTGACGAACCGGAGAACTCCACCATCTGCACGCCTCTTAACTCTCTCCACCTCATGGGGAAGGAATTGGATCAAGAGGGCAAAGTGAGAAGACCTTTATACTAGGCCTCCAACTCACTGGACATAATTTTTCATTTGGTTAGATAACCTAACAGTGTTAGTAGGAAATGGAACCATGGTGGAGAGAAAACTAACTCTCTGCTGCTGTGAAGTCACCACCCAGCGTCATACAGACCTGTGGACATAAACAGAAAGAGAAATTAGCCCTAGGAAGCACCGAGTTGACATAAACCAACTAACCAAGGCGCTTATCACGGTAAACGCGAGTCCCGGAAACACAATACACCGGGAAGAAAACTCGCTAATTTTACTAGAAGTCACCTGATTTAAAGGTCCTAAGTCCTCCTGTGGCGCAGTGTACCCTCCTGCCATCCAAATCAGATATTATCACTCCAAAATATACACCAAATAACAGTTTAAGAGTAAGAAAAGCTTATGACTCAAAAAGACATGTGTGTTCTCTTTGCCAATAATCTAGCAAAGAGGAAGTGCTAGTCTGCGCATGCGCGGTGGTGGGGCTGGCATCCGCCAGACTACGCTCTGACTCCCTGCCCAGTAGGGGCACCTAACTGTTTTAAATCTGAGTGTTTATTGAGTGAAAGCCAATATTTAGCAATATCAAAAGTATTAGGGAGGTAAGTATACTCTTGAAGTGAAAGACGGATGGACAGACAGACAGACAGACAGACAGACAGACAGACAGACAGACAGACAGACAGACAGACAGACAGACAGACAGACAGACAGACAGACAGACAGACAGACCCGATCGTAATACCTGCTTCCATTGTTAAAATTTTGGCTAAAGTCATGAATTCTGACATGTCATAAAGTTCATGGTATGATGTCATTGCGTGAATCATCAACCACATGTTTTCAGATTAGAAGAAACTGGCATCTAATTCACCTTTCCAGAGTACCCACCCATCATATGACGTCATAATGAACTGTGTGATGTGTACAATGACATCATAATGAATGACGTCATGAATGACGTCGATAAGTACGTCACGAACGCATATTTGATGACGGTCTATGGGCTGTTGTACAAATTGTTTGCTTTTACTATTTAATAAATATTCTTTAATTGGACCTGTTCCTTATCCACCCATGACAGAGATATCAAGAAATCCTCAGTGTGTCATATGAATCATTTAACCGTCTGATGGCTGAATTTCTGCAGAGTACAGATCTTCCATAGGCTTTAACTCTGCACCTGCTGAATATTTTGAAAACAATTTGACTTAGCCACCAACAACTTTCAGTCAAATTGTTTTCAAAATATTCAGCGTGTCCAAAGTGTCTATTGAAGTTATTGTCTGGGGGCTTGCGGCAGTCAGATAGTTCAGGGTCAAGATACTTAACCCTTTGTCATATCATGCAAAAACAGTTTGAGCATTGGTCTTCAGAATTGTCCATTTACAGACTTAGAGAACACTATTTTTGAAAATTTACCACTGTAATGACTGGCTCGGTAATTTAGCCAGTAATTTCAGTGGTAAATTTTCAAAAATAGTCTTCTCTTGGTCTGCAAATGTACATTTTGAATGACAAAATTGAAATTTTCTTGAACAAATTTAAGTGTTTAAGTCTTAACCTTTGCACAATTACTGCTGATTTTCAGAACGATTTGTGAAAATTTACCTGCCGCAGTCATTTGTGGTAAATTTTCAAAACTATTCTTCTCTTCGTCTGCAACTCTGCATTTACTAAGAGCACTACAGAAGACAGTTTTGGGTGACTCACCCTTTAAATTTTTAAAAGCAGACTATTTACCCAGAGCATTCTTGCTGCTATAGCGCTTATATTACAGAAGGCACACTCAGCCCGCTTGCTACTGGATAGTTGATACTTGTGTCCAACGGCGACCATAGGCAAAATATCTGCAAGAGCAAATAAATAAAGAGGAAGAATTAGTTTAAGCATACTGTGAATCTTGTTAGACATGAAATTTACTGTTGGGTCAGTAGAGTTGAGAAGGACCTGTCATCACATCTTTGCTTCTTCACTTTCATGGGGATTTTAGAGCCATGAATCCAAAACTTTCAAAAGGACTGGAAAGTGATGGATCCTGTTACACAGTGAGTTCCAATGTCAGTAGAACTGGAGAGGATGGAACCCAAGATTCTGCGTTTCCTTCACTTTTCGTTAGCGTGCTCTGGGTCTCGTTAGCGTGCTCTGGGTCTCGTTAGCGTGCTCTGGGTCTCGTTAGCGTGCTCTGGGTCTCGTTAGCGTGCTCTCGGTCTCGTTAGCGTGCTCTCGGTCTCGTTAGCGTGCTCTCGGTCTCGTTAGCGTGCTCTCGGTCTCGTTAGCGCGCTCTCGGTCTTGTAAGCGCGCTCTCGGTCTTGTTAGCGCGCTCTCGGTCTTGTTAGCGCGCTCTCGGTCTTGTTAGCGCGCTCTCGGTCTTGTTAGCGTGCTCTCGGTCTTGTTAGCGCGCTCTCGGCCTTGTTAGCGCGCTCTCTATCTTGTTAGTGCGCTTTCGGTCTTGTTAGTGCGCTCTTGGTCTTGTTAGTGTGCCCTCGGTCTTGTTAGTGTGCCCTCGGTCTTGTTAGTGTGCTCTCGGTCTTGTTAGTGTGCTCTCTGTCTTGTTAGCATGCTCTCGGTCTTGTTAGCCTGCTCTCGGTCTTGTTAGCGTGCTCTCGGTCTTGTTAGCGTGCTCAAGGGTCTTGTTAGCGTGCTCTCGGTCTTGTTAGCGTGCTCTCGGTCTTGTTAGCATGCTCTCGGCCTTGTTAGTGCGCTCTCTGTCTTGTTAGTGCACTCTCTATCTTGTTAGTGCGCTCTCGGTCTTGTTAGTGCGCTCTCGGTCTTGTTAGTGTGCCCTCGGTCTTGTTAGTGTGCCCTCGGTCTTGTTAGTGTGCTCTCAGTCTTTTTAGTGCGCTCTGTCTTGTTAGTGTGCTCTCTGTCTTGTTAGTGTGCTCTCGGTCTTGTTAGTGTGCTCTCGGTCTTGTTAGTGTGCTCTCTGTCTTGTTAGTGTGCTCTCGGTCTTGTTAGTTCTCAGTCTTGTTAGCGTGCTCTGGGTCTTGTTAGCGTGCTCTGGGTCTTGTTAGCGTGCTCTCGGTCTTGTTAGTATGCTCTCAGTCTTGTTAGTGTGCTCTCAGTCTTGTTAGTGTGCTCTCGGTCTTGTTAGTGTGCTCTCGGTCTTGTTAGTGTGCTCTCTGTCTTGTTAGTGCGCTCTCGGTCTTGTTAGTGCGCTCTCGGTCTTGTTAGTGCGCTCTCGGTCTTGTTAGTGCACTCTCGGTCTTGTTAGTGTGCTCTCGGTCTTGTTAGTGTGCTCTCGGTCTTGTTAGTGTGCTCTCGGTCTTGTTAGTGTGCTCTGTCTTGTTAGTGTGGTCTCGGTCTTGTTACTGTGCTCTCGGTCTTGTTAGTGTGCTCTCGGTCTTGTTAGTGTATTCTTGAACAAATGATAGTGTGACTGTGACGAGGTATGTAGCAAGTATGATAGGCTACCTTGCCTGAAAATCAAGGATGCTATTTTTAGGTTGCCCAAATTTTTCAAACTTTAGGGCCTGGCAATGGTGACAAACCATCACATTGTGGTGATTCTATTGATATTTCAAATTGTGCAGAAAGCATTGATTTGACACGGACATTCAGTTTTGTGCTCGCAGCCAGCTTGAGGATCTGTTGTCTCTTGATGTGATCAAATGCATGTGACATATCGATTCCCATCTTGTAGAAGTCCCAATGCTTTGATATTACTACTGATGTCAACATTTGTTGTACCAAGACTATGTCAGTGCACCTATGACCAGTAAATTTGTCATTCTTATCTCTGACACAAGACAATGTAAAATTTGATAGAATTTTTTTTCCGTACGCTGTTCAAAAGCGCTATTGTTCTCGGTATAAATGGAATAAGATGCTGATTAACCATCTGATGCTGAATTTCTGTAGACCAAATTTTCCATGGTGTTTAACTCGGGATATGCTGAATATTTTGAAAACAATTTGACTGAAAGTTGTTGGTGGCCTAGCTACCAACTTTCAGTCAAATTGTTTTCAAAATATTCAGCATATCCAGTGTTATTGCCCATTGGAACACGGTTCATAATACAGAGCCCACTTTTCTAAGAATTTTTAGGTACTCCTGGACCCACTTATGGTTTAAGTTTCAATATTTTTTATTTCATAATTCATGGACACAAATGCCTAATAGGGTGATGTACTCGTACATATATACATCACAGTACACAACAATCAGGAAGACATATACACACAACAAGACAACAAATTACAATACATGAAGCAATTAACATGTACTGTTTGTGATAAAACATTGTTCAGGGAGGGAGGGGTTGGGATATGCTCGCCATGGTTCATCATCATACCATATTATTCTTAATGCTTATATTATAAATGACATTAGTATTATGTGATCATTAACATAATTAATAATCTTGTTGTTGTTGTTGTTATTCCTACTATTATTATTATTATTATTATCACTATTAGTAACATCATTATTCTTAATCTTCCCTGATTATCATTACAGACATAATTATGTACATCAGAATACAGCCAACCTGTAACAGGAATGGTGGTCTTTATGTCATAGCCCTTGTCACTTCGGGTATTATGTTCTCATTATTAATTAATAGATGAAAGCAGGTGTCCATTTTGGCTACAATGCTGGCCAAAACCACCAGATGTAATAATAAAGACACATTAGTTACCTCTCCGGGATGTAGAAACTCTTTGAGTGTAGCTTTCATGACCATCTCTGTCACTTCTTCGGCTCTAACTGACGGGTGCTGGCAACGTCACTCCGGTCTGTTCTTGTGGAGTCACGTGACAGCATGGACTGGTAGACTGCTGGTATATGATAGCCCTTGCCTCAGTTCATGGTTGGTTGATACTTGTAGATTTCTATGGCCTCTTTAACCTTCCATTTAAATAAGTTGGCCTTGATGTTGATGACTGAGGCACTGCCGGTGGGGATGACATGGCCAGTGGATTCTGTGTGTTCTGCCACATCTGAGTTGGAGTTGGTTTTGAGATGTTCTTTAGCTCTGGTGCCGAGCGGTCTTTTTGTTTCGCCTGTATATGTTCCCTCACATGGGTCACATTCGATCTTGTAGATGACTCCAGAGCGAATGTGACCAATGTGACCACAAGAACTGACCAGAGTGACGTTGCCAGCGACTGTCAGTTAGTGCTGAAGAAGTGGCTGAGATGGTCACAAAAGCTACACTCAAACAATATCTACATCCCTGAGAGGTAACTAATATTTCTTTATTATGAATCATCCTGGGATCGGGACAAACATTTTCGGAAACACCAGATGTAAATTTTCATGAATAAGACTTTACTCAAACATTTCCTGGTATGTCAAGGGAGGTGTGGTTGAAAGCAGGCATACATCAAGTACCGGTGTTGGTATGAAGGTGACTGATCTCTAAAATTAACCCTTCAAAACTCAAATTAGAAAATGTCCATTTGCAGACCAAGAAGATTATTTCTAAAAATTTACCACTGTAATGACTGCCTCGGTTATTGAGCCAGTCATTCATCATAAATTTTCAAAAATAGTCTTCTCTATGTCTGCAAAAAAAGTAGTTTTTGGCTGACCTGAGCGCTAGTGTTAACACTAACATTGAGATCTCATTTACTGTGATTACTTTATGAGTTCAGAGTGGCAAGGAGGATCTGTACGGTGGGCCGTGGGTGTTTATAATAAATCCTATGAGCGCAGAGTAGCTGAGGAGGATCCGTAGGGTGGGCCGTGGGTGTTTATAATAAATGCTATGAATTCAAAGTGGAGAAGGATCTGTCGGGTGGGCCGTGGGTGCTTATAATAAACACAATCATCTCACCTGGCCTGGGGATATCATGTTCACAGCTCACCTGGAAAGAGAATTTTAAATGTTAAAGAGAGACTATATGACGGTTCAAGTAAATAAACCAGTTCTGGACCCTTTCAGAATGTTACTATGCTGTAGAAATCACAAATCACTGATTAACAAGGGGCATAACTCTGGTGTTTGATAATATAAAATGTCATCCAGGATCACCTAACAAATTTCTAACCAGATAGCTCGGTCGATGACACATCATAGAAAATCCCCAAATTCATGGCTTTGACCTGTTGCAGATTTGATGACGTCACCTATGCTGATGACGTAACTCAAAACACTACTTGTACGTACTGTTAGTATACAATCGATTTTGCAATCTCTTTCGCTTCGGGTAAGGCTTGTATGTAAGGTTGCTGCGACAACCAACCTTACCAGTCACGAAAGAACAGGATACTAGCTCGCCTCGTTGGTAGATGTAGATGTAAACAACGATATTTGTTTTACGTATCCGGGCCTGATCTGACTATTCTATTCTGAAGATGATGGTAAGCTACGGTGGTCTTCCGTAGTTATCAGAGTAACTTTATTAATAACACGAACTCTTGCCTTGTAGTAAAATCACAAGGTGATGATTTTATTCTCTAACTCTACTATGCAATATACGTTATATCAGGAAGGTGGTTTCTGCTACCACAAAATACGATTATTAAAATTACTTATAATTTGACTAAATTATTCGACTTAGTTGACTTATGAATTCATACTCCCTAGCTTAGCTAACATTACTCCCAGATTCGGCTGGTATGATATGCTATTCAACCAACTCTTACTTACTCAAAATAAACGTTCAGTAAGAACTTGTACGAGGTGCGAGGCGGACCGGACTTCTGATTAAAAGTTAAAGTCCATTTTTTATACTTTTCTGGAGTTCCCTACCATGTTCGTTCTGGTTCTTCTTTCCAGAGTTTGACTCGATTCCCATTGATTGTGACGTCATCCTGACTAATCAAATCACGATTTTCTCTCTTATGAATAGAACACCGAACAAGTTAAGTGATGGAATCCTATCCGATACCTCCCTAAATTTGATACTGATGTATGAGTATTTTCGACATTTTTCGTCTGGTTTTCTAATCTTCTTGGCGCCAGACGCTACCATGTCCATGTCCAGCCCCTTGCTTATTAGGCCTGCGCCTGTATTTTGCAAGGGTGTCACGAAGTAGGTATCAAGTGGCCTATCCACTTCACCCCGTATCTGGTGTCGTGGGTGTCGCCTCTATACAATTATAGAAATTCGGTAAGTCGGTCGTCGCCACGTTACTATGTCATTCTATGATTCATTCAATCCGTGCTACATACATATATTCTGTCCGTAGCCCCTACCGACGCTCTTGCTTGAATATTTAGAAAACTATTGGTCGTAACTTCTGCTGAATATGATAAAAGGTTATGCCGTGTCTGCGGCAACAACTTTCATCTTTCAACCACCGATATATTCCATCAGCTCGCTGCCCTAAATCTTAGTCTATTCTATTCCAATTTTACTTACTGTATTAATTACGTTTTCAAGTTAGTTTCGCACATCGACTTGAGCACGCACTAGATCGCGCTATTACATTTATTACATTTTTCGTTCATCGTGTTATCCGTTCCTTATCTCGCCTGGTATTCAAATATGGTAATTCACTGGGGTCTTAGACTGCAAATGTAAGATGTCCCCGGGGTCATGACTCCCCAGAAGACAATCCCATATCTACATACGCCCCTTAACCAAAGTTAATTGACTATCTCTCTTAAGGCCTTAAAGAGAGTGTCAACTAACTCGTTGTGGACTATCAACAACCCAAACCTATACCAGCAGCCTGGACGGATAGCACCTGATATTCATCCAATTAGTCAAGATAATAATACAGGTCGATATATTATACACCAATACTTGTCCGAGTAGCGGAATGCTCGGAAATACAGTTAGTAGTATTTGTTAGTGTATGGTTGATAATTATACAAACATACATGTCCGGGTAGCTAACCGCCCCCGGAAACACATTAATAGCATCATTAAACCGTGGACGTAACCCGTCTCACGCGTAACTTAACAATAAAAGCGGGCAATCGGTACAGTTTAAAACAAGTGAATATATATATTACATAATGTATTAATATAAACTGCCGTTACAGCCATCAGTGACAATATGGTCAGCAGCGACACAGTGTCGTACGATTCGTCGTCACACGACACAACATTATAGTTCCAAACCTTAATCCTACAGTGCAAATACCATTACAGATCATGTGAATTTTTCCTATTAATAAAACAGTACACAGTACGGTATCATGATAAAGTTCGCGCCACAATTATTAATATTCACCAATTATTGTTCCAGTAGAAACATATAAAGTTAGTGCCAAAATGTCATGGTGATACCTCCAAGCGGTCTATGCTCACGTTAGGATCCACCATGTCAGCGTACATCTCCATCTCTATCCAGTCGGCAGCCGTCGGGTCGATCTCAGTCCCGGCGTTAGCGTTAGGCGACGACCCGGTTGCCATCAGCAGCGGCTCCCGTAGAGCTGCAGGTCTCGGGGGCTGCTGGGCCCGAATAGTCGGTGTACACATTCGAATTGCAGTATGCGGTTCACTACTATGGGCCGCACGTGGCTTGCGTTTATGGGCCGCACGTGGCTTGCATTTCAGCACATTCCACATGCGTGATAACACGCCACATTTATATAATATAAGCACAATTACTAGCACAACTACGAAGGAGCCAGTCGAATATGATATGAAAGAATGTACCCCAATGCCATCGACCATCACCGGGTCGATCATGGATAATGGTGCTAGCGGTACGTACTTAGATTTTTGTAAATGGTCCCATGGCTGTAGTTTTAAATGGTCCACTATCATGGATTGATTTAGAACGCCGGACACATCCAAATGGGGCATCTCAATGGCCAGGCTAACCCGAGTGTACGCCCTACTATAAGACGCAACAGGCTCGAATTGCCAGCCCTTCCCGCTATAACCACATTCAGCAGACATTAATGCATATACCCCATTACCCACCACACAACGGTCGGTCAATCGTCCGTCACAGTGTATATCCATTGTTTCCCCGAACGTTTGCAACACAACGCCTATCTGCTTACCGGCAAACAATTTGCTAGAAGTTTCATTCGATTTGGAGAGCTGAATATTACAAGCACGGTCGGTCGTATTAGTTAACAGGCTTACAATGCATGGAACGTGGGTCTTGTCGACCCGTAGTGGACCATGACACACCCGGGGCTCCTCCCCACGACACGCGGATGGCGCGAAGTACCACCCAGTTTTGGTGTCGAGACCGATGCTGGTCCGTGCTATCCGTACTTGCATGTAGTATCCCCGAGCACTTAGCGGTTCCGGCCACGCATGCAACCCGTATTCGATATATTCGCCCCCGTCAATTAGCGGTAACGTCGCTACGTAATGGAGTCGTGAGTCGTCTTTCCATAACGGATACACGACCACGTTGCGGTAGTACCACTGATATGGATGTATCAGTCGATTTCCCACACTAACTTGTTTGGCCACTGAATTTAGGTCAGCAGAACTGAATAATTCTTCCGTCAGCCTACCCAATTCTAGGGACGCCGTCTGTCTATGAAACTACGCCGCTGCCCTCTGGTAACTATATACTACACTTTCGGCGGAATCAATAGCGTGTCCCAGTCGCACTAATGCGTACAAGTCGGCCTGTCGGGCGGCGTACACCTTAAACACATCGCTCACATTTTTAGTTAATTCTACTAGGCCAGCGGTAATTTCATTGATACGGTCAACGTTGGTATTGATCCCTACGAATGCCAGTTTCACATGGGACGCCAGTTCGTTGGAAAAATGTACCAGACGATTCATGTCCCTCATAGCAATTTTGACTATCTTTTTAATCGCATTTATATCACCCGAGGTAGCGGTACCAAATAGGGACGAGGCTATGTCCCCGACAAAGTTGAATAAGCCACGTTTGTGTCGTATACTGTCCCTACTCACCATATTTTGTCGTGTCTTAGCAGCGATCTTCCTAATATTGCTAACACGATGTTGCAAACCGAAAATGTCTCGAATGCTTAATGATGTCTTTCGGCCGACGTCCGCAATAAGAACACGGAATTGTGCTAACCGTTCCATAAATCCGGCGGGTAAATGTGGGTGGTCGATAGACACCACTACGGTCCATTCAGCCCGGATAATGGATATATCTTCTGGTTTAGTTATCATTACTCCGTTCGGTAACCTATGCACACTAGACGTCTTACACAATCCGTTTATTAAACATACCATAGTTACCATCACACTTAATCGTAAAATATACATGATTCCACGCCCTGGGATGCCTACCGGTACAAAGCTAAAACTCACAATTTAAACGAATAACTTTTTGTATCTTGCGAACGATTTTAGTTTTTAATCGTTACGATATTTTACGCACTAGCTATTTGCGATGTTAAGTATAGCGATACAATACACCTAATGGCGGTTGTGCCGCCGAATAACGGCATTTATACGACTGATGAAATCAAGCGTATAGCGCGTCATCGTAAAGGGCGGAGTCTATCACGCCAATTCGGAGTCGCTTGTTACCGGATTCGTTCTCCCGCCCATACCCTTGCTTTCACTTCAAGTCTAACCTGAGTTGCTTGCTGTCATAATCGTCATCTGGTATATGTCTGCGCTTGCGCAGCATATAAGGATGCGATGGAAGCATCTCCATTGGTTCAGAGAGCAGCTCTGGTGCCGCCTCTGGAGCGTCAATCACTGTGGGCCTAGGAGTTCCGATGACGTCACTTGGTGACTCATGGTTTCGACTGCGATTGGTACTGGGTTGCACCCTTTTCCGGTCAACCCTCTTACCCCCTGTATGCACCTCTGGTTCCATATCCGAAGCTGGCCGCTTCTTACGAACCTGGGGTGTCGTATCTGCGTCGGTGACCATAGGTTCTGGCTCGGGCAACATCACCCTGGGGTGATGGCTAGCCTTCGTCCCCTTGGTAGGGTTACGAATGGGGCGTGGTCGCACCCCGTCCCAGCACATTTCCGAGTCGACTACGCGCAGCTTACATATATTAACTACACGCACCTTACCAGATCTCTGATGGCGGACGTGCGCCACAGGTCCGTTGATCTTAAAGATCTCATACTCGGGGTCACTGCGAGAGGTCAACTTCATCCTCTCCTCAGCTTTTACGACCACCGAGTCCCCCACTTTAAACTCACCAGCGTTCGCACGCTTATTAATTTGTTCCCTGTGAATCTCTCGAGATCTAGCTGTTCCCTCCCGAGCACGTAGCAAGGCGTTGTTGAGATACATTAGTCTCTCACCCAGGTCTTGCGACGCATCGATTGGAACGGCCATTGGTAATCTCGCCCGTCGCCCATACGTCAAATAAAATGGCGTATATCCGGTCGTCGCATGACGAGTACTGCGGTACGCTGTCAAAGCTGCTCCCAACTCGTCTTCCCACGCCCGCGAGGCGTTGTTCACCCCTTTCTGGATCAACTCCTTAAGAGTGCGGTTGAACCTCTCGGTACGTCCATTGGTCTGCGGATGGTATGGGCTAGACCGTCTATGGTCGATACCGTGTTCCTTAAACCGCTCCTCCAGAGAATTGGAACAAAATTCTTTACCCTGATCGGTTATTACAATCTCAGGGACGCCATGACGCGTGACATACTCGTTGAAGAACTTTTCTTCCACATTTTGAGATGTCTTCGCTGCAATTGGATATGCTTCTGCCCATGCAGAACAGTGATCAATCACAGTCATGATATATATGTTACCCTTATTTGATTCTAATAATGGACCGATCAAATCCATTCCAATTATCTGACCCGGATAATTGGCCATGGGCATTTCACTATACCTAGGTCGGGTAGTGACGGGTCGGTTGACCTGGCACTTCGTACATGTTTCAAGTATACGGATTACGTCTTTTCTTAAAGACGTCCACACAAAAGAATCTCTTACCATACCGATGGTCTTCTGCAGACCTTGGTGACCAGCTCGTTCATGAGCCATCCGGAGCACTCTCTCACGGAACAGGGTAGGTAAGACAATTCTGGGGTACTCAGCGTCCAACGTTGAAGGCGTAATTAAAGAATACAAAATGCCATTCTTGACCATATACTCCTCCGGGGTGTTTTTGAACAACTCCGGGTATTCCTTGGTCTGCTCGGCACACAATTCGATATATGGTATGTCGAATGCTTCTAGAGGGACGTGGGGTAATACTCCCTCATCGACATCTGGTATCACAAAGTCGCCTGTATCTAACGTTGCGACTTCCACCGGTCGACGTAACCTGGACAACATGTCCGCTCGAATATTCTTCGAGCCTTGGATGTATTCAATTTTACATCCGTACTCGGCAATCAGTACCGCCCAGCGCTGTACTTTCGTGTTTTTAACTTCGCCCACAAACAAACTCTTTAGGGGTTTGTGGTCGGTATACACGGTAAACTACGCGCCAAATAGATACGGTCTAAGCTTCTTTAGCGCATATATTACCGCATAAGCTTCCTTTTCTATCACAGGCCAATTCAACTGACTGTCCTTAAGAGTAGAGCTAACATACTGAATCACCCGCTCAATACCCTTGTCATCTACCTGTACCAGTATCGCACCTATCGCATAGCTAGACGCATCAGTATACAATCTATACGGAGCATTCAAATTCGGATATGTGAGAACCGTCTCAATGGTGGTGACATTTCTCTTATGACCTTGACCTTCTGAACCTGAGGAGCCACTCCTTGTGCAGAAATGTGATACCCTAACAAGTCCACAGACTCACGGGCAAATTCGCATTTCTTTTTCTTAACCTGTAAATTGTATTCTCGAATCCTACACATAACCTTACGCAAATGCTGTGCATGCTCAGCCGGATTTCTCGAATATATGACTATATCGTCGACGAAAACATGCAGATATTTTCCCACGAATTCTCGGAAAATATCGTTCATTGCCCTCTGAAATACGGCACCTGAGTTCGCAAAACCGAACGGCATCCGAACAAAGTCGAACAAGCCTTCACTACAAACGAACGCTGTTTTCTCTATGTCTTGGCTGTCCATTGGTATCTGCCAATAGCCAGACTTCAAGTCCATAGTCGAAAATATCGTTGCGCCGCACATCGAATCAAAAATATCGGCTATGTTTGGCAGTGGATAACTATCCTTCTTGCACACAGAATTCAACTTTCTGTAGTCGACACAAAATCTAGTTTCCCCGTCCTTTTTAGGGACCAACGTAATGGGCGACGCCCATGGCGATGACGACGGTCTTATGACGCCCGCTGCCAGCATTTCAGCCACTTGATTCTTGACTATATACTGCTTGGCCAACGGTAGACGGTAGGCTTTTTGCCTTATAGGATAAGCATCTCCTGTTGGTACCGTACACCTCACTTTGGGGACCAGTCCTAACGTGTTTGGACGAGCCGTATCAAAAATATCTGCAAAATCCACCATGACTTTGTCGATATTTTTATATCCGGTCGTTTCCTTACAGCTTGCATAGACATAATTTGTCTGCTCTCTATGCGGATATTCAAAGGGATATACCTGGCCAAACCATACTACAATTTTGGCCCGATAGTCAATCTTTGCATTTCCCAGGTGCAAAGCATCCGCTCCAAGTAAACATTCATGCCTCATTCTGCCCACAATCGTACTGGGGATGGGTCGGGCGTTCTTGAATTTTACTTGTGTTTCCCCCAACAACTTTATCGGGGAACCATTTACAGCTAAGAGCGTTTTTGCTCTTTTCAATGGCCTAGCATTCAGCATGCTACGCCATATATCCTTACGGATCAAGGATGTGCTAGCACCAGTATCCACTAAGGCATGCAGGTACTTACCCTGATCCGATGGACCGTCTTTATCCATTTTTAGACGGATTAAGAACCGCTCGGTCGGTGATCTCACCAACGGCTCTCTCCGTCGTCATTTCCCGGGCTCCTTCGTCCACTAACTATTTCGGCGTAGCTGTTCCGGCGGGAGGATGAACTGTATCCGACACCGTATGAACGACGGCCCATTTCATCCGTCCCCTCCCCAGTCAACACAAAGCCATCGCGATCTGTGTAGTCGTCACGGTTGCATCTAGCATTGTTCAGATCCATTCGAATATTACGTGAACAGTCGCTAGGTGTCGTGCGTCGTCAATGATCGTTCACCTCGTCGATCTCCATTTCGTCAGTGCGGGGACGCTTGATCGCCCCGCGGTTAGTCGGACCCTTTTGTTGCGTCCCGGCAGGACCATTCTGCAGCGGACAGTCTCTTATGTAGTGGCCGTCTTTACCACACCTAAAACATTTTATTGTTACGGCAGGAGTCGCCTGCCGGCTCATATACGTCCTAAAACAATTCTGGGCTGTATGTCCTTCCCGGCCACATGTAAAACACGTCATGGGTGGTCTTTGCGGTCGGGGTTGTGGTCGCGGTTGTGGTCTTCGTGTGGTTAGTTGCACTGCCTGACGGCAGTCACTCTTATAATGGCCGACCCGGCCACAATTGTAGCAGGTAACGTGTTGCAATTCTCGTCCCGCTCTGACTGGTCGGGGCGAGGGTGGGGTACGTGGTTTTGCTAGCGGTGGGGTTCTCTTCTCGGGCTTGGTGGCCCTAGTCGCCGTCTGCCGCTCTAGCTGTAGGTCGCTCACCAACCCACACAATTGCTCAACCATTCTATTCTGTTGAACAATTTGTTTCTTTAACGTATTGACTACGTTCCATATCTCCTTTTCCTCCCCTGGACCCACTACGTTCACCTCCATGCCCTCTTCCTGTCTTTCCCTGATTTTCATGGCCTGGAGCAGGTCGTCACAGGTGGCCTCTTCTTCCGCGATTTCAATAGCGCGGGCCAGGGTGGTGGCCTTCTTGCGGACAATCCTCTTGCTGAGACGGCGATCAGATAGACCCCTGAGGTAAATCCCCAATATGGTCCTTCTGTTGTCAATGTTCTCGACAGGGTAAGCCCGGGTACTCAGTTCCCGATAACGTCGGTTAAACGTCACGACGGTTTCGTTCTGCCTTTGTCGTGTACCCTCCAGATCATACTTGATCCGTTCTCCTTCATTCGCTGATATGAAGTTCAGTGTGATGTATTCGTGAAATTCTCCGAAAGTAATATTCTCCCTGACTTTTCCCACGAGAAACCCATCTATGGCTCTGGATAATTGCCCTCGTGCCGCTCGCGTGACGATGTAGGCTGGTATGCCATCTAGCCGCCCTTCATTGGCGACCCATGCTCGTCTGGTTTCGTCGAGGAAGGTTCTCACCTCCTCCGGCACTACTCCGTCGCAGGGTTGTATTCGGTAGATTGTGTCCCGGATCTCCTTCCGGTACACCCGCTCATTTTCTCGGCGGTCGCTGCTTTCGACGATCGCCCCGGCCATCGCCCTCCCCATGGCCTGCATGGCCGCCACGGTCTCAGGACGTAGCTCTACTCGTCGGTCGATGCCAGGCAGGGTCACGCTAGGGGGTTCTTGTGGGTTTTCCATTTCGCTAGCGATATTCTAGCGTAATGGTAATCTTCGCTAGTCTTGGTTGCTCAGGGCAGTCTATTTCTGTCGTTATTTTAATTATGGTGCTGTCGCTATACTCTCTATGTTGGCTGACCCTCGTTGTCTCTGTTAACTGGGCCCTCTCTATAAAAACTTTCACCCGGTCAGCGAGGTCTCTTAATACTACGTTGGCGGGTCGTTCGCTCGGTGCTTGGGCCATACAACTTTTACTCACTGTGTTTAGTTACTCTGGAATCCTGGCAGTCGCTAGCCACTGCAGATTTGATGACGTCACCTATGCTGATGACGTAACTCAAAACACTACTTGTACGTACTGTTAGTATACAATCGATTTTGCAATCTCTTTCGCTTCGGGTAAGGCTTGTATGTAAGGTTGCTGCGACAACCAACCTTACCAGTCACGAAAGAACAGGATACTAGCTCGCCTCGTTGGTAGATGTAGATGTAAACAACGATATTTGTTTTATGTATCCGGGCCTGATCTGACTATTCTATTCTGAAGATGATGGTAAGCTACGGTGGTCTTCCGTAGTTATCAGAGTAACTTTATTAATAACACGAACTCTTGCCTTGTAGTAAAATCACAAGGTGATGATTTTATTCTCTAACTCTACTATGCAATATACGTTATATCAGGAAGGTGGTTTCTGCTACCACAAAATACGATTATTAAAATTACTTATAATTTGACTAAATTATTCGACTTAGTTGACTTATGAATTCATACTCCCTAGCTTAGCTAACATTACTCCCAGATTCGGCTGGTATGATATGCTATTCAACCAACTCTTACTTACTCAAAATAAACGTTCAGTAAGAACTTGTACGAGGTGCGAGGCGGACCGGACTTCTGATTAAAAGTTAAAGTCCATTTTTTATACTTTTCTGGAGTTCCCTACCATGTTCGTTCTGGTTCTTCTTTCCAGAGTTTGACTCGATTCCCATTGATTGTGACGTCATCCTGACTAATCAAATCACGATTTTCTCTCTTATGAATAGAACACCGAACAAGTTAAGTGATGGAATCCTATCCGATACCTCCCTAAATTTGATACTGATGTATGAGTATTTTCGACATTTTTCGTCTGGTTTTCTAATCTTCTTGGCGCCAGACGCTACCATGTCCATGTCCAGCCCCTTGCTTATTAGGCCTGCGCCTGTATTTTGCAAGGGTGTCACGAAGTAGGTATCAAGTGGCCTATCCACTTCACCCCGTATCTGGTGTCGTGGGTGTCGCCTCTATACAATTATAGAAATTCGGTAAGTCGGTCGTCGCCACGTTACTATGTCATTCTATGATTCATTCAATCCGTGCTACATACATATATTCTGTCCGTAGCCCCTACCGACGCTCTTGCTTGAATATTTAGAAAACTATTGGTCGTAACTTCTGCTGAATATGATAAAAGGTTATGCCGTGTCTGCGGCAACAACTTTCATCTTTCAACCACCGATATATTCCATCAGCTCGCTGCCCTAAATCTTAGTCTATTCTATTCCAATTTTACTTACTGTATTAATTACGTTTTCAAGTTAGTTTCGCACATCGACTTGAGCACGCACTAGATCGCGCTATTACATTTATTACATTTTTCGTTCATCGTGTTATCCGTTCCTTATCTCGCCTGGTATTCAAATATGGTAATTCACTGGGGTCTTAGACTGCAAATGTAAGATGTCCCCGGGGTCATGACTCCCCAGAAGACAATCCCATATCTACACTGTGGACCCAAGCTCACCACTGAGGGCGGAGTACTCCACAATCATATGGCAAACTACCCTATCAAATTTGGTTGAATTCATCCACTGGTTTCGGAAGAGTTACAATCAATCTCTTCACCTTTTAACCCCTTCTTCACCACCTGGGGGAGGAGCCAAATATAAATGTCATCACGCAATCCACAATTATATGGGTAACCAACATACTAACTTGTTTGAATTTGACACAATGGATTGGGTGGGGTGGGGGGGGGGAGTTTTTAGGCTGCTTGACCTTTGCCCCCCCCCCCTGCCAATGGTTATGAAGCAGCTCACTCACCATGAGAGATAGCCCATGAGAGATAGCCAATTTGTGATTAAATTTATGACAAACCATTTAACTCTCAAACTTTCTATGAAGCATTTAAATCTTTATTTTAGCACAACTGTATTTGTAAATTGAATTACTTGGCATAATAGGCCATTTTATGAAATTCTATATCTCAGTAAGAATTATCCATGACATATCAAAATCTGGCTTTCGCAGTATTTTACATATTATTATATTTATTTTTGGTGATTTGTCCAAATAACTCTAAGGTGGTCATATACTGACTATTTGTTCATGAAAATGTTATGTCTGCATGAAATAGTGCTATGACTGAATGATGGACAAATGGCATGGACAAGGCTTAGCTTCATGCATCCTCAGGGCATGGACAAGGATTAACTTCATATAGCCTCAAGGCATGAACAAAGCTTAGCTTCATGCAGACTTAGGGCATGGACAAAGCTTAGCTTCATGTAGCGTCTGGCGGCATGGACAACGTTTAGCTTCATGCCGACTTAGGGCATGGACAAGGCTTAGATTCGAGTCCTATCCTCTGGCGGCATGGACAATGATTAGCTTCATGCATCCTCAGGGCATGGACAAGGATTAACTTCACATAGCCTCAAGGCATGAACAAAGCTTAGCTTCATGCAGACTTAGGGCATGGACAAAGCTTAGCTTCATGTAGCGTCTGGCGGCATGGACAACGTTTAGCTTCATGCAGACTTAGGGCATGGACAAGGCTTAGATTCGAGTCCTATCCTCTGGCGGCATGGACAATGATTAGCTTCATGCAGACTTAGGGCATGGACAAAGCTTAGCTTCATGTAGCCTCTGGTGGCATGGACAATGATTAGCTTCATGTAGCCTCTGGGGTATGGACAAGGCTTAGCTTCATGTAGCCTCTGGGGGCATGGACAAGGCTTAGCTTCATGTAGCCTCTGGGGGCATGGACAACGTTTAGCTTCATGTAGCCTCTGGGGGCATGGACAATGTTTAGCTTCATGTAGCCTCTGGTGGCATGGACAAGGCTTAGCTTCATGTAGCCTCTGGTGGCATGGACAATGATTAGCTTCATGTAGCCTCTGGTGGCATGGACAAAGCTTAGCTTCATGTAGCCTCTGGTGGCCTGGACAATGATTAGCTTCATGTAGCCTCTGGGGGCATGGACAAGGCTTAGCTTCATGTAGCCTCTGGGGGCATGGACAATGATTAGCTTCATGTAGCCTCTGGGGGCAAGGACAAGGCTTAGCTTCATGCATCCTCAGGGCATGGACAAGGATTAACTTCATATAGCCTCAGGGCATGAACAAAGCTTAGCTTCATGCAGACTTAGGGCATGGACAAAGCTTAGCTTCATGTAGCCTCTGGTAGCATGGACAACATTTAGCTTCATGCAGACTTAGGGCATGGACAAAGCTTAGATTCGAGTCCTAGCCTCTGGTGGCATGGACAGCGTTTAGCTTCATGCAGACTTAGGGCATGGACAATGATTAGCTTCATGTAGCCTCTGGGGGCATGGACAATGATTAGCTTCATGTAGCCTCTGGGGGCAAGGACAATGTTTAGCTTCATGCAGACTTAGGGCATGGACAAGGCTTAGCTCCATGTAGCCTCTGGCGGCATGGACAAGGCTTAGCTTCATGTAGCCTCTGGGGGCATGGACAACGTTTAGCCTCATGCAGACTTAGGGCATGGACAACTTTTAGCTTCATGTAGCCTCTGGGGGCAAGGACAAGGCTTAGCTTCATGTAGCCTCTGGGGGCATGGACAAGGCTTAGCTTCATGTAGCCTCTGGGGGCAAGGACAAGGCTTAGCTTCATGTAGCCTCTGGGGGCAAGGACAAGGCTTAGCTTCATGTAGCCTCTGGGGGCATGGACAAGGCTTAGCTTCATGTAGCCTCTGGGGGCATGGACAAGGCTTGGCTTCATGTAGCCTCTGGGGGCATGGACAATGATTAGCTTCATGTAGCCTCTGGGGGCATGGACAAGGCTTAGCTTCATGTAGCCTCTGGGGGCAAGGACAAGGCTTAGCTTCATGCATCCTCAGGGCATGGACAAGGATTAACTTCATATAGCCTCAGGGCATGAACAAAGCTTAGCTTCATGCAGACTTAGGGCATGGACAAAGCTTAGCTTCATGTAGCGTCTGGCGGCATGGACAACGTTTAGCTTCATGCAGACTTAGGGCATGGACAAGGCTTAGATTCGAGTCCTATCCTCTGGCGGCATGGACAATGTTTAGCTTCATGCAGACTTAGGGCATGGACAAAGCTTAGCTTCATGTAGCCTCTGGTGGCATGGACGATGATTAGCTTCATGTAGCCTCTGGGGGCAAGGACAAGGCTTAGCTTCATGTAGCCTCTGGGGGCAAGAACAAGGCTTAGCTTCATGCATCCTCAGGGCATGGACAAGGATTAACTTCATATAGCCTCAGGGCATGAACAAAGCTTAGCTTCATGCAGACTTAGGACATGGACAAGGCTTAGCTTCATGTAGCCTCTGGGGGCATGGACAATGATTAGCTTCATGTAGACTCTCGGGGCATGGACAATGATTAGCTTCATGTAGCCTCTGGGGGCATGGACAAGGCTTAGCTTCATGTAGCCTCTGGGGGCAAGGACAAGGCTTAGCTTCATGCATCCTCAGGGCATGGACAAGGATTAACTTCATATAGCCTCAGGGCATGAACAACGCTTAGCTTCATGCAGACTTAGGGCATGGTCAAAGCTTAGCTTCATGTAGCCTCTGGTGGCATGGACAACATTTAGCTTCATGCAGACTTAGGGCATGGACAAAGCTTAGATTCGAGTCCTAGCCTCTGGTGGCATGGACAGCGTTTAGCTTCATGCAGACTTAGGGCATGGACAAAGCTTAGCTTCATGTAGCCTCTGGGGGCATGGACAAAGCTTAGCTTCATGTAGCCTCTAGGGGCATGGACAATGATTAGCTTCATGTAGCCTCTGGGGGCAAGGACAAGGCTAAGCTTCATGTAGCCTCTGGGGGCATGGACAACGTTTAGCTTCATGTAGCCTCTGGGGGCATGGACAACGTTTAGCTTCATGTAGCCTCTGGGGGCAGGGACAACGTTTAGCTTCATGCAGACTTAGGGCATGGACAAGGCTTAGCTTCATGTAGCCTCTGGCGGCATGGACAAGGCTTAGCTTCATGTAGCCTCTGGCGGCATGGACAAGGCTTAGCTTCATGTAGCCTCTGGGGGCATGGACAACGTTTAGCCTCATGCAGACTTAGGGCATGGACAACTTTTAGCTTCATGTAGCCTCTGGGGGCAAGGACAAGGCTTAGCTTCATGTAGCCTCTGGGGGCATGGACAAGGCTTAGCTTCATGTAGCCTCTGGGGGCATGGAAATGTTTAGCTTCATGTAGCCTCTGGGGGGCATGGACAGCGTTTAGCTTCATGTAGCCTCTGGGGGCATGGACAACGTTTAGCCTCATGCAGACTTAGGGCATGGACAACTTTTAGCTTCATGTAGCCTCTGGGGGCATGGACAATGATTAGCTTCATGTAGCCTCTGGGGGCAAGGACAAGGCTTAGCTTCATGTAGCCTCTGGGGGCAAGAACAAGGCTTAGCTTCATGCATCCTCAGACAAGGATTAACTTCATATAGCCTCAGGGCATGGACAAAGCTTAGCTTCATGTAGCCTCTGGTGGCATGGACAACATTTAGCTTCATGCAGACTTAGGGCATGGACAAAGCTTAGATTCGAGTCCTAGCCTCTGGTGGCATGGACAGCGTTTAGCTTCATGCAGACTTAGGGCATGGACAAAGCTTATCTTCATGTAGCCTCTGGGGGCATGGACAAAGCTTAGCTTCATGTAGCCTCTAGGGGCATGGACAATGATTAGCTTCATGTAGCCTCTGGGGGCAAGGACAAGGCTAAGCTTCATGTAGCCTCTGGGGGCATGGACAACGTTTAGCTTCATGTAGCCTCTGGGGGCAGGGACAACGTTTAGCTTCATGCAGACTTAGGGCATGGACAAGGCTTAGCTTCATGTAGCCTCTGGCGGCATGGACAAGGCTTAGCTTCATGTAGCCTCTGGGGGCATGGACAACGTTTAGCCTCATGCAGACTTAGGGCATGGACAACTTTTAGCTTCATGTAGCCTCTGGGGGCAAGGACAAGGCTTAGCTTCATGTAGCCTCTGGGGGCATGGACAAGGCTTAGCTTCATGTAGCCTCTGGGGGCATGGACAATGTTTAGCCTCATGCAGACTTAGGGCATGGACAACTTTTAGCTTCATGTAGCCTCTGGGGGCAAGGACAAGGCTTAGCTTCATGTAGCCTCTGGGGGCATGGACAAGGCTTAGCTTCATGTAGCCTCTGGGGGCATGGACAAGGCTTAGCTTCATGTAGCCTCTGGGGGCATGGACAATGTTTAGCTTCATGCAGATTTAGGGAATGGACAAGGCCTAGATTCGAATCCTAGCGGTTATTTTACCTCTGAGTAGACTCCAGCACAGTTGAGGAGATAATCAACGATGAGTGTGTACTGCTGAGCAGCATGCCAGAATGCAGACTGGTGACGTGTGGACGGTAACTCTAACTCTGATGCCTTCACTGATCTACATATCACATCTAATCTACACTGACCTATAATTATAATAATAACATTAATAATAATAATAATAATAATAATAATAATAATAATAATAATAAACTATTAATGTTAAATTTAATTGTTTAAAATTGATCTGAATGTGCATGCAAAAGTGTATCCATGAATACTTTGAGGCAGCTCATGTTGCACTTACCTAGGCACATGCGATATTGGCCTAGACTCTATCCCAATATACGTACCATACGTGCACATATGCACACACACATGCATGCACACATGCACGAAAGCATGCAGTGCACACACACACACACACACACACACACACACACACACAACACAAACACAAACACACACACACACACACACACACACACACACATGCACACACAGACATGGTCACACACACGCACTCACGCATACACACACGGACGCATGCAACACACATATATACATGTATATATACATATATTGTACGCACATGTATATATAGTTAAATATTTTGAAATTAATCTCGCTGGAAGTTGTTGCCGCAAATTCTTCATGATTTTCTGACCTTTTCAGGTTTGCTTTGTAAATTATGATTTTTAATCGAATCAAGATATATTTAGTAATTTTGTATCCCCACACAGACCTGTGTCAGAGGCTGTCACTTGAATGAGGACATCAATAAGCCCATCCCGGATAAGAATTCCGGTCTTCCAAACAATGATCACATGACATGCGACCGAGGTCACATGGGACAGCAGATGACACATCACCTCTGCTGGCAGAGAATGTGGAATCGCATAACTCGTCTTTATCTCCATGTCCGTCTTTGGTTTCTTAGCATCCCAGAGTCGGCTCTACAATTCAAACAAGCAGATAGAGAATTACAAACAAATCATTTGCACAGCTGTTGAAGTTTCCATACATTCAAACTGCGTAGTAAAGACAATGCCAGCAATCATATTTCTATGTTAGGCATCTGATGCATAGTAAAGATAATGCCACCAATCATATTTCTGTGCTAGGCATCTGATGCATAGTAAAGACAATGCCAGCAATCATATTTCTATGTTAGGCATCTGATGCATAGTAAAGATAATGCCACCAATCACATCTCTGTGTTAGGCATCTGATGCATAGTAAAGACAATGCCAGCAATCATATTTCTATGTTAGGCATCTGATGCATAGTAAAGATAATGCCACCAATCACATCTCTGTGCTAGGTATCTGATGCATAGTAAAGATAATGCCACCAATCATATTTCTGTGCTAGGCATCTGATGCATAGTAAAGATAATGCCAGCAATCATATTTCTATGTTAGGCATCTGATGCATAGTAAAGATAATGCCACCAGTCATATTTCCGTGTTAGGCATCTGATGCATAGTAAAGACAATGCCACCAATCATATTTCTATGTTAGGCATCTGATGCATAGTAAAGATAATGCCACCAATCATATTTCTGTGCTAGGCATCTGATGCATAGTAAAGACAATGCCAGCAATCATATTTCTGTGTTAGGCATCTGATGCATAGTAAAGATAATGCCACCAATCATATTTCTGTGTTAGGCAATTGATGCATAGTAAAGATAATGCCAATCATATTTTTGTGTTAGGCATCTGATGCACAGTAAAGATAATGCCACCAATCATATTTCTGTGCTAGGCATCTGGTGCATAGTAAAGATAATGCCACCAATCATATATCTGTGCTAGGCATCTGATGCATAGTAAAGATAATGCCACCAATCATATTTCTGTGTTAGGCATCTGATGCATAGTAAAGATAATGCCACCAATCATATTTCTGTGCTAGCATCTGATGCATAGTAAAGATAATGCCACCAATCACATTTCTATGTTAGGCATCCGATGCATAGTAAGGATAATGCCACCAATCACATTTCTATGTTAGGCATCCGATGCATAGTAAAGATAATGCCACCAATCATATCTCTGTATTAGGCACCCATGACTGAGTGCATAAAATGAACATATGACTATCTGATGTATCCATGTATATTATTTACAGAGATACATCGGATGTAGTTTTATAATCTTTTCTACACTCTGCCACGGATGCACTGTAAAATGTCATTAATGTATAATGGTGTATAAGTAATATCTCATAATGGATGTAATTGAATTGCAGCATTTAGCACCCGGTCCTCATTCACCTTGTCAGTCAATGCCATGGAGAATACAAGAGGGGGCCTCTATCACTCACCTGGAATTATTGGCCACTGGCACAACCGAACAAAACTAGATGACCACTGAAAAAATTTACCATTCAAATTTCTGTAAAGAAGGTTTAGCCAAGTTTTATTAAAATTGGCATAGTGGTTAACCCTTTAACACTCATATCAGCCAAAAATGGTGTCTGCAGTGGTCATGAGAAATGTCCATTTGCAGACCAAGAGAAGATTATTTTTGAAAATTTACCACTGGACTAACTGGCTTGATAACCGAGCCAGTCATTCCAGTGATAATTTTCAAAAATAATCTCTTTGTCTGCAAATGGACTTTTTCTATGAGCGAATTAAAATTTTCTTCAACAAATTTGAGGGTTAATAGCTTTGGAATTTTTTCTATGATTTTCTCAGATATTTGCAGAAAAAACAAGATGCCCGCTAAAAACTCTATATTTTGATTGATCCATGGCGGACATGTTTTTTTAGCCATCAAATTTGCATGGGCAAATCTTAATGGCGCTTCGCCCCTAATCATATGTGCCAAATTTCAACCCAATTCGTTCACCGGTTCTGAATAAGTCATTTTCGCAAAAACTAGGTCATCAAAGATGTTCGCCGAACCATTTGGCAAATCAAGTTCACTCAAACAAACTTGGTTCACTTTTGCCCTAGATCATATTTCATGAGGCTTGCATCAATCCCCCAAGTGGTTTTGGAGATTTTTACAGACGTTTCTATGAGTCGGCCAAAATCCAAGATGGTCGCAGGCCAAATTGGCCGATTAGTGGGGCAGCATAGCATTTCAATTGTGCACTTTTTCATAAAACTACCAAAGTTGGTTCAAATGAACATTATGATACGGTGATCATTTTAAGATCAGGAGGCATCCAAAATATGTACGCAATTTCAAAATGGCCGCCCTTCATGACACAGTTTCCTCTATATCTCCAATAGTATACAAGCTAGGAGCAAAATTCCATCGGCTATACCTACATTTTTGTGGTCTAGGAATCTGATGACGCCAATTTAAAAATTCTACTTTGGCTGCCATATTGGATTTCAAGATGGCCGCTGCTCAAGATCTAATTTCTTTCATATTTCCAAAACTAAACACGCTAGGAACAAAGTTTCAGCAGCTAGACCCACATGTTTGGGGTCAAGAAATATGTTAGTACCAATTCAAAAACGCTACGTTGGGCACAATATTGGATTTCAAGATGTCCGCCGTTCAATGAATAATTGCTTTCATATCTCCAAAACTAAACAGGCCATGAACACAGTCTTATCGGCTAGACCCACATGGATCAACCTAATGTTGTCAGGATCTGGACACATTCATCTGGATGATAGGGACCACATTCAAATGCCTCTTATATATTTCTTATATATGGTCAGAATGCCTATGTTGTAAATCTGCTTACTTACAGCGATATTGACTTTTAAAATTACCTCCATATATGGAGCTATATGCTCCAATTACAATGAAATGCTCCAGTGACAATGAAAACTCTATTAGCAAGCAGTACAACATTTTAGGTACACAGTAATGGTTCACTGGCATCAACAAGATGCCTGTCAAGTTTGATCATTCAGTATCTGACACACATACCCCATGTAAGGATGTCTCTGAGGTACATTCATGAGTGGATCTCATTCTAGTCACACCCTCCTTCACACGTGCACAGAGATGTGCATTTTAGTGCCAGTTTTCTGCATTTGCAATTTCCTCTGCATCCTTTTTTTGCAACCACAGTGAATAAGCTCATAGCAGCTCTTGGCAGCCTCGGGAAGTGTTGTCCAATGTGGTTCAATCATTCCATCGGCTGTTGTTGCCCAGCCCCAATCTGTCGGAGATGGGAGCACTGTTTGCGCAACCAATGACTGCCCCAGCAAACTCTGCCTTGGTAGATTGCTCAAGAGCAGCATGTGTTGGAGGTATTGCCTCCATGGGTTTGCCCTTCTTAGCAAACAGCTGTTTCCGAGCTTTGCCGATGATGGCACATGTGCTCGTTCTGTCATAGAGCAGGATTACAAACCTCTATAGTTTCCATGCATTGTAGACCAATCTCACATGGCATGTGTGAAACGCTAAGAAGTTCACTGGTTACCTCTGGGAATGAGTCTCAAACATCCCAGGCTGTTCTCTTGCCATGCCCTGCAAATGATGAGACAGTATCACACCCAGGCAATGCATGGAACATGGGTAGTGCACGGGATCGTTCAGAGCCGAGAGGTGTATCGACCTCATGTGCTGCAATGTAATGGAAGTTCTTCCCAATTACAAAAGCTATCCACATTTCATCAACATGGAGCATTTGAGCAACCGTTACAGCAATCACAATCACATCAGTATCAACGGTGCGGATTAGTAGCTCTTTGTGGCTACACTTTACAGCATCTGCTGCATGGAGGAGAATCCGAGTGTCTGCCTCTCCGTGGTTGCATGGTGAAATGGATGACACATCCTGATGGAGAGGCGCTGTGAGAACTTCCTGATCTAGCATTACAACTGGCTCCTTCCCTTCCTCATTGAAGGCATCAACAAGCTGCTTGGAGAGGAAGCTGAACAGTTCCATCTTGTTGACATCCACTTGTAGAAAGTTCTGCCAGTGTCCTGGAATTGCCACAGAACTGCTGACACGTCGCCGAATTCCCTTTCCACGCTTAGCTCTAGCAGCCCCTTTCAAGGTGTTGATAAAATAGCGATCCAACAGCAGATCCAGACATGTTACATTACTATGTTGGGATGCTATATATGGGCAGGTGAGCTAATAATATGTGAATGGGGCATAAGGCGTATGGTGTTGAATAATAACTGAGTCATCACACTATTTTTGTATCTTAAGATGAACATACATGTATATAGACTGACCTAATTTAATTGGAAGACAAATAATGGCAGCCATTTTCATCTTAAAACAGACTAAGGCTAGTTAACAGCACTGTGTGTGTGTGTGCGCGTGCGTGCGTGCATGCGTGCATGCGCGTGTGCATGCATGCGTGTGTGTGCGTGTGTGTGTGTGTGCATGTGTGAGCATGCATGCGTGCGTGCGTATTATATCTGATACCAGAT
Organism: Chaetoderma sp. LZ-2023a; assembly: GCA_034401795.1. Taxonomy (NCBI): domain Eukaryota; kingdom Metazoa; phylum Mollusca; class Caudofoveata; order Chaetodermatida; family Chaetodermatidae; genus Chaetoderma; species Chaetoderma sp. LZ-2023a. Next base: position 10,818,141 of record CM067361.1, on the reverse strand, counting down.
CAACATGTGGAACCTCCGTCAGTGAAGCATATGACAGTAGCATGGTGGTATGGTCATCTCTCAGTATGCCGACATTCTGCGCCACGCTCAGCAGGTCACACAGCTGAAATAATCAGGAATGCAGAATTCAGGAGACTTGATATTAACAAGAGACTTATAGCTGCTTAACAGCATAAAGCATGTGTCGCTCAATGACAGCTATAGATATCATGACATGTAACATTGATGCTTTCTGAATACACTGCAATACGGGAGATAGGCTGACATTACAATCAAAATGCATAGTAATTTTAAGTCTGTCATCTAAGATTGCAATTATACAACCTACCTTGTCCCGTGAGATGTCAGTTTTACAACCTCCCTTGTCCTGTGATATGGCAGATTTACAGCCTACCTTGTCCCGTGAAATGTCAGTTTTACAACCTCCCTTGTCCTGTGAAATGAGAGTTTCACTACCTCCCTTGTCCTGTCAGATGGCAGATTTACAGCCTACCTTGTCCCGTGAAATGTCAGTTTTACAACCTACCTTGTCCTGTGAAATGAGAGTTTCACTACCTCCCTTGTCCTGTCAGATGGCAGATTTACAGCCTACCTTGTCCCGTGAAATGTCAGTTTTACAACCTCCCTTGTCCTGTGAAATAAACGAAATCTAGGATTTCTTTTTTCACGAGAGAGTTGATACTTACCTCCCTAATACTTTTGATATTGCTAAATATTGGCTTTCACTCAATAAACACTCAGATTTAAAACAGTTAGGTGCCCCTACTGGGCAGGGAGTCAGAGCGTAGTCTGGCGGATGCCAGCCCCACCACCGCGCATGCGCAGACTAGCACTTCCTCTGACTAGATTATTGGCTGACACACATGCAACTATTAAGAGCCTGAAGACCGAGCCTCTGTGGGGTGGAGAGGCCGGGTCCGTATCTAGGGAGGTAAGTATCAACTCTCTCGTGAAAAAAGAAATCCTAGATTTCGTTTATTTCACTTCAAGAGTATACTTACCTCCCTAATACTTTTGATATTGCCAGAATTCGAAAGTGAATCTGGCGGGAGGGAGGCGAGGTCAAAAGACCAGCTCATCCCTATACGCTTTTCTGCGTTTAAGGCACTTAGACTTCTGAAACTGTAAGAAAAAACAGTCAGGATTTGACTAACCATCGGATAACACGACCGATGTATGAGAGATGACCGAATGTCATATGCGCTCCCCCCCCCTCCTTCCTGGGAGGAAGAGTCGACTGACCTCAATGTCCTATACGCTCTCTACGTACAAGTGCCATGTACTACAGGACAGAGACGAAAAAGCTCCATTTTCGTAACTCTCAACAATGAACCACACAAATACACAAACCATCACCATATTAATAACGGGTAATCGTGACAATACAATCAACAACGGACAACACATGAACAAGACTGACCTTGTTGAAAATGGCTGCTGACATCATCTTCCCATCGGTAAAGACTGATGCAGGCCCAAAAAAGTGGGTGTTTCCATAAATTAATTGTGATATATATAAGTAATGAGGAAATCACCTCAAAAAATATAAAACGATTTATTTTTTCAAAACCGACAAGGCGAGAGGATTAGAGGTGTCACGGAGATAATGGTCTGTAAAACTTGACTCACAGTGCCACTGAGCCACCGACATAATATCATCCACAGGGACCCCATTAAATAGGGCCGTGGATGTCACTATGCCGCGGACACTGTGAGCCTTGGCCACGTCAACCTGCTTCCCGGTGGCGGATTTATGGCAAAACTGAATGCATTCCACAATCCACCTGGAAATGGTGTCCTTAGAAGCCCTCCCATGGGGTTCAATATATGACAACCATAACGCTGACTGGTCGGTGCGCCATGCCGCCGTACGTTGTTTGTACCGGCGCAGCGCCCGGACGGGACACCATGCTTTAGAATTAGGATCATATCTAGTTAAAGCAGGCAAAATAATAGGTTGACCTGGATATTTCAACGACTGATTTTTAGCCAAGAAATTAATCCTAGGTAGCAGCTTAAGGCCTTCCCCTGAAACCACAAAACGGTCATCCTCGGCTGATAAGGCATGAATCTCACTCCTACGCCTAGCCGAGGCCGCAGCAATTAAAAACACAGTCTTCAGTGTTAATAGTTTCATAGAAATGGAACTAAGTGGTTCAAAAGGCTTATCACCTAGTACTTGAAGCACTAGCGATAAACTCCAAGACGGAATCACAGGTGGATTCCTTGGTCTTAGATTGCCCATGCCTTTAATTAATACATTCAATGTATTTACTTCATCACTTCCCCTCTTAGCCAAGCAAGGAATAACAGACATTAATGCTGACTTATAACCAGCAATAGAGTTAGGCTTGAGGCTATAGGCATCATAGAGGTGACAGAGGAAATCAGCTACTACTTGAATAGATGAATCCATTGGATCAATACATCTTTTTGAGCACCATTCTGCAAATCTGTTGATTTTATAATTATATGCTCTGGAGGTTGACCCCCTCCTGGCTTTGGCCATAAACATGGCTGCTTGCTCAGAAAAGCCCTCCTTAATTCTAGATTCCTTGACAACATCCACGCAGTCAATCTGAACATTGACGGATTGTTGTGAAGGGCCTTGCCCTGGAAGATAATATCGTCCATCAGAGGCAGAGGAACCGGATTGCAGACCAGAAGGTCCAGCAGATCCGTATACCATGATCGGCTTGGCCAATCCGGGGCGATCAGAAGCACTTGGCATTCCTCTTGTCTGATTTTCTGAAGAATTTTTGGAATCAGGATTGCTGGAGGGAATGCGTATGCATACATTCTCCCCCAGCTGATAGCTAACGCATCTGTTGCGAAAGCGCTTGGATCCGGAATCGGAGAGACGTACGTCGTCATCTTCGCATTCTTCTTCGTTGCGAACAAATCGATGTTGGGTTTCCCCCAATGGTCGAACAGACGATCCGCCACACATTGATTTAGTTGCCATTCCGTGGGTAAAACACTCATCCTTCGGCTCAATGAGTCTGCTAGCAGGTTTAACCTTCCCGGAATATGAACTGCTTTCAAGGTAATCTGGTGATCCAGACACCAACAAAGCAGTTTCCATGTCATCATACAGAGACTGGGCGACTTCGTTCCGCCCTGGCGGTTTATGTAAGTCACAACTGTTGAGTTGTCTGAACGAATAAGAACAATCTTGCCCTGAACTTTCTGTAAGAAATGTTCCAGGCCCAGGACTACTGCTTTTAGCTCCAGTAGATTTATATGTTCCTGTGACTGTTCCAGATTCCAAAGCCCTGATATCGTGGATTCTTCCAGGCAAGCTCCCCAGCCCTCCATCGATGCATCTGTATACACAGTCACCTGAGGGTGGGGAGGGGTTAGCAAAACCCCCGGTAAGAGATTCTCTGTATTCAACCACCATTGCAGGTGGTGAATCAGAGGCGCCAACACTGACACATTCGAGTCCAGCGAACCTGTACTCTGGGTCCATTGTGTCATGAGAAACAACTGGATCGGCCGCCTGCGTAAGGCGGCCTGAGGAATGACTGGTTCCAACGAAACCATCAACCCCAGCATTCTCAAGTAAACCCGTGCCAGGACATGACGACTGTCGCACACTGACTGAATCAACGAGATGAGTATTTGAACCCTCTCCTGAGTAGGATAAACATATCCTGTCTCCAGATCGAAGAACATCCCCAGGTAAACAAACTTCTGGGATGGAGTCAGCTCTGATTTTGGGAAATTGATCATCCAGCCCAAGTCTGTGAGAATTTTCAAAACAATCTCCAGATTGGCGGACAAACTTTCCCGGGTGTGCGCTTTCAACAGCCAGTCGTCTATGTACGTGTGGACTGCTATGCTTCTCCTGCGGAGGTATGCTGTAATCGCAAGAACCACACGGGTGAAAACCCGAGGAGCCGTGGAAATTCCGAAGGGCAACACCCTGAATTCCCACTGTCTGCCCTGGAATGCAAATCTCAGGAAGCGACAGAAACTCCTGTGGATGGGGATGTGGAAATAAGCGTCCTTCAAATCTATCGACGCCGTCCACATCCCCCTCTCCAACCCCGCCAACACCGAGCGCACCGTTTCCATCTTGAAACTGGGCGTCTCGATGAACTTGTTCAATGGCTTGAGGTTGAGAATCGGTCTCCACCCACCGGTGCGTTTTGTTACCAAGAACAGGGTTGAATAGAAGCCCGGACACCTTTGTGCCGGCTGAATAGCTCCTTTTTGTACGAGGGAATTTATCTCCTCCTCGATACACAACCTTTGATCTGGATCTCTCGGAATGGGAGTCCAGATTGGCACCAGAGACAGTCGCGACGGCGGGCCTGTCATCCACTCTGGATGATACCCCACGGAAAGCCATCGCAAGACTAAACGGTCCTGAGTTAACCGTTCCCACTCTTGCATGTGGTCGGCTAGCCGGCCTCCCACCGGTCCACCTAGGGACCGCGGTGGACACAAGGCATGCAAGAGCGGCACTGTCTCCGTCGCCATACACACCGGCGTGGTCCTTACCGCGGTAAGCGCCCTGTCAGGAACGATAACCACGCCCAGATCCTCGCGCGACCCGCCCCGCCCCGCGCGCACCTCGGTGCACGGGCGGCTGAGGAGCCTGCGCCCCCCTCACTGCTGGCCGAATCGCACGCGGCCGAGGCCGGCGCTGCGACGGCGGCTGGCCTCTGACTTGGCCAGCACCACCTCGAGCCTGCAGGGGACGACACGCAGGGGCCGCGGCGCGAACGTTAGCACGACGCAGCACCTCAAACTGTTCGCGCAGCGCCCTCTGGTTATTCACCAGGGTGACCGTCTCCTGGAGGTGGCGACATCCCTCACCTCCAAAAAGACCAGGACCCGTCATAGGCGTACGGAGTAGCCTATTATACAGGTCCTGAGACGGGCACAGATTGTCCAGGGCAAATGTGCGTCTTGCCCGGACACTCCTGGTCACCGCCCGCGTCATACAGTCCAGCGCCAGGTTAATACCATCCTGGATGGTTCGCTGGACCGCGAGCGGGCCTGGCTGGCGCGATGCGGATGCCGTTACTACCCCCTGTAACAGCTGGGAGACGTGGGACAGAGCGGCAATCGAAGCCCTCCCACTCTCCTCCGCATCACGCAACGCGGTATTCGCCGAACGCAACGCGTTCGCGCACAAGACCCCCGCGTCAGAACGGGAGCCTGGCCGCGTATCCTCACCCAAAGCCGCGCGGTCATCCACGCTGGGCTTGGGTACCACACCGTACCGCTGGTAGTCCAGGGGCACGATGCGACAACGCCTGGCCACCTCGCGAGGGGCCTTCGCGAGACGTCCACTCGTGTTAATGGACGACTCCGCCGCCTTGAACATGTCAACGACATGCTCCGCCAGCGGCAGAGAAGGCATAGCGTTAGCAGTTGGTTTCCCAGCTAACCACGGCGTGTGAACACGGTGGCTAGCCGACTGCTCCACGGGCAGATCAGGCCTAACGCTCACCAACCACTGGCAAGCGTCATACCAATCCTCCTCCGTGGCTAACTGCGAGCGCTCTACAAGACGGGGTCCTTCGTCTTCCTCCTGAGCGCAAGCAGTAGAGCTTGACGGCGGGTACGCTGATACACCTGGCAAGCCAGGGAAAACATGCGGGCCTGACAGCACCGGCATGAGAATATCACTGGTTTGACCAGGAGCAGGCACCGCGGTAGAGCGCGGGGTATATACAGCCCCACCACGGGCCCGGCCAGCACCAGCTACACTCTCGGCAAGCCGAGGTATGCGGTACCGCTGGCCATCAGCAGCGCCCTGGGCCACCACCTGAACCGCGGACCTTACTCCAGGGTGAGTAATACCGTGGAAAAAAGCGCCTGTATTCCCCGCGAGGGGTGCACAAACGTCTTCATCCATGTCCACGTCGTCAGACGGCGACCCTAGCAGGTAATCCTCATCACCCTGGTCAGAAAGATTAGACCCCGGGTCAGCAAAGAGAGCTAACCCGGGCTGACCAGGAACGGTGCCATAGGAGGTACTGGCCGCCGCGGCGTGCGGATACCCCTGGACTGATAAGCAGCCCGCGGGTTCCAGCGACAACCGTCCACGGTCCCCTATCGGCGCGGCAATAAGCCTGCTGCCAGGGTCGTGGAACGCCCCCTCTAATGGGGCCACCTCTGAATCGTCGGACAACGGAAGCGGACTAAGGAAAATCGATCCAGAGGCGGGGATTACCTGCTCCGAAGCCGATGATGAGGACAATAAAGGATCTGGTCCAGGAAGCATGCCACGAAGCAACCCTGGAACCAAATCTTTTATTGTCCTCTTCATCTCTCCCAACATCTCGGTCCGGAAGGTCTCCATATCCACCGCGGACGAGACCTTCCCCTTACCCTTCCTACTTACAACCTCTCGTTTCCGCTTCTTCTTCTCCTCCTCTACCACCTTGTCCGTCGCCTGTAAGCAGCACAAGAATTCGGACATTAACTCGCCCCCCCAGTGCTTACATATGTCACAATTAATCAATGGACCACAAGGGCTACATCGATAACACAGATGCGGCCAGAACTTTACATGCATAAAACGTCCACAGGACGCGCAACCCGGTCCCTGAAACAGGGCAAAGGACAAGGAGTATGAGCAACTAGTTAAGCTTAGAAACTCAATCCAACTCAAAGAGAAGGAAAACGATCTTAAAGATCAATATACATCAAAAACCAGCATAGCGCTTGAATTGCTAATAAATACATAGCCAGGCCGATTATGACGTCATTAATCCCGTGACAGGAAAAATTCGATCCCAACAAAACATCCAAGTGCAAGGACGAATTGTATGCTGAATGGATAAGTTGACTACACAACCATCAGATACATATAGATAACTCTTTTCTGGCAAAAATGTTAATTATCTCCCTTTGTTTGTTTACAATAATTAACATCACCACATTATCAATAACTAGATACCTGACACTTTGTATAGACAAACCATCCAACGTGACGAACCGGAAACTCCACCATCTGCACGCCTCTTAACTCTCTCCACCTCATGGGGAAGGAATTGGATCAAGAGGGCAAAGTGAGAAGACCTTTATACCAGGCCTCCAACTCACTGGACATAAATTTTCATTTGGTTAGATAACCTAACAGTGTTAGTAGGAAATGGAACCATGGTGGAGAGAAAACTAACTCTCTGCAACTGTGACGTCACAACCTAGCGTCATACAGACCTGTGGACAGAAACAGAAAGAGAAATTAGTCCTAGGTAGCACCAAGTTGACCTAAACCAACTAACTAAGGCGCTTATCACGGTAAACGCGAGTCCCGGAAACACAATACACCGGGAAGAAAACTCGCTAATTTTACTAGAAGTCACCTGATTTAAAGGTCCAACGTCCTCCTGTGGCGAAGTGTATCCTCCCGCCATCCAAATCAGGTCTTATCACTTCCAAAATAACACCAATAAAAACGTTAAAGAGCAAGAAAAGCTTATGACTCAAAAAACATGTGTGTTCTCTTTGCCAATAATCTAGCAAAGAGGAAGTGCTAGTCTGCGCATGCGCGGTGGTGGGGCTGGCATCCGCCAGACTACGCTCTGACTCCCTGCCCAGTAGGGGCACCTAACTGTTTTAAATCTGAGTGTTTATTGAGTGAAAGCCAATATTTAGCAATATCAAAAGTATTAGGGAGGTAAGTATACTCTTGAAGTGAAATGAGAGTTTCACTACCTCCCTTGTCCTGTCAGATGGCAGATTTACAGCCTACCTTGTCCCGTGAAATGTCAGTTTTACAACCTCCCTTGTCCTGTGAAATGAGAGTTTCACTACCTCCCTTGTCCTGTCAGATGGCAGATTTACAGCCTACCTTGTCCCGTGAAATGTCAGTTTTACAACCTCCCTTGTCCTGTGAAATGAGAGTTTCACTACCTCCCTTGTCCTGTCAGATGGCAGATTTACAGCCTACCTTGTCCTGTCAGATGGCAGATTTACAGCCTACCTTGTCCTGTGAGATGGCAGATTTACAGCCTACCGTGTTCTGTTAGATGGTGGATTTACAGTCTCCCTTGTCCTGTGAGATGGTGGATTTAGAGCCTACCTTGTCCTGTGAGATGACAGATTTACAGCCTACCGTATCCTGTCAGATGACAGTTTTATAACCTCCCTTGTCCTGTAAGATGTCAATTTTACAATCTCCCTTGCTGGAGAGTTGACATTAACAAGAGGCTCATAGCTGCTTAGCAGCATATGTGTTGCTCAATGACAGCTATAATAACATGTAACATTGATGTACTAGTTTTCTGAATACACTACAATACTTGAGGTTTCCAAGCATGCACCATAACTCTGAAAATGAAAAGTTGCCATTTGCAGACCAAGATAATACCATTTTTGAAAAATTAGCACTGGAATGACTGGCTCGATAACCTAGCCAGTCATTCCAGTGGTAAATTTTCAAAAATAGTCTTCTTTTGGTCAGCAAATGGACATTTTCTGAGAAAATTTAAACTATTTTGAAGAAATTTGAGGGTTAGAGGGCTAAGCTTGATTCTAACATTGCATATATTAGTCTTGGTCAACTCAGCAGGATAAAACTTACCAGCACAATATATGAGCACAACTGAGTCCATTTGACACAATATTTGTAAAACTTTCCATTCGACATAAATCTGGATAATAAACAAAATCTCACAATTCTTACTATCAGATGAACAAGCAGAGAGATAAGTATTAATTTGAGTAATCACAATTGGGGGGGGGGGGGGGTTGTCCACTTTTGGCAACCCATTTCTAGCTTAACCCTGCCCACATTGTCTGTGTCTTGGAATCAGTTTGAAACAAGACGTACAATTCAGACATTTTCATGAATTAAGTTCATCACGAACGCATAATTGATGATGGACTAAGCATTCTGGTATGAATTGTATGTCTTTACTAGTTAAAACAAAATGCTGTTGAATATTTTGAGACAACAGCACCCAGTCAAATTAGTTTCAAAGTATTCAACAGCTTACCTGTATAGTTCTCTGGAAATTGAGATTCAGAGTGTGCAACGATGAATCGATCCCCATAGATGAGCAAAGCATGGGTGGAGCTTAGCTAGAGGTGGGCGGGGCATAGCTAAAACTGGGTTCATTCTTTGCCACTCTCCTGCCATAGCTCAGCTGTCAGTCAAGCATCATATTTTTTCACAATTAATGGTCAAGGCTGTCAAAACCGTGTCCAGAGGTCTTGACAAATATCCATTTGCAGACCAAGGGACAAGTATGTTTTAAATGTTACCACCAGAATAACTGGCTTGATAATGGACTAAATCGATGAATCCAATCTTAAGTCACTCAAGTATTTGACTTAATAATGAATTTTGTCACATGTAGGCTGACATCACAATCAAAATGCGTAATGATTTTAAGGCTGTCATCTAAGATTGCAATTATACAACCTCCCTTGGCCTCTGAGATGGCAGGTTTACAACCTACCATGTCCTGTGAGATGTTAGGCTTACAGCCTACCCTGTCATGTGAGATCGTAGATTTACAACCTACCTTGTCCTGTGATATGGTAGGTTTACAACCTACCTTGTGCTGTGGTATGGTAGGTTTACAACATACCTTGTCCTGTGATATGGTAGATTTACAACCTACCTTGTCCTGTGATATGGTAGGTTTACAACCTACCTTGTGCTGTGGTATGGTAGGTTTACAACATACCTTGTCCTGTGATATGGTAGGTTTACAACCTACCTTGTCCTGTGATATGGTAGGTTTACAACCTACCTTGTCCTGTGATATGGTAGGTTTACAGCCTACCTTGTCCTGTGATATATCAGTTTTAGAGCCTATCTTGTCCTGTGAGATGTCAGTTTTACAGCCTACCTTGTCCTGTGAGATGAAAGAGTTACACCCTACCTTGTCCTGTGAGATGAAAGATTTACAACCTACCTTGTCCTGTGAGATGCAAGGTTTACACCATACCTTGTCCTGTGAGATGAAAGATTTATAAACTACCTTGTCCTGTGAGATGAAAGATTTACAACCTACCGTGTCCTGTGAGATGAAAGATTTACAACCTACCGTGTCCTGTGAGATGCAAGGTTTACACCATACCTTGTCCTGTGAGATGAAAGATTTATAAACTACCTTGTCCTGTGAGATGAAAGATTTACAACCTACCTTGTCCTGTGAGATGCAAGGTTTACACCATACCTTGTCCTGTGAGATGAAAGATTTATAAACTACCTTGTCCTGTGAGATGAAAGATTTACAACCTACCTTGTCCTGTCAGATGGAAGGTTTACACCATACCTTGTCCTGTGAGATGGCAGATTTCGCTGCATGCTGCAGTGCAGTTGCCATTTTGAGGACATTCACCGGCACACACGTGATCTCCAGTGTCTGGGCTGATGGGGCTTCACTTGACTCAGACAGCTTATCTGCATTTAGCTTATGAAGGGTAGTGAGCAACCATTCAGGATCAGCGATAAACTCACGCTCCTGGACACCATCTTTTAACACAGTCATCATACCCTACAAGGCAAAGCATATTTTTAGTAAGTTATCACTAACATAAACTACTTAAGGTTGTACGCTTGAACGATTATTGTCTTGAGTGATCATGATCGATCATTTATGAAAATATCCAGACATAACAGATATAACAATAAAGGTATATCAATGACGAAAGCTGCAATAGTGTTTAGAAATGTTAATATGTAGGTCAAGAGAAGACTATTTTTTTTAATGAATCACTGGAATGTCTGGCTCAAAGCACATTAAAAAAATTAATCTTCTCTTATGAGAGTAAAGAGAATACCAAACGATTATGTAGTGACGGGTGAATCAAGATTATCATATAGAGCACTTCAAACAGGACTGAGGTAAAACGATGATGTGTACAATGTCTCGCCTGTCAAAGCATGAATAGTGTGGATTTGCCAAAACCAACGTGGCATGCTTCGTAATACATATATTCAACAAGGCACCAATGTGGCATGCTTCGTAATACATACATTGTATATTCAACAAGGTGTCTGAACAATTCTAACCCCTAAAACATGAACAATTTTGATAAAACTTCGGATACAGTCTAATCTCAAGAGGATCTCCATGGTATGGTTAAATAGAGAAGTCACAAGGGTATAGCCTCAAGACTGAACAACAAAGCCTACCTGCTCATTGTACCTGTGGTGCAAGCACTACAAACCTAGGTAAGACTAACAGATAGGCAAATGGTCCACATTAAATATGCCTGCACTTCGTGCAAGTGAAAAGTTTCATTGTTCAAAACCGTGAAGAAATAGGAATAATTAATGAAATGATTAAAATACTGATGATGCAGTTCGCATGGCATAGAAGATTTGAAATCCAAAAGGCCACACTTGAATAATAATGCAAATTAAAAACCTTAACACAAAAACAACGTGAAGTCGAAGACCAGGAAAAAATGGGTAAGATTTCCCAAAATTCAGATTAGCGATGAGGTAGTGAGTTGCCCTTGACAAGTGCTCTTTTAAAGAAAAAGTTGACTTGCCCTGTAGGTGGGGCTTAGAATACACCTTCAATATCCTCTGCGTGTCGTAAGAGGCGACTAAAGGAGGTAAGGGTGAGGTAATCCTTACAGAAACCTCGAGTGCTGAAGACGGAGGTTTCAGGCCGCACAGCGCACTCTAATAAACCATGGATCCACGCACTTAACGCTTATGATCATGTCGCTAGTCACTTACAGAACTGGCGGTATGATCAGCGAATGAAAAGAAGAAGAAAAAGTTGACGTCGGATGACTGATGACAGACTGAGGACAGACAACGGATGATGGTCATGGCACAACCGTACTTACCCTTAGCTAATAAGAAAAAATATTTACTCTATACAATACATTGTTGCCACGGCATGACAACGTACCAGTATCTCACAGAATTCCAGTAGTTTTCTAAGCACTGAATGGGGGGCTTTCTTGAATCTTCCAGAACTCGACAGTTTCTCCAATGCCTCTTTCATGGACCAGAAAGCCTTGAAAGAGGCTAAAATATCAGGAACCTTCTTAATCTCTGCAATCAGGTCTGTATGTACCGTGGTGTATTCTGGGAAGGCTGCATCAACCAGCTTTAGTGTGTCTTGTATCCTGGATTTTAATGTACCATACCCCTGGAAATAGAAGACCAGTCAAACATTTACAGCTACTCAGCATCAAGACGCTTTCTGACTAATTATAACAAGAGGTCCAAGGGATCTGTATCGCTCACCTGCAAATTATTGGCCACTGGCACAACCGAATAAAACGAGATGACCACAGGAAAAATTTATCAATCAAATTGCTGTGAAGAAGGTTTAGCCAAGTTTTAGTAAAATGGGACCAGTGGTTAATAAGTTGTCTTTTTATGATTTTCTCAGAAATTTGCAGAAAATACCAGCTGTCCACCAAAAGAGGTCAATTTTGATTGATTCATGGCGGTCATGTTGTTTTGACATATCTCCATGGAACAAATTCTAATGGACATTAGTCCCTAATCATATCTCCCAAATTTTGCCCCGAACAGTCCAGCAGTTGTGGAGAAGTAATTTTCATGAAAACTAGGTCATCCATGATGGCCGCCAAACCATTTGGCCAATCAGGTACCATTGAAAAAACTTATTTCAGCTCTTACACGAACTGGTATATCATGAGTTTGAAATCAATCCCCAAAAATTGTTTCGGAGAAGATTTTTATACGTTTATAAAAATTGGCCAAAATCCAAGATAGCCACTGGCCAAATAGGCTGATTGGCTTTGTTTGAACAAACATGGATCTCTATGACCTAAGAATGCTTCCAGCCAAATATACTTGAAATCGGTCCAGTGGTTCTCGAGAAGAATTTAAATTCCCCATTCGCTTTAGTATGGGAGCTTTGGGTGGTAAAAGAAAATCACAGATGGCCGACAAACCATTTTTACGGCAATTTCGAAAGGGGTAAATTTGAAATCAGAATACCCAACAATATATAAAACCAATTTCGGCCCCAAAATCCATCAAATTAAAAGTTCCAGTATGGCCACCAAACATGCTACAGTTTGATTGGCCAGCGATAGCCATTCCTTGACAGATCAACTTCCCTTGAACAAATTTTAATTGCCCTTAGTCCCTAATTATATATGCCAAATTTCGACCTGATCCGTTTATCGGTTCTGGAGAAGTCGTTTTCCTCGAAAACTAGGTCATTCAAGATGGCCACCAAACTATTTGCCCAATCAAGTTCCATTGAACAAACTTGGTTCAGCTCTTCGCCTAGATCATATTTCATGAATTTTGCATCGATGACCCAAGGGGTTTTGGAGGTTTTTAAAGATATTTCAAAAAATTGGCCAAAATCCAAGATGGCCACCATCCAAATTGGCCGATCGGGTTCCTTTGAACAAACTTGAATTCTGATGCACTAAGGATTATTCCTGCCAAATATAATTGAAATCAGCCTAGTGGTTCTCGATAAGACATCTTAAATTTAAACTTAGTGGGTAAATGATTCAAGATGGTCACCAAACCGTTTATCCGACATTTCAAAAATTGCAAATTTGAAATCAGAATACCCAAAAACATAAAACGAATTTCGGCCTCAGAATCCATCAAATAAAAAAATCCAATATGGCCGCCAAATATGCTACATTTTGATTGGCCCACGGCAGCCAGGTTTTTTGATGGATCACCTTCCCTTGAACACACTTTAATGTCCCTTAGTCCCTAATCATATCTCCAAGATTTCGGCCTGATAGCTTCAGCATTTCTGGAAAAGTCGTTTATGCTAAAACTAGGTCATCCAAGATGGCCACAGAACCATTTTGTCATTCAAGTTCTCTTGAACAAACTTGGCTTAGCTCTTGCCCTAGATGATGTTTCATGGGTTTTGAATCGATTCCCTTGGTGGTTTCTGAGATTTTTAAAGGCATTTCTAAATATTGGCCAAAATCTAAGATGGCCACCGGCCAGACTGGCCGATCGGCTTCCTTTGAACAAACTTGAATCTTTATACCATAAGGATGCTTCCTGCCAAATATAATTGAAATCTGCACAATGGTTCTTGAGAAGTTGTTTAAGGGAAAAGTTGACAGACGACACGACAGATGGACAGTCGCCATGGCATAAGCTTGCATGGCCTTTCAGGCCAGGTGAGCTAATAACAAGAGGCCCAATGGGCCTGTATCGCTCACCTGGCATTTCAACTAATCTTACTTAAGTTTTACATCCATCGGTGTCACTTCCAATGACTTTCAGTCAAATGGGTTAGTTTTCGAGATATTGACAACAATCTCTGGACTGTTTTTTTTGTGGGTGAGGTAACCCTGACAGAAACCTCGAGTGCTGAAGACAGAGGTTCCAGGCCGCACGGCGCACTCTAATAAACCATGGATCCACACACTTAACGCTTATGATCATATCGATAGTCACTTACGGGACTGGCGGTATGATCAGCGAACGAAAAGAAGAAGAATCATTCAACCTCAGATCAGTTGAATTTAACTCTGTATCTTTAGTGATAACATGTTGACCGCACACAGGCTGTCCATTGATAACATGTTGACCACACACAGGCTGTCCATTGATAATATGTTGACCGCACACAGGCTGTCCATTGATAACATGTTGACCGCACACAGGCTGTCCATTGATAATATGTTGACCGCACACAGGCTGTCCATTGATAACATGTTGACCACACACAGGCTGTCCATTGATAACATGTTGACCGCACACAGGCTGTCCATTGATAACATGTTGACCGCACACAGGCTGTCCATTGACAACATGTTGACCGCACACAGGCTGTCCATTGATAACATGTTGACCGCACACAGGCTGTCCATTGATAACATGTTGACCGCACACAGGCTGTCCATTGATAACATGTTGACCGCACACAGGCTGTCCATTGACAACATGTTGACCGCACACAGGCTGTCCATTGATAACATGTTGACCACACACAGGCTGTCCATTGATAATATGTTGACCGCACACAGGCTGTCCATTGATAACATGTTGACCGCACACAGGCTGTCCATTGATAATATGTTTACCGCACACAGGCTGTCCATTGATAACATGTTGACCGCACACAGGCTGTCCATAATAGATTTGTTTGACTAGTTAATATTTTTTACATTCAAAATTCGCTGAAATGTAAAAACTAATCTGTTAAATATTTTAAAATTAAATGTGCAAAATGTTGTTGATGCCTAATTAAGTCTGCAAGAATTTTCATCAAATTTAGTTTCAACATATTCACCAGGTTTCCAATACACTCACATAGGATCTCCATGTTCTGTGTCTATTGGAACCTTAATGGAGAGAATATGTGAAATTGACATTCAATCCTATTATGGCTCAGAACAATATCAGCCGAGATGGCTTTATTCCTATGATGAGAATACAAGCCTAGTTCTACATCGGACTCGGAATGTTATTGTGGATATAGCGATAGGTTGAAATGTCATTGTGGATATATTGATTGGTTGAAATGTCATTGTGGATATACTGACTGGTTGAAATGTCATTGTGGATATAGCAATTGGTTCAATTGTCATTGTGGATATATTGATTGACTGAAATATATTGATTGGCTGAAATGGCCTTGTGGATATAGCAATTGGTTGAATTGTCATTGTGGATATATTGATTGGTTGAAATATCATTGTGGATATATTGATTGGTTGAAATGTCATTGAGGATATATTGATTGGTTGAAATGTCAATATGGATATATTGATTGGTTGAAATGTGATTTTGGATATATTGATTGGTTGAAATGTGATTTTGGATATATTGATTGGTTGAAATGTGATTTTGGATATAATGATTGGTTGAAATGTTATTGTGGCTATATTGATTGGCTTAAATGTCATTGTGGCTATATTGATTGGTTGAAACGTCATTGTGGATACATTGATTGGCTGAAATGTCATTGTGGATATATTGATTGACTGAAATGTCATTGTGGATATATTGATTGGCTGAAATGTCAATGTGGATGTGTTGATTGGCTAAAATGTCATTGTGGCTATATTTGATTGGTTGAAATGTCACTGTGGATATATTGATTGGTTGAAATGTCATTGTGGATATATTGATTAGTTGAAATGTCATTGTGGATATATTGATTGACTGAAATGTCATTGTAGATATATTGATTGGCTGAAATGTCATTGTGGACATATTGATTGGTTGAAATGTCATTGAGGATATATTGATTGGTTAAAATGTCATTGTGGATATATTAATTGGTTGAAATGTCATTGTGGATATATTGATTGACTGAAATGTCATTGTGGATATACTGATTGGTTGAAATGTCATCGTGGATATATTGATTGGCTGAAATGTCATTGTGGATATATTGATTGGTTGAAATGTCATTGAGGATATATTAATTGGTTAAAATGTCATTGTGGATATATTGATTGGTTGAAATGTCATGAAATGTTGGCTTCCATAAAATGGGGAATACATTAATTAAACGAAATCACAGATTTCTTTTTTCACGAGAGAGTTGATACTTACCACCCTGATACTTTATGATATTTCCTAAATATCGACCTAGCTTCAATAATACTCAGAATTAAAAAGAAACCGTCCCCACTGGGCAGGTTACACAACTGACAGACCAGCGGATGTGCAGCCCAAACTCGCACATGCGCGGGGCTGACTCATTCTATTCCAAAATATTGGCTGACCTAATTACAACATAAAACGCTGATAGACCGAGCCTCTGTGGGGCGGATCGTATCAGGGTGGTAAGTATCAACTCTCGTGAAAAAAGAAATCCGTGATTTTGTTTATTTCACATCAAGAATATACTTACCACCCTGATACTTTATGATACAGCCAGAATTTGTAAGAGAATTCGGCGGGAGGGAGGCGAAGGTCAGAAGACCGGCTCATCCATGGAAGAACAAGCTTTTGCTTTTGGAGCACAACAAACATCTGAAATTGCGTATGTAAACACAATCAGGAAATGATCTGAACATCGGATAACACGACCGATGTTGAGGGTAATGACCGTTTCACATCCGCTCCCCCACCCCTCTTTTAAAGAGGGAGCGATGACCTCCATGTCCTATACGCTCTCTATGTACTCATGCTAAAGTACTATAAGACATCGGACGAAAGCTTCATTTTGTATACTCTCAGATGGAACCACAAAGAACACAAAACCATCACCATTTTAGTAAGTAATATAAAAAACGTGACAAAAAAATAACCATCACTAAATATAGGACTAACCTATTTTGACGAGATTGCCCTTTGATCACCGCTGGCGATGACAGGTACAGTATGGAAAAGTGGGGATTCCCCCCCCCCCCACTAATTTGCACTGAGTGTGAGTCAACAGCCTTATGTGCAATATTTACAAATTTATATACAGATTTAACGTTTATGTAAAATCGATAAGGCAAGTGGATTTGATGTGTCACGTCAGTAACGATTTGTAAAACTAGACTCACAGTGCCATTGTGCTACTGACATAATGTCATCCACTGGCACGCCATTAAACAGAGCCATGGATGTCACTACGCCATGGACACTGTGAGCCTTGTCCATGTCACTTGTTTACCCGTGGCGGCTTTGTGGCAATGCTGGATACATTCCACAATCCACCTAGAAATGGTATCTTTAGAAGCTCTCCCAAGGGGTTCAATGTAAGATAGCCATAAAGCACTAGGGTCTGTCCGCCATTCCTGTGTACGTTGTTTATAACACCTTAAAGCCGCAACTCTCACTCTCTGGGTCAAGATGAAATTAATACCCTATGAGGCGGAGCTTCTATGATGACGCTTATGGCGCATGCGTGATAAGTAGCAAAATAGCCTACCATATGACAGCTCAGCACCTGGCCTCTGTACACCGCCTATATACCTAGATGACTGGTTTACTATAGAGTAGGACAGTCCACCACCCTATGCTTAATAGCATTATACAAGTGTGTACTATATTCACATACTCCTTCAAATTTAATTAATTTATCATTAACTGTCTGACTGCTTCAAGCCAGCAGACAATAATTTCAACTGACAATAACTACTGAATATTTTGAAAACAACTTGACTGAAAGTGGTTGGTGGATATGTTAGTCAAATCGTTTCCAGAATATTCAGCATATATCCAGAGCTAAACACTATGGAAAATGTAGGCTGCAGAAATTCAACAATCAAACAGTTAAGCAAATTTATCTAGCAATACATTTAGCTCAGTATTGAGGTATTAGCAAGTTTTATTAGATAGCGATGCATGTAGTATTCTAAATATGGTCATTTTGAAAATGGCAATGAGGATATCTGTTACTGTCAAATGCAGCAACAGTTTTCTGCACCACCTGTCACACTGATATCAAAAGATTAATTGTTCCAAAGCCAGTATTAGAAAGGGTGGTATACAGTTTACAAACACTGTTGCTGAAGGCTATTGCTGCCTAACAGCTTACACCACCCTTATTTCCAGTTATAGGTGGCAATTAAACGAAATCAGGGATTTCTTTTTTCATGAGAGAGTTGATACTTACCTCCCTAATACTCTTGGATATTGCTAAATATCGGCTTTCACTCAATAAAACACTCAGATTAAAAAAGTTAGGTGCCTACTTGGCAGGGAGTCAGATGACAGTCAGGCAGATGCCAGCCCCACCACCGCACATGCGCCGACTAGTCCTTCCTCTGACTAATTTATTGGCTGACACACATGCAACATAATAAGAGCCTGAAGACCGAGCCTCTGTGGGGTGGAGAGGCTGGGTCCGTATTAGGCAGGTAAGTATCAACTCTCTCGTGAAAAAAGAAATCCGTGATTTCGTTTATTTCACTTCAAGAGTATACTTACCTCCCTAATACTCTTTGATATTGCCAGAATTAGTTAGTGAATTCGGCAGGAGGGAAGCGAGGTCAAAAGACCAGCTCTTCCCTATGCGCTTTTCTGCGATTAAGGCACTTAAACTTCTGAAATTGTGTGGAAACACAATCAGGAATAGAAAGGAAACATCGGCTAACACAAACCGATGGCTGAGAGATGACCAAAAGTCATATGCGCTCCCCCCCTCCTCTTGGGAGGAAGACTGAATGACCTCAATGTCCCATACGCTCTCAACGTACAAGTGCCATGTACTATAGGACATTAAACGAAAAGGCTTCATTTCCATATACTCTCAATAATGAACGACATAAAACACGTACCATTACCAATTTAATAATGAAGGGTCACGTGACATTACAAAAAGCCATGGACAACATACACAAGACTCACCTTGTGGAAGATTGTTGCTGTCATCATCTCCCCATTGGTGAAGACTGATGCAGCCCATAAAGTAGATGTTTCCATTGATTAAATGGGAAATATATTAAAAATGAGGATACCTCATCAAAATATGTACACCTAGATTAGCTTTTCAAAATTGATAAGGCGAGAGGATTCGAGGTGTCACGGAGATAATGGTCGGTAAAACTTGACTCACAGTGCCACTGAGCTACTGACATAATGTCATCCACAGGTACCACATTAAATAGGGCAGTGGAAGCCACTACACCTCGGACACTGTGAGCCTTAGCCATGTCAACTTGTTTACCTGTGGCGGATTTATGGCAAAACTGAATACACTCTACAATCCACCTGGAAATGGTGTCCTTTGACGCCCTGCCATGGGGCTCAATATATGACAACCATAACGCTGTTGGGTCCATCCGCCAATCTTGAGTACGTTGTTTGTACCGGATTAATGCTCGGACTGGACACCATAGTTTGAATTAGGATCAAACCTAGTCAAAGCTGGTAAAATTATCGGTTGACCCGGATATTTCAAAGACTGGTTCTTCGTCATGAAATTTATCCTGGGTAGAAGCCTAAGGCCTTCCCCTGTAACCACAAAACGGTCTGCCTCGGCTGACAAGGCATGAATCTCACTCCTACGCCTAGCCGAGGCCACAGCAATTAAAAATACAGTTTTAAGCGTCAACATTTTCATAGAAATGGAGCTTAGTGGTTCAAACGGCCTATCGGCTAGCACCTGAAGCACTAGTGATAAACTCCAAGACGGAATCACTGGAGGATTCCTTGGTCTTAGATTGCCCATGCCTTTGATTAAAGTATTTAATGTATTTACTTCATCACTTCCCCTATTAGCCAAGCAAGGGATAACTGTCATTAAAGCCGACTTATAGCCAGCAATAGAGTTAGGCTTGAGGTTATAGGCATCATACAGGTGACAGAGGAAATCAGCTACTACCTGAATAGATGAATCCATTGGATTAACACATCTTTTTGAGAACCATTCTGCAAATCTGTTGATTTTATAATTATATGGTCTGGAGGTTGACCCCCTCCTGGCTTTTGCCATGAACATGGCTGCTTGCTCAGAAAAGCCCTCCTTAATTCTAGATTCCTTGACAACATCCACGCAGTCAATTGGAACATTGATGGATTGTTGTGAAGGTTCTTGCCCTGGAAGATAATATTGTCCATCAGAGGCAGAGGAACCGGATTGCAGACCAGAAGGTCCAGCAGATCCGTATACCATGATCGGCTTGGCCAATTTGGGGCGATCAGAAGCACATGGCACTCCTCCTGTCTGATTTTCTGAAGAATTTTTGGAATCAGGATTGCTGGAGGGAATGTGTATGCATACATTCCCACCCAGCTGATAGCTAACGCATCTGTTGCGAAAGCGCTTGGATCTGGAATCGGAGAGACGTACGTCGTCATCTTCGCATTCTTCTTCGTTGCGAATAAATCTATGTTGGGTTTCCCCCAGTGGTTGAACAGACGATCCACCACACATTGATTTAGTTGCCATTCCGTAGGTAAAACACTCATCCTTCGGCTCAATGAGTCTGCTAACAGATTTAACCATCCCAGAATATGAACTGCTTTCAAGGTAATCCTGTGATCCAGGCACCAACAAAGCAGTCTCCATGTCATCATACAGAGACTGGGCGACTTCGTTCCGCCCTGGCGGTTTATGTAAGTCACTACTGTTGAGTTGTCAGATTGAATAAGAACAATCTTGCCCTGAACTTTCAGTAAGAAATGTTCCAGGCCCAGGACTACTGCTCTTAGTTCCAGTAGATTGATATGTTCTTTTGACTGATCCAGATCCCACAGCCCTGATATTGTGGACTCTTCCAGGCAAGCTCTCCAACCCTCCATCGATTGCATCTGTATACACAGTCACCTGAGGGTGGGGAGGGGTTAGCAAAACCCCCACTAGGAGATTCTCTGTCTTCAACCACCATTGCAGGTGGTGAATTAGAGGCGCCAACACTGACACCATCGAGTCCAGTGAACCCGAACTCTGCGTCCATTGTGTCATGAGAAAAAGCTGGATCGGCCGCCTGCGTAAGGCAGCCTGGGGAATGACTGGTTCCAGAGAAACCATCAATCCCAGCATTCTCAAGTAAACCCGTGCCAGGACATGACGACTGTCGCACACTGACTGAATTACGGAGATGAGTTTCTGAACTCTCTCCTGAGTAGGATAAACATATCCTGTCTCCAGATCGAAGAACATCCCCAGGTAAACAAACTTCTGGGATGGAGTCAGCTCTGATTTTTGAAAATTTATCATCCAGCCTAAATCCGTGAGAGTTTTCAAAACAATCTCCAGATTGGCCGATAAACTTTCCTGGGTGTGTGCTTTTAACAGCCAGTCGTCTATGTACGTGTGGACTGCTATGCTTCTCCTGCGGAGGTATGCCGTGATCGCATGAACCACACGGGTGAAAACCCGAGGAGCGGTGGAAATTCCGAAGGGTAACACCCTGAATTCCCACTGTCTGCCCTGGAATGCAAATCTCAGGAAGCAACGGAAGCTCCTCGCTATGGGAATGTGGAAATAAGCATCCTTCAAATCTATTGAAGCTGTCCACATTCCCCTCTCTAACCCCGCCAACACCGAGTGCACAGTCTCCATCTTGAAACTGGGCGTCTCTATGAACTTGTTCAACGGCTTGAGGTTGAGAATTGGTCTCCACCCTCTGGTGTTTTTGTTACCAAGAACACAGTTGAATAGAAGCCCGGACACGTTTGTGCCGGCTGAATAGCTCCTTTTAGTATGAGGGAATTTATCTCCTCCTCGATACACAACCTTTGCTCTGGATCTCTCGGATTTGGAGTCCAGACTGGCACTAGAGACAGTCGCGATGCCGGGCCTGTTATCCAATCGGGATGATACCCGACTGAAAGCCATCACAAGACTAAACAGTCCTGAGTCAACCGTTCCCACTCTTGCTTGTGGTCGGCTAGCCGGCCTCCCACCGGTCCACCTATGGAGAGAGGTGGACATAAGGAGTCCAAGAGTGGCACTGTCTCCTTCCCCAGAAACACCGGAGTGGTTCTCACCGCGGTAACCGGCCCGTCAGGCACGCTTACCACGACCAGATCCTCGCGCGCCACGGCCAGCACCGCGCGCACCTCAGTGCGCTGGTGGCTGCCTGGCTGCTTGCGCCTGAGGAGCCTGCGCCCCCCTCACTGCTGGCCGAATCGCACGCGGCCGAGGCCGACGCTGCGATGGTGGTTGGCCTCTGACCTGGCCACCTCCACCTCGAGCCTGCAGGGGATGATACGCAGGGGGAGTGGCGCGAACGCGCTCCCAACGGAGCACTTCAAACTGCTCACGCAGCGCCCTCTGGTTATTGACCAGAGTAACCGTCTCCTGGAGGTGTCTACATCCCTCACCTCCAAAGAGATCAGGACCTGTCATAGGCGTACGCAGTAGCCTATTGTACAGGTCCTGGGATGGGCACAGATTGTCCAAGGCAAACGTGCGCATTGCCCGGACACTCCTGGTCCCCACCCGAGTCATGCAGTCCAGAGCGAGGTTGATACCATCCTGGATGGCTCTCTGGACTGTGACCGGACTCGGCTGGTGCGATGCGGATGCCATTACTACCCCTTGTAACAGCTGAGAGACATGGGACAGGGCGGCAATAGAAGCCCTCCCACTCTCCTCCGCATCACGCAACGCGGCATTTGCCGAACGCAACGCGTTCGAACACAAGACTCCTATGTCAGAACGGGAGCCTGGCCGCGCATCCTCACCCAAAGCCGCGCGGTCATCCACGCTCGGCTTGGGTACCACACCGTACCTCTGGTAATCCAGGGGCACGATGCGGCAATGCCTGGCCACCTCGCGAAAGGCCTTCGCGAGACGCCCATTCGCCTTAATGGACATCTCCTGCCGCTGCAGAGATGGCATCACGTTAGCAGTAGCCTTACCAGCTACCCACGGCCTGTGGTCACGCTGGCTAGCAGACTGCTCCATGGGCAGATCTGGCCTAACACTTACCAGCCACTGGCAAGCGTCAGACCAATCCTCCTCCGTGGCTAGGTGCGAGCGCTCTACAAGACGGGGGCCTTCATCTTCCTCCTGAGCGCAAGCAGCAGAGCTTGACGGCGGATATGCTGATACCCCTGGCAAGCCAGGGAAAGCATGCGAGCCTGAAAGAACAGGCATGCTAATCTCACTGGCCTGACCAGGAGCAGGTGCCGTGGTAGAGCGCGGGGCAGATACCGCCCCACCACGGCCCCGGCCAGCACCAGCGACACTCTCGGCAAGCCGAGGTATGCGGTAACGCTGGCCATCAGCACCGCCCAGGGCCACCTTCTGAGCCGTGAACTCTACTCCTGCGTGAGTAGAACCAAGGAATAAGTCGCCTGTATTCCCCGCGAAGGGTGCACAGACTTCATAATCCATGGTCACGTCCTCAGACGGCGACCCTAACAACTCCTGGCCAGAAAGATTAGACTCAGGGTCAGCAAAGAGAGCTACCCCGGACTGGCCAGGCAAGGTGCCATAGGAGGTACTGGCACCCGCGGCATGCGGATACCCCTGGACTGATATGCAGCCCGCGGGTTCCAGCGACAGCCGTCCACGACCCCTCGGCACGGCACCAAGCCTGCTGCCAGGGTCGTGGAACGCCCCTTCTAATGGGGCCACCTCTGAATCTTCGAACAACGGAAACGGCCTACGGAAAAGCGATTCAGAGGTGGGGATTACCTGCTCCGAAGCAGATGATGAGGACAACAAAGGATTTGGTCCAGGGAGCATGCCACGAAGCAACTCTGGAACCAAATCCTTTATTGTCCTCTTCATCTCTCCCAACATCTCGGTCCGGAAGGCCTCCATATCCACCGCGGACGAGGCCTTCCTCTTACCCTTCTTACTCATACCCTCTCTTTTCTGCTTCTTCTTCTCCTCCTCCACCACCTTGTCCTTCGCCTGTAAGCACAAGAATTCGGACATTAGTTCGCCCCCCCAGTGCTTACATATCTCGCAATTAATCAAGGGACCACAAGGGCTACACTGATAGCAGAGATGAGGAAGAAACTTTTCCTCCATGAAACGTCCACAGGACGAGCAACCAGGTCTCTGAAACAGGGCAAAGGACGAGGACAATGAGCAACTTAGTTAAGCTTAGAAACTTAAACCCACTCAAAGAGAGGGAAATGATCATAAAGATCAATAATCATCTGAAACCAGCATTGGACAAAACTTTAATTGTTAATAAAGAGCAAGGCTGATTATGACGTCATTAATCCTATGACAGGAAAAAATCGATCCATAACAAACATCCAAGTGCAAGGACGAATTGTATCCATAACCAGAACATGTACAGAATGGACATTCCGACTACACAACCATCAGATAAATACTGATAACAATGGTAAATACAGTTAATTTTCTCTAAAATAATTAACATCACCTCATATCAATAATTAGATACCTGACACCTTGTATAGACAAACCATTCAACGTGATGACCTGGAGCACTCCACCAAGACTACGCCTCCTAACACTCTCCACCTTAGGGGAAGGAGTTGGATCAAGAGGGCAAAGTGAGAAGACCTTTATACTAGGCCTCCGACTCACTGGACATAGACTTTTTGGTTAGATAACCTAACAGTATTAGTAGGAAATGGAACCAAGGTGGAGAAAAACAAACTCTCTGATGCTGTGATGTCCATTACATATCCTCACATAGACCTGTGGCCATAAACACAAAGAGAGATTAGTATTATATAGCACCTAGTTGACATAAACCAACTAAACAAGGCGCTTATCACGGTAAACGCGAGTCCCGGAAACACATTACACCGGGAAAAAACTCGCTAATTTTACTAGAAGTCACCTGATGTATAGGTCCTGGGCCCTCCACTGGCGAAGTATTCCTTCCTGCCATCTTAATCAGGGGTTATCACTTCTAAATAACACTCAAAAGACTTTGAAAAGAGTTTAGAAAAGCTCTAGCACAAAAACATGTGTAGACTCTCTGCCAATAAATTAGCAAAGAGGAAGTGCTAGTCTGCGCATGCGCGGTGGTGGGGCTGGCATCTGCCAGACTACACTCTGACTCCCTGCCCAGTAGGGGCACCTAACTGTTTTAATCTGAGTGTTTACTGAGTGAAAGCCGATATTGAGCAATATCAAAAGTATTAGGGAGGTAAGTATACTCTTGAAGTGAAATAAAAAATCAGTTAAAACCTCCACCAGCCATGACTCACACACATGGCAATTTAGAAGAGGCCCGTACATACTGCACCTAGTGCAGTCATGAGGGGAAAAGCAGGCCTTCACAAAATGGTGGCAGGAAGGGCATTTGTTCTCAATAACCCTCTGCAAAGACACAAAGGGAAACAATTAGTTTTTAGTTATGACGAACCAGAAAACCCCGTTTGCAGAAGGTTAATAAGATCCATAAGGAAAACTTTTGACCATCAAATGAAAGATAAGCCAGGCCCATAGAAAAAACTATGGGCCTGACAAAAAGTAAACAAATCCTAAAACCTTGTTATACTTCTTTAAGAAGACAAGGGAGACTTAAGAATTTGAACTTGAATACTTGAGAGGCAAACTTTTTAGACTTCACAGCTCAAAACAGAGATTCATTAGTAATTGAACTTTATAAACACAATGAACCTATGCAAACCATCAAGAGAGATAAATAACTCAACACTCAATCAAAAAACTTCTAAAATATTTAGAAATAAAATGACTGAAATTTTTTCTCTCCTAAATAACCTCATAAGATGACTTCTGAGGACGAGTGAAGTCTGATAAACAACACAGGAATACCTGATCCCGAGTCCAAAAACCCTGTGGTGGGGGGGGGGGAGAATGCGGAGAAAGTACTTCTTATGGTAATAACTCCCTCCGCAAACTCATAATAAAATAGAAGGACCCAGAAACCAAGTATAAATATTGTTTAAATAAAAGGATACCCTTCAAATATCAGCTCATGTGTCTGAAAACCAAAGCACAACATGCGTTAGCTAATATATAGGCCTCCCCTATAAAAGAGCTAGCCTAATAAAGACGTATTCACGAGATAGCGTGAATCCCGGAAATACCATCCGAGTCAACACGCAAATTTTTTATCAATAAATTTACTAAAGTACACCTGATGGCTTGGACGGGGAGCATCCTCCAGCGACTTGGCAGCGTCAGACATACTAATAAATAGTCAAACAAGTTGCAAAACAACTCAAAGCTTCAAAAAGAAAGAAAGCAAAAGCAAGGCTAGAAAGCGTGTTGCAATGGCAGGTCAATATTTTAAGAAGAGAATGAGTCAGCCCCGCGCATGTGCGAGTTTGGGCTGCACATCCGCTGGTCTGTCAGTTGTGTAACCTGCCCAGTGGGGGTGGTTTCTTTTTAATTCTGAGTATTATTGAGGCTAGGTCGATATTTAGGAAATATTATAAAGTATCAGAGTGGTAAGTATACTCTTGATGTGAAAAAATGGATTCGTAGATCAAAGATGCCCTTAATAAAAAGGTTACGTTTATACAATGCAACCTGTGTATCCTTGATGCTGTATAACTGTATCAGCTGGGCAGCTCCAAAGGCAGCTCTAGACAAACTCGATGCCTACCACCGCAAACACCTATGCACCATCACTAGACACCGATGGTCAGACAGCATAATTTCCAATGATGCACAATACAAGATGTGTAATACTTCGCCACAGACTGTAAAAGTATCCCAACAAAGATGGTCCATGTTTGGCCATGTGCTAAGGATCCCAGAAGACACACCTGCACAGAGCCTTGGAATTTGCCCTACTCGGAGGGAGCAAATACAAAGCCAGGAGAGGACGTCATTGCATAAATCTGCAGGTGTTCTGCAGAAAGCAGGACACGGTACCCTCAAGTCAAGAATGGACATGAGGAAGCTAAGGATTTCGGCTGAGGACAAGACACAGTGGGCAAAAGTGAAGACAGATTGATTGCAGCTGTAGGATGTTTGTACTACTACAGCTGCAGAATACAGTACTCATACATACACTAATTTTCATCTCTCTGGATTGGCTGTGTATTATTTGCTTATGTCATAATTTATCACTTGAATAGAAATAGTCTAAGATGACTTTAACCCTCGAATTTGTTCAAGAAAACGTTCAATTTTCTCATAGAAAATGTCCATTTGCAGACCAAGAGAAGACTATTTTGGAAAATTTATCACTGGAATGACTGGCTCGGTTATCGAGCCAGTCATTCCAGTGGTAAATTTTCAAAAATAGTCTTCTCTTGGTCTGCAAATGGACATTTCTTAAGACCACTGCAGAAGCCATTTTTGGCTGCTATAGGTGTCTAAGGGTTAACAATCTTTCCTTATGTCAATCCATATACTATTACCTCAGCTGTAGCAATGTTAATATCAGCTAGTGTGGTCTTAGCTATGACATCATCCAGTCTGCTCACACATCGCTCAGCCGCTTCCAGGCGAGTGAAGTCCTGGTCGCTGGTCTTTTCCAAACTCCTGTAATGTTGTGAGATAAATTTGTTATTTGAAACATGTTAAAGGAATACTTTCACCCCAAATTAACTGTTTAATGACTAAATATAGTCAAGAAAACCTAAATATTTGGTGATCGAATGTCCATTTGCATGGCAAGAAAAGATTATTTCTGAAAATTTACCACTGGAATGCCTAGCTCGGTTACCAAGTCAACCATTTCAGTGGTAATGTTTCCAAAATAATCTTTTCTTTGCCTGCAAATGGACATTCCTCAAGATCACTGCAGAGGTCAGGTTTGGTCGACCTTGTAATCTAAAGTTAAATGTGATATTGTACAGGATTAGAATTTTACAAAATACTATACTAGTCTGCAGGATTGGTAACCGTACGAAACTACTAGTCCGCAAATAATTGTGCATGTCCGTTATCAGTTATAGTCACCATTAAATGTTCATTAATTATAATGGCAGGCAGGTATATTTTACGGATCAAATAGTTCCAGGTTGGGTGTCACTGCTCAAATAGTAATCAGCTGGACAGAAATGGCTTCTCATCAACTCTTTTTCAAAGATTTGTTTTGTTTATGTGACTTTTAGAGATAAGAAAAGAAGTACTATACACTAAGTTGTACACAAATTTCATTAGTCCGTTGGACTGGTTTAGTCATGATAAGCCCAAGTCCATACAATTATTTACTAATCTCGGACTAGTGTGAAATTCGATCCCTGTTGTACTGATGGAGTATGGCTCCAGATCTTCAAACTCAGACCCACTATACACAATCATTTAGACTTTAACATGGCTTAACCATAACACTATTAATGCAGAGGGGGGGGGGCATCATCTCTCCCTTTGTTCCACATCCCGGAGCAAGGTAAGGAGCAAGATTTTTGGGTGATAAACAAGGCTACTGTGGCCCACAATAGATATGGTGAATGCATGCTTGCATGCAAGGCAATTTAATAATAAAAATCTATGGTCCTCAACCTAAACTATACATTCAATTCACAATCAATATAAATAACTAAGATTTAAAATTTTTAAGATTACTGAAACACAATTGAAGCTGCATAATTATGGATGATTGCAACAACCTACAATTCATAATTACAAATGGGAGGGTAATTTAATGGATTTAAGCGCAAGAATTAATATCGGCCGAGATGCAAACTGAAACTGACAGCTATTCCAGGCAACGAATGTCTATAGGCTAAGAAACGCATGTGCTTGGAGAGTGAGACTGATTGGTTGGCCATATACTGGAAGGAGATGCAGCATTCTGATTGGCTCAGAGGATGGGCGATGCAAGGCACGTGTATGCAGGACAGCTTGGGCTACTGCCCTGAACGAGGATACAGGATACCCAAACACCTGGTTGTGTGAGCTTTAGATAATGACCATGGCTTCCTGGGTACACAGACAGCCGACAGGACATAAGACTGGCTTGTTACTATTACTCCCGGAAACAGAACAAAGGCAGAGAGACCACTGGATGCGAGGTGAACGCGCAGATAGGAAGAAACTAATGCTTGCCCTCCACCACCTGCATAACACTCAAACCGGCCAAAAACAGATTCTGTAGGAGTCTTGAGAAATGTCAATTTGCAGACCAAAAGAAGACTATTTTTGATAATTTACCACTGGAATGACTGGCTCGATTTTCAAAAATTGTCTTCTTTTCGTCTGCAAATGGACATTTTCTATGAGAAAATCGACATTTTTAAAAACAAATTTAAGGCTTAAAGGGTTAATGGTCATTTCCAGTTTATCCATCTATCATCTGATGTCATAATCAACCACATGACGTGCAGGATGACGTCATAATCAACCACATGACGTGCAGGATGACGTCATAATCAACCACATGACGTGCAGGATGACGTCATAATCAACCACATGACGTGCAGGATGACGTCATAATCAACCACATGACGTGCAGGATGACGTCATAATCAACCACATCACGTGCAGGATGACGTCATAATCAACCACATGACGTGCAGGATGACATCATAATCAACCACGACGTGCAGGATGACATCATAATCAATCACATGACATGCAGGATGACGTCATAATCAACCACGACGTGCAGGATGTCATAATCAACCACATGACATGCAGGATGACGTCATAATCAACCACATGACATGCAGGATGACGTCATAATCAACCACGTGACGTGCAGGATGACGTCATAATCAACCACGTGACGTGCAGGATGACATCATAATCAACCACATGACGTGCAGGATGACGTCATAATCAACCACGTGACGTGCAGGATGACGTCATAATCAACCACATGACGTGCAGGATGACGTCATAATCAACCACGTGACGTGCAGGATGACGTCATAATCAACCACGTGACGTGCAGGGTGACATCATAATCAACCACATGACGTGCAGGATGACGTCATAATCAACCACATGACGTGCAGGATGACGTCATAATCAACCACGTGACTTGCAGGATGATGTCATAATCAACCACGTGACGTGCAGGATGACATCATAATCAACCACATGACGTGCAGGATGACGTCATAATCAACCACATGACGTGCAGGATGACATCATAATCAACCACGACATGCAGGATGACGTCATAATCAACCACGACGTGCAGGATGACATCATAATCAACCACATGACGTGCAGGATGACGTCATAATCAACCACGACGTGCAGGATGATGTCATAATCAACCACATGATGTGCAGGATGACGTCATAATCAACCACGTGACGTGCAGGATGATGTCATAATCAACCACGTGACGTGCAGGATGACATCATAATCAACCACGTGACGTGCAGGATGACGTCATAATCAACCACATGACGTGCAGGATGACATCATAATCAACCACGACGTGCAGGATGACGTCATAATCAACCACGTGATGTGCAGGATGACATCATAATCAACCACGTGACGTGCAGGATGATGTCATAATCAAATATGTGATATGCAGGATGATGTCATAATCAATCATATAATGAATGACATAGATAAGTTCATCAAGAAAGTATAATTGGTGACGGACTAAGTGTTGTTGTATGAATTGTATGTTATTACTATTTAATAAAGATACAGTTTAATATTTTGAAATTAATTTGACTGGGCGTTGTTATGGCAGCATGAGCACTCAGTCAAAAATGGTTTAAAATATTCAACAGCCTACATCCATACTTTTCTGGAAATTAATAGTCAGTGAGTTCAGGGAATGATCGATCAGAAGATGAGTGAGGTGTGGGTGGAGCTTAGCTATAGATGGGCGGGGCATAGATAAAACTGGAAAGCTCAATTAATACATGTCTGTGACTGATGACGTTCTGTGATTTTCTGTGGTGTCATGAAGACTCAGATTTATGATGTGCCACCAGGCTACATTCTTAGATATTCAAGATTTTGATGTAACTTTATAAGATCGACCAAAGAATGTTCCCTGAAGATGAATTATAAATGTCACTTATGAAACAAACATCAGTGAATATTCAACCTAGACACTAACTTTTATTCAGCATTTCTATTATGTAATAGTCTCACGATCTGAAGGCTACCATACAGGACAAGAGGTTCAAGGGCTTACACCGCTCATCTGGACCATCAGCCAATCAGGTTTCTGTATATATATGTTTAAAATCCTATCACCAAGGGCAACCTCCATGCCAAGGTTGCTAAGGATCCTTAAGTAAAAGAATTATTGTCCAAAGACTAAATATTTATAATTCTGTTATTGACCTTGACCTTTGACTCCAAAAATCTTGACGCCAAGGGAAACCTCCATGCCCAGTTTGGTAAAGATCAACAAGAGTTATTATCCAAAAGCAACAGTTTCTTAATTAGATCAGTGAACTCGACTCTTGCGCTTCTGATGTCAAAAAATTATGCATCCTCTACAGACAACAAAGGGCAACCTATATGCCAAGCTTGCTAAGGATCAATTCAGTAAAAACAGAGTATCCCTATTGTCTAAATAACTGATCATGACCTTTCATACTTTGAGCAAAGAAAGATTATGTCGCTTCTTTTGGCCACCAAGTGAAAACTCTACGCCAAGTTTGGTAAGGATCCCTTCAGTAAAACTTGAGTTCTTGCCCAAAAACTCTTTTTAATTGGGTCATTGACTTTGACGTTTGAATTTTTTTCACCAACAATCTTCAGGCTTCTTAAAGAGACCATCAACTGTTCACTGCATGCCAAGTTTTCTAAAGACCCCTTTAATAAACCTTGAATGAGTGTTCAAAAAACTAATTTCTTAATTGAGTCAGTGACCTTGACCATTGAAGATTTAAACAAAAATCTTCTTCGGGTCACTAAGGGCAACTGCAACAGTTCATGATCAAATATCCATAGCATGCCATTAGCTCCTGTTAATACATTTCCTATGGGGATCTTTAGCAGTTTCTATACAAGATCACTACCACCATAGGATTCTTCCAGCCAAATGTGGTTAAGATCTGCCAAGAGGTTTAGGAGAACATAATTTTAAAAGGAACATCCATAAAAAACAGACCAATCAGAATTTTGAATAGAAATTCTGAAGCCCACCACAATAGGATACTTACAAAATTCATCATTCAGTAAACTTTGAAAATAAATTACATTCAAGGTTGTCTTTGCCTTAGGCTTTCAGTGATATTATTTACAATCTATTGTTTTTACAGCCAGGGCTTTAGATTACCCCTTAACCATGACTTTACAAGTCATGCCCAAATGAAATCCACCCATATTAGTGAACCCAAATTAAAATCCCACTGGCTGCTATGAACATTAATTTTTAAACAAATTTGGAGGAAGATAGTGCTGTCATAGACAGCAACATCGTCCACCAAAATTGTTTGAAAATGTAAACCAGTTTCTTTGCTCCTGTCACCGTGAAAAGATAGAATGTTGACATCAGAGTGGTAAGGGTTAAATACTCAGAGATGGAGGCTGTGGCATTTTATGGCCATTCAGAGGTCTTATAATGCTATTAAAACTAAAATGTCTCAAAATCAATCTCTCAGATTTAAAAAATCTAGTTTCTAGCAGCATTGATGGATCCCGGACAAGATAGGTGGGTGTGACCAAATGAGGTGACTCTAAAACCCTGGTAGCATATAGTAGATCTCAATTTTACGCCACTCCTCAATGAAAGCAGGTGAATATTTTGATGTGATCAGCTGATCAGCACTGTCTCAGTATTAAAATTTTAATGATTAAATTGTAAGTCAAGAAGACTATTTTTGAAAATTTACCACTGGAATATCTGGTTCAGCTATCAAGCCAGTCACTCCTGGTCAATTTTCAAAAATAGTCTACTCTTGGTCTGCAAATCGACATTCCTCAAGCCCATTGTAGAGGTCGGCTTTGGCTTTCTTCACCATGAAAGGGTTATGGTAAGAGATGATTAGTCTTGAAAATTTATCACTGCAATGACTGGCTCGATAACAGAGCCAGTCATTCCATTTATAAATTTTCAAAACTAATCTTTGCTTGGTCTGCAAATGGACATTTTCTATGAGAAAATTTAAATTTCTGTGAAAAAATTAAGAGTTAACGGGTTACCGTAAGTCATATTTCATACCTGGGACTAGATAATCCTTGCAGAGCCTTATTAAGCTGTTTACAAGTGGCCAGAAGATGCTCCTTCACCTTGGCCCATACAGCAGAAGTTGAACTGTGTGCAGTCTTACCCAAGCCAATAAGCAGAAACTGAGGATGCACAATCTGTAGAAAGAATTATTGATTTAATTTTTAAATATTGTTAATCGTAAAAATTAAAATTTTACAAATAAATAATAATTTTATTATATCTTATTTCCTTGTAAAGTGTTCTGTTCAAATGCTTTCTGCTTCATTTTAAGACATGATTTAATGTTCAAAATAAAAGATTCTGAGTATTGAAACGATATTTAATACTGAGTCATAATGGTGAGTCCGTCATCCAATAACCATTGTCAATCTCATACCTGAAGCTGTAAGCACATTTAACAGTAAGTATACATACAGTCAGATCAGAAATAGCCATTGTCAATCTCATACCTGAAGCTGTAAGCACATTTAACAGTAAGTATACATACAGTCAGATCAGAAATAGCCATTGTCAATCTCATACCTGAAGCTGTAAGCACATTTAACAGTAAGTATACATACAGTCAGATCAGAAATAGCCATTGTCAATCTCATAACTGAAGCTGTAAGCACATTTAGCAGTAAGTATACATACAGTCAGATCAGAAATAGCCATTGTCAATCTCATACCTGAAGCTGTAAGCACATTTAACAGTAAGTATACATAGTCAGATCAGAAATAGCCATTGTCAATCTCATACCTGAAGCTGTAAGCACATTTAACAGTAAGTATACATAATCAGATCAGAAATAGCCATTGTCAATCTCATAACTGAAGCTGTAAGCACATTTAACAGTAAGTATACATACAGTCAGATCAGAAATAACCATTGTCAATCTCATAACTGAAGCTGTAAGCACATTTAGCAGTAAGTATACATACAGTCAGATCAGAAATAGCCATTGTCAATCTCATACCTGAAGCTGTAAGCACATTTAACAGTAAGTATACATAGTCAGATCAGAAATAGCCATTGTCAATCTCATACCTGAAGCTGTAAGCACATTTAACAGTAAGTATACATACAGTCAGATCAGAAATAGCCATTGTCAATCTCATAACTGAAGCTGTAAGCACATTTAACAGTAAGTATACATACAGTCAGATCAGAAATAGCCATTGTCAATCTCATAACTGAAGCTGTAAGCACATTTAACAGTAAGTATACATACAGTCAGATCAGAAATAACCATTGTCAATCTCATAACTGAAGCTGTAAGCACATTTAACAGTAAGTATACATAGTCAGATCAGAAATAAGCATTGTCAATCTCATACCTGAAGCTGTAAGCACATTTAACAGTAAGTATACATACAGTCAGATCAGAAATAACCATTGTCAATCTCATAACTGAAGCTGTAAGCGCATTTAACAGTAAGTATACATACAGTCAGATCAGAAATAACCATTGTCAATCTCATAACTGAAGCTGTAAGCACATTTAACAGTAAGTATACATACAGTCAGATCAGAAATAGCCATTGTCAATCTCATACCTGAAGCTGTAAGCACATTTAACAGTAAGTATACATACAGTTAGAACAAAAATAACCATTGTCAATCTCATAACTGAAGCTGTAAGCGCATTTAACAGTAAGTATACATACAGTCAGATCAGAAATAACCATTGTCAATCTCATAACTGAAGCTGTAAGCACATTTAACAGTAAGTATACATACAGTCAGATCAGAAATAGCCATTGTCAATCTCATACCTGAAGCTGTAAGCACATTTAACAGTAAGTATACATACAGTTAGAACAAAAATAACCATTGTCAATCTCATAACTGAAGCTGTAAGCACATTTAACAGTAAGTATACATACAGTACAGCTCAGAAATAACTTAACAAAATGTTTCCAAAATAAAACGCACTGCAGAATATATACTTTAGAATATTTTGGACTTAAAGGTGCATATTCACAGAAAAATTTCTGAAAAAAAATTGTTTAAATTATACACTTTTAGAGGCTTAATCTGTGAGCCTATACGTAATGAAACGAAATAAATCTTAACATATGATGATTCCATTCCATATAAATTCATATAATTTTTTAAGTTGCAAAATTGAAATAGAGGCACGGGCCTCTATTTCAATTTCGCAAGTGAAAAAATTATATTAATTTAAATGGAATGGAATCATCATATGTTAACTTTAAGATTTATTTTACATTACATTACACATAGGCACATAATTTAAGCTTATAAAAGTATGCAATTTTAACAATTTTATTTTCAATCATTCTGGTGTGAATACGCACATTTAATGTTGATTGGAACGCATCAACAGAACATTTGTACAAAATTGTACTCAGTAACATGTTGTTTCTGTTATGTGCATGCATACACTGTTGGGGATATATTACAATAGAGGGATCTGGTCTGCCGCTCACGTGTCTGACGTCATAATGAAATATGTCACATATTAGCTAAAGTCACAATCTAAATGACATTGAGATCTCTGTCATCAAACTAAAAAACTACACATTTTTTATGGATTTACAATTGAATAAACATTCTGTTGAATATTTTAAAACTAATTTGAGGGGGGAGAGATGTTGCCGCCTTACGCAGATAGTTTCAAAATATTCATCCGCTTACCGCTTATATATATATATATATATATATATATATATATATATATTTCATGATAACTGCCGGTAAGCGGATGAATATTATTTTGATATCAATTAGGGGACAAACAATTGTGAGATTGTGGTTATGTCATGCGTGGTGGAATTCATATATATATATATATATATACACCTGTGCAAAAGTTAAGCACCACCCTATTTTTACGTACATGCGATGGTATATTCATGTTCTATGAAGAAAGCAATAGCATAAACATTTATGTATCCATCCATCTTAGTGCAAGAGGTAATAATGCAACTAGAGGAATGTTGATTATAATGGTGGGGAAACACTGTATGTTTTTGTTTGAACTTGAAAACGAGGCCTGAATATGGTTACGTTGACACAACTGACAACTATTGCCCTACAGTTGACACACGTGGCTAGATTGTCATTAATGGTGTCTGAAAACGAAGTTTAACATCTGTGCACGAGTTTGAGACTGTTATTATTAATACCGGGTATATCCACCTTGTGCCTGGATGACGGCCTGGACACGACATCTCATGCTGGTCACCAACCGACTGATACGCCATTGTGGTATTCGTTGCCATTCAAGATGGAGTGCAACTGTTAATTCCTGTAGGTTCTGCACAGGAGGATCCCTCCTTCTCACCATGTTTCCCAGAATGTCCCAGATATGCTCAATAGGGTTCATGTCAGGGCTCCTTGCTGGCCATGGTAGGGTTTCGATGGCATTCTGGCGGAGGTATTCATGCACAGCTCTAGCATGATGTGGTCGGGCGTTGTCATCCATGAATATAGGGTGGGTTCCAGGTGCATGATTTACAAAATGAGGGACCACAACTCTATCCAGTATGGAATCTTGAAATCTTTGTCCATTTAGTGTTCCAGGTACAGTCAACAGATCCAGCTTACAATCAAATGAGATGCAACACCATATCATAACGGAACCTCCACCAAATGGAACTTCTTCCATGATGTTACGTTGGTCGTACGCCGTGCATCATACACGAGTTCTGTGGCATGAAGCAGGAACCGACTTTCATCGGACCAGTGTACCAGTCTCCAGGATCTCATGTTCCAGTGTCTTCTTTCGTTGCACCACCTCAGACGCTCCTCTTTGTGGTGTGCAGTGAGGAGAGGACATCTGACAGGTCTCCTAGCTTTCATGCCAGCTGCATACAGTCTCCTTTTGACGGTAGACATTGACACTCTATTGCGCGTTTCCCATTGCTGGCTGAGCACTCTGCTGTTGGTGAATGGAGATCTCCTAACAAGGCGTACTAGGGCTCGATCATCACGGGCAGTAGTCTTCTTCGGTCTTCCAGATCTAGGCCTGTCCTTCACCTCGTTAGTTTGCCCATGTTTTGCAATCAAACGACTGATTACAGTATGGTTAATGTTCAGCTGTCTGCCAATCTCTCTGCATGACATACCAGTGGTATGCATGCCTATGATTTGCCATTTCACATGATCACTTAACATTCGTCTTGCCATAGCGGTTCACAATCAAGAGCTAATTCTCTCTGTACAAATAAACCACGGTCATGAACACAAAATTCCTAATCTTGTCGCCTAAATCTGTATGTAATGTTCTACACCTCAAACTGGACTTTTACATAACTGAACACGTGTGCTGTTTCCCGCCACGCACGGACATCAAGCGGCGTGAAGTCATGCATGCATGTGCATTTCGTACTTGGAATTATGTCAGCTAACGCGGGGACAAAAAGTATGGCAGCCTAGTTGTACCATCATGTTTCTACGTTCTATTGTTTTTGCTGGTGCTTAACTTTTGCACAGGTGTATATATATATTAATTCCACCACGCATGACATAACCACAATCTCACAATTGTTTGTCCCCAAATTTATATCAAAATAATATTTTGGAACTTGCTTTAAAATTGCTATTTACTGACAATGTTACCATTAACCCTTTAATTACTAAATCTCTTTACTTATTGTATATCCATTTGCAGGCCAAGAGAAGAGTATTTTTGAAAATTTACACCACTGGAATGGCTGGCTCGGTTACCGAGCCAGTCATTTCAGTGGTAAAATTAAAAAAATACTCATCACTTGGCCTGCAAGTGGACATTCTTCAAGCCCACTACAGTGGCCAGTTTAGTCATGAAACGGTTAACAGACAAGGACAAGAAACAACGTAGTTTTCTGAAATTGGCTACATGGGTTAACAGGTGAGCTGCAAAATCATTTGATCTGGTGTTCTTTTTGTCATAATGATAAAAGATGCCACATTATATCAATACCTTAGCGCAAACAGTAATAATGGTCTGTGACAGGCTTTTGCTTGTGGACTTCACATCTGCACTCGCATCAAATGTCAAGATATAAACGCCACGCTTGCTTATTAATATTGGAAGCAAATTCTGCGAAGGAAAAAAAAGATAACTAATAAAGCAACATTAGTTGCTTCTCCGGGATGTAGAAATTGTTTGAGTGTAGCTTTCGTGACCATCTCGGTCACTTCACCAGCACTAACTGACGGTCGATGGTAACGTCACTCTGGTCAGTTCTTGTGGAGTCACATGACAGCATGGACTGGTAGACTGCTGGTATACAGTAGCCCTCACTTGGTTCATGGTGGGTTGATGTCTGAAGATTTCTATGGCCTCTAAGTTTTCGTTTTAAATAAGTTGGTCTTGATGTTGATGACTGAGGCAGTGGTTTCAGTGTGTTCTAACACAGCTGAGTTGGAATTGATTTTAAGATATTCTTTGACTCTGGTGCTGAGAGGTCTTTTGGTTTCGCCTATATATGTCCCCTCATAGTGGTCACATTCGATCTTGTAGATGACTCCAGAGCATTCATCTGTGGTTAGTTTATCTTTGGGTCTTACTAATTGTGATCTTAAGGTGTTGACCGGCTTGTGATAGGCTTTGATGTGGTGTTGTCTGAAGAGTCTGCCAAGGTTTTCTGATAGGCCATGGATGCATGGAAGTCCGACCAGTGGAAGTTTTTCGACATCTGATTGTTTATACAAGGTGTGGGAGGTGGTTTTCTCAAAGTGTAACCATTGGCTAGGAGTGTTTTAAGAAGAGAAAACGCAAGGCAATCAGATCATACATTTAGACATTTCAGTTTATCATAGTCAACTCCATGATGTGTAAGATGATGTCATAATCAATGAGGTCATGAATGACGTAGATAAGTTTATCATGAATGCTTAATTGATAACGGACTAAGTATTGTTGTACGAATTGTATGTCTTTAGTATTTAATAAATATGCTGTTGAATATTTTGAAACTAATTTGACTGGGCAGCAACAGCAACTAGTCCAATTAGTTTCAAAATTGCAACAGCTTATAACCTGTATATATTTTTTTGAAAATTGAGATTCTGGGAAGGCAGGTATCGATCGATACCAACACGGCCGAAGCATGGGTGGAGCTTAATTAAGGATGGGTAGGGCATAGCTAAAACTGGATACCTCCAGTGAACCCAAGCATTGACAGAGATTAGAAATTCTGCACTAGAACTACTTTCAGATACCATGAGATCTCACCACAGTGGCTGATGAAGTTCTGGCATGACATTACATAAGCAGTGACCTCCACCACAACCATCTCTACCAGCCCACAGGGAGGAGCCCAACATAAATGTCAGGGGGTGGAGCCAAATAGAAATGATGTCTCACAATCTACAACGATATGCGTCACTCACGCACGCACGCACGCACGCACGCACGCACGCACGCACGCACACACACACACACACACGCATGCACGCACGCACGCACGCACGCAAACAAATTTGATTGAATTCATGGAAATGATTTTGGAGGAGGTAGTGTCATGAACAGAATTTGTGTGATGGTGGACACTTTGACCAATCAAATATAAATGTTGTTTTGCAATCCACAATCATATGGGTAACTCACACAACAAATCTGGCAGGATTCTACCAAATAGTTAAGGAGACATAGCCAGATGGGGCATGGATATAGAAATGAGTGACGCATGGCTATAGAAATGTATCACCCTGTTGTTGCAATCTTTATAGACCTGATTTAAGATCTGAACAAATATGTCAAGTGAGGAAACATTTAGCTCCGAAAATCATAGTACATTAATTTGTGTATTAATTACAGAAAATTAAGTTTCAGTTGATGTTAACTTGAACTTTTAACACTCATATCAGCCAAAAAACTGCTTCGGCAGTGATCATGAGAAATGTCCATTTGCAGACCAAGAAAACACTATTTTTGAAAATTTATCAATGGAATGACTGGGTCGATAACCATGCCAGTCATTCCAATGGTAACATTTCAAAAATAGTCATCTATTGGTCTGCAAATTGCCTTTTTTATGGAAAAAATTTAAATTTTCTTATACAAATTCGAGGGTTAAATTTTCTACTTAATCATGTCTATGACATATTGTAAAATTAATTTGACTGGAAGCAGTTGTTCCCTAAGGCAGGAACATCTTCCAGGCAATGCATTTTCAAAATACACATTAGCTTACCTGCACGATTGCTTCAAAATTCTGTTAAATATTTGGGAATTAAACAGCTTTCAACAAAATTAGGATTAAAATATCCATCAGCTTACCTATATTGTTGCTTTGAAATTGAGATACTGAGAAGTCAAGGACGGAAGGAATAAGAGGGATAGTTGACCTATTTGTTAACCTACAGACACTCCCCAAATATCTTTGGAGGTTAGGGCAGGGCCCAATTATTTTTAGTTGTGCCACACAAGTAGCATATAAGTCTTTCTGTTCACCAATCTATCTATGTCTTTCAAAATTTTTGACATTTCCGGAAAGCTGCCTAAGTTGGAACTATGCATAAATAGCAACAAAATTAATTTCATTCTAAGAATTTCACAGTTGTACCTTGTCATAAACAAAAATTACAGAAAAAATAGAACTGTTGGTGAGTGTGTCGTAGTACAAACCTGTGAACATTCAAATACATTGATAGTGACGTCATTGTCAAGAGAACAGGTTGCTTTCACCCGGTCATTGGTCTCCTGTGTCTTTCCCTGGGATGAGACATAACCAAGAAGCGAGTCCAGCACAGCACCATGTCTCACAATACACACTTTATACTGCTTCAATACATGCCACTTTGATGTGTCTGAAAGCACAGAGGTGCAACACATCATACAGGCTACAGTAGGCTTGCGCGATTATCTGAATTTATATGATCAAAAATTAAATTTCAACTTCCAATTACTTTTTAATGCGATCGGTCATGAAAATGACATTTGGCTTAGTGAATGTATGTCCATTTGCAGGACAAGGGAAGATTATTTTTGAAAATGTATTACCGGAATGCCTGGCTTGAGAATCAAGCCAGCCATTCCAGTGATACATTTTCAAAAATAGTCTTCTCTTGCCCTGCAAAGGTAC
>CM067361.1:10616843-10774343 GCA_034401795.1 Chaetoderma sp. LZ-2023a | reverse complement strand
ACAGATCTTAGATGTATGTTTACAACAAGTTTGCCAATGGAGTGGTCTCACCTATCGCTCAAGCATCTGATGGTCCGTTAACCCTGACCACTCTGGTTTCAATATTCTATCTTTTTACCGTGTCAATAGCAAAGAAACTCGTGTACATTTTTCAACAATTTTAGTGGAAGATGTTGCTGTCTACGACAGCACCTCTACGACAGCACCATCTCCCACCAAATTTGTTGAAAAATGAACACAAGTTCACCTTTTACTTTAATTAGAAAAATTAAGATTTTGACATCAGACTGCTAAGTGTTAAGATGCCATTGGGTCTGTCATGAAAGCTCCAATGGTCTGTCTTTGATGAATTTACAGTTTTTAGACAGTCTGTTGAGTATGTTGAAATTAATTTGACTGGCAGTTGTTGCAGATCCCAGTCAACTTTGTTTCAAAATATTCAACAGGTTACCTTTAAATTGGGAATTCTGGGTATGAAGTATTAAATTTGAGTCAAGTACCTGTAAGAA
Source organism: Chaetoderma sp. LZ-2023a (assembly GCA_034401795.1). Taxonomy (NCBI): domain Eukaryota; kingdom Metazoa; phylum Mollusca; class Caudofoveata; order Chaetodermatida; family Chaetodermatidae; genus Chaetoderma; species Chaetoderma sp. LZ-2023a. Next base: position 10,773,834 of record CM067361.1, on the reverse strand, counting down.
GTGGGCGGAGCTTAGTTATTCATGGCCGGGCAATAGATAGAAATAGAGATAAATGTTCAAAACTTTTTTCTCTTTGCCTGCAAATGGGCATTTAATAAACAAATAGTTTGATTTCCCAATCGTTGAATGTTTTGAAACTAATTTGACTGGGATCTGCAACAGCTGCCAGCCAAATGCCATAATTTTGCAAAAACTCAGCGGTCAGATGGTTAAATATTAATGATCAAATTTGGCATTTAAATGGCTAATAAGGCCAATGGAACATTTTAACCAAATCTTTAACTACAAAAATGTTACACATTCTCATCTATTTAATTTTATTCTAAATGAAGGCTGTTCCTAGCTAGTGGCATGAACCATTGAAATTTGTAACCCATAAACGAAACTAGGGCTTTTTGGAGGTACACTAAATGAGATGAACAGTCAGCATATATATATACATACACACATTATAGAGTGAACGAATGCTATTGCACATCTTTAAAGTTATTGGCATAAACTGGGGCATCATGATATACCGATATTATATCGAATACCGGTATTATCGCTATACCGTTAGTCATACTGATATGATTTTGCGGATACTGAAATATCGAGATATAACATAAAACCGTTATGACATTCTGTTTAGGCAGATAATCTGCTTGCTTTCCATTAGCAAAATGTAATAGTATATCTGTTTAATCAGAAAAGCGACTGCTCTTCGCATAGAAAATTTATATTTTACCCGTATTGAGTGACCACACTTAACATTTTCTTATTTATCTGGATCAGCAAAAATGTTGTTTTAAGGCTAGAGAAACTGATAAATTAGCGATTACTGGCACGAAAATTGGCTACTTATAAGAATGCACTTATCGCAAAAAATAGAATAAAACTTAGTTTAATTAACCCCATAGGACAGGGGATGGTTAAAAATGTCTAAAATATTCTTGCACTAATATTTTATAATTTCGGCCCACTGTTTGCTAGAAAATCACAATTTCAAATTAATATTTTGGGTCCTAATATTTTATATCAATTCTCAATTACTACAGCCTGGTTAGTTAGAGATTTTGTGGAATTGTACAACTTTGTAATGACCGCCAAACAGCATATGAGAAAAACTTCCGAATCCCTGTGAGCTCTATTCCCTCCTTATGTTTGCGGGTTGCTTGATATTGATCGATACAAGCTACTCTAACGGGAACGAGCGTAGGAATATGTATTCGCAGCAAATATGGTGGTCTATTTAGTCAGTGGTATAATGACTAAGTTGTACGCCTGCGCAGAGATTTCCATGATCCCTGGTGCTTTCGTCCCATTGCAAATTCGTCCCATTTAGCACAGGCCTTCGTGGAATGTTTATATCTTATTTTGGTGTATATCACTATAAGTAGCTCGGAAAATTAGTAAAACAGGCTTACATCTATTATCCAACATTTTTTACTCATAACATTGCTATTCGTCAGTCAGATATCAACAGGTTTAGCTGTTCGCAGTCTCATTAGGCGAGTTTATTTGGGATGAGATGGTCACTGGCTATCTTGCGATCTCCAAACAGGCGCGTCTCTGCTGAGATCGCGGAAATAGGTGTAATTTTGTGGCAAATTCTAATCATTTGTCAGGCCGATTTTGGAATTATTCAAGCTGTTTTGGGATATGATTTAACTGAAGACAGTTATAATTTAGCGCTTAATATCAGGATTTGTGTAATTTCTTGGTTTTATTGTGGAAATTTTTTAAGTTCAGCAACTATTTCAGGAGCGATGATATATGTTGAATAAGTTATCATACTACCCAAGCCTCACTCTATTTTGCCAGTCGCAATAATACCGATATTAAAGCTATATCGGTATGGAAATTGATATCAATACCAGTGTTCACTTTTCTAATACAGTGAAGCCCTAGTATAAACCACATCATTCGATAACCGAGCCAGTCATTCGAGAGGTAAATTGTCAAAAATAGTCTTCTCTCAGTCTGCAAATGGGCATTTCTTACGACCACTAGAGAAGCTGTTTTTGGCCATCTTGAGTGTGAAGGGTTAAGCAATTTTCAGGCTAATATAATGGTGATCCATATGGATCAGTACATCAGAAAATTCACAGATCCCTGACATTTTGTACTGATCCGTATTGTACTGCACAACATATAAATTTAGTCAAATATTCTGAATGCATCATTTACATCATGTTATTAGGATTGCTATGATACTTGAATTATTGTGCTGAAAGTTATAAAAATTAGTTTCATAAATTTCTACATTCAATCAAGCAAATAAAATTATTATGTATTGTCTTCTAATACTTCTGCTGTCAATTTTAGAGGCGTTGCTAAAAGAGTTGCATACCAGCAACAGCTGAATGCAACACAGTTTAAAATCGATACCAGCTAGTCAACACACCATGCATTGAATATTGTAGACTAACCATTCAGCATTAAAAGATATACAGCCTACTTGTTGTCCATTAAAGGCCAGACTTGTGCCATAATTATGCCCTTTGTCCAGTAATCTGCCCAATTAACAAGAATAGACTACAAATGGTGAGGCAGGTGTGCAATTAGCAGGGCATAAGTTAGTTTTTACAAGTTTATACCTTGATTAAAGAATACTTACACAATTAGTTATAAACATGTCACAGGTGGAATTTTCCTGTATGCCTTATATTATAATTTATGTAATGTTTGACCAACTGCTTTTAACCCTTTCATTCTCTAAGTAACACAAACAATATATACTGACCATATTGGTATCCATGTAGACTCTGATGATTAATTGCTAAAGTAATTTGACTCAGGGTTGTTGCTGTCTAAACAGCAACCACTTTTGATTAAATTATTCTCAAAATAATCATCCAAATTTACAGGGAATTACTTGCGTAATAATCAGATTCTGGAACTTGGAAATGAAAGGGATAATTCATTATTTCTATTATGGCGCTCCACCTGCTGTTATGTAAAAGCTATTTCTGTTTATTGACATGGTGATGAATGGGTAAATTTCTGTATAAATGTGAGCTGAAAGTTGTGTGCAAGGAGAGCGAATGACAGAAGAGTGTGTTGGTTCTAACTTGACCACACTAGTAAGACCGGAATAAAACTGTAACTGCTGAATGTATAAGTACAACTGATGATTATTGAACGATGAAAATTTACTGCGAAACAAGTTATTTAACATTTAGTCTGAGTTGTTGTTCATATTTAAGAAGTAATCAACCAGCTGTGGGGCTGTCAGTCAATCAGCCAACAAGTAGTAATCAGCCAGTCCATCAGTCAGTCCATCAGAGTCATACTAAGATAGACATTTATATCAGTCCATTGGGCAGTCCTTCCGGCTGCTGACCCACGGTGGTACGATATTGCTAATCCTTTAATGAGCAAGATTCAGCAAGAAAGTCAAACTATTTGCTTACTCATTGTCCATTTGGAGGCACGAGAAGACTATTTTTGAAAATGTACCACTTGAATGACTGGCTCGTTTATCGAGCCAGTCATTCCAGTGGTAAATTTTCAAAAATAGTCTTCTTGCTCTGCAAATGGACATTCCTCAAGACCACTACCGAAGCCAATTTTAGTTTCAACACAAACCTTTAAAAAAAAGAAAAAAAAGAATTTTGTCTTAACTATTTCTATACCCCATCAACTAAAACTAAGTGATCCAGCCGGATCAGTTACTGTTATGACACAGTGATCTCTTACAGATCCGTATGCGAAAAAGGCCTACGGATCACTGGATCAGTGGTTAATTTCTAGCCCTGGTGGGAAGATGGAAGAGAATAGACCTTTCCCACATTAGCGTAGGAAAATACCTTCCCGGAATGCATCGCACATACAATGTCCAGTTGGTAACCGCAATAGCCGATGCGCAAACAGCATTACTTTACTATGGGAATCTGATACAGTGCACTTTAGGCAGTGCGTACGAAAAACTATGTTCATAATATTATGGAAGTCATACATCATTGGAAAGCCAAGCCAATTTTCTATACATTTCTGTATTAGTTTTCATAGTTTTATAAAATTTAATACTGTTGATTGCAATTTTAAAATATCCCCTATTGTCAACTTGATTTAATGAATCTAAGTCGAATGGTGTATTTTATATATGCTAATAACTCAGTGAAAACGTTACAAAAATATAAAAAATAATGCATTAATGTTTCGGCAATTGAATGCGCTTTCCAATGATATATGATTTAAATATTATAATTATTTTAGTTTATCATAGGAATGGTTTAGATTGCGGTGTATTTTAGTGCAAAAGTAACTCAATGTGGGTCAGCTGCTTGTCGAGCGTTGATTTAGGGGAATCCCGGCATAATGATGTCAATGTGGGAAAGGTGTATTGTACAAACCTGTAATTTATGTAACGGAAACCTATCCCTCATCCCAAACTCATCAAACAAAGCTTCACGATACACCATCTCTACAATCTTCTTTGGTGGCGGTGGAGGGTGTGTAATGACAGATTGCATCAAGGATGGGGTGGGAAACTCAGAACCTTTCAAGTTTTTAAAGCGAGCTTCCAAACTCTGCAGTAGGGATGCTCTTGGTGGTAGTTCAGTGTATGACTTCTGTCTGGGTATTGGCTGTATTTCCTCCAGAGAATCCGTGGCTTCAGAGCTATTAAATTTAAACTCCTCACTTTCGACCGATGATGGTTTTGCCATCTTCTTTTTAGCGCCTCCTTTCCTCTTTGCTGACATCTTTGAAATCACCTGATTCCTGTAAGAATAGAGCAGAAGTGACTGGGTGATTCACGCACCGCCAGATCCGTTCACTCCGGGCATTAACCATTAAAATTCCATGTCACAATCTCAAGATAACTGCATAGAGAAGCTGTTAAATATTTTGAAACAAATTTGACTGGAAGCTGTGCTGCCACAGGTAGCCACATATACCAGTCAAATTACTTTCAAAATATTGAAGAAAATGTTCCTTAGAAAATAGAATTTGTCATTTCTGGTGTGTGAGTGTTCAATCCTTGAACTCTCAAATTTCCGTAAAGAAAATGTCAATTTTTTCAAATAAAATGCCCATTTGCAAACTAAGACTATTTTTGAAAATGTATCACATGAATGATTGGCTCTACTATCGAGGCAGTCATTCCAGTGGTAAATTTTCAAAAATAGCCTTGTCTTGTCCTGCAAATGGACACTTCCCAAGATCACTGCAAAAGCAGTTTTGGGCCGTGACTAAATATGTCAGACCTCTAGCGTAGTAACGCGACTAAACATGTCAGAGCTTTAGCGGAGTAACGCGATTAAACATGTCAGAGCTTTAGCGGAGTAATGTGACTAAACATGACAGGCTTTAGCGGAGTAATGTAACTAAACATCTCAGACCTCTAGCGGAGTAACGTGACTAAACATGTCAGAGTTTTAGCGGAGTAACGTGATTAAACATGTCAGAGCTTTAGTGGAGTAATGTGACTAAATATGTCAGACCTCTAGCGGCGTAACGTGACTAAACATGTCATAGCTTTAGCGGAGTAACGTGACTAAACATGTCAGACCTCTAGCGGAGTAACGTGACTAAACCTGTCGGAGCTTTAGCGGAGTAATGTGACTAAACATTGTCAGAGCTTTAACGGAGTAATGTGACTAAACATGTCAGAGGTTTAGCCGAGTAACTTGACTAAACGTCTCAGAGCTTTAGTGGAGTAACGTGACTAAACATGTCGGAGCTTTAGCGGAGTAGTGACTAAACATGTCCAAGCTTTAGCGGAGTAACGTGACTAAACATGTCAGAGTTTTAGCGGAGGAAAGCGACTAAACATGTCTGAGCTTTAGCGGAGTAACGTGACTAAACATGTCAGAGTTTTAGTGGAGTAACGTGACTAAACATGTTGGAGCTTTAGCAGAGTAACGTGACTAAACATGTCCGAGCTTTAGCGGAGGAACGCGACTAAACATGTCCGAGTTTTAGCGGAGGAACATGATTAAACATGTCTGAGCTTTAGCGGAGTAACGTGACTAAACATGTCTGAGCCTTAGCGGAGGAATGCGACTAAACATGTTTAGCGGAGTAACGTGACTAAACATGTCAGAGTTTTAGTGGAGTAATGTGACTAAACATGTCGGAGCTTTAGCGGAGTAACATGACTAAACATATCATAGCTTTAGCGGAGTAACATGGCTAAACATGTCAGACCTCTAGCGGAGTAACGTGACTAAACATGTCGGAGCTTTAGCGGAGTAACATGACTAAACATGTCAGAGCTTTAGCGGAGTAATGTGACTATACATTGTCAGAGCTTTAATGGAGTAACGTGACTAAACATGTCAGAGGTTTAGCCGAGTAACTTGACTAAACGTCTCAGAGCTTTAGTGGAGTAATGTGACTAAACATGTTGGAGCTTTAGCGGAGCAACATGACTAAACATGTCGGCGCTTTAGTGGAGTAATGTGACCAAACATGTCAGAGCTTTAGCGGAGTAATGTGACTAAACATGTCAGAGCTTTAGCGGAGTAACGTGACTAAACATGTCAGAGTTTTAGCAGAGTAACGTGACTAAACATGTCATGTCAGAGCTTTAGCAAAGTAACGTGACTAAACATGTCTGAGCTTTAGAGGAGTAATGTGACTAAACATGTCCGAGCTTTAGCGGAGGAACGCACCTAAACATGTCCGAGCTTTAGCGGAGGAACGTGACTAAACATGTCTGAGCTTTAGCGGAGGAATGCGACTAAACATGTCTCAGCTTTAGTGGAGTAATGTGACTAAACATGTCAGAGTTTTAGTGGAGTAATGTGACTAAACATGTCTGAGCTTTAGCGGAGTAGTGACTAAACATGTCCGAGCTTTAGCGGAGCAACGTGACTAAACCTGTCAGAGTTTTAGCGGAGGAACGCGACTAAACATGTCTGAGCTTTAGCGGAGTAACGTGACTAAACATGTCAGAGTTTTAGTGGAGGAACGCGACTAAACATGTCCGAGCTTTAGCGGAGGAACGTCATTAAACATGTCTGAGCTTTAGCGGAGTAACGTGACTAAACATGTCTGAGCTTTAGCGGAGGAATGCGACTAAACATGTTTAGCGGAGTAACGTGACTAAACATGTCAGTTTTAGTGGAGTAATGTGACTAAACATGTCTGAGCTTTAGCGGAGTAACATGACTAAACATGTCAGAGCTTTAGTGGAGTAATGTGACTAAACATGTCGGAGCCTTAGCGGAGCAACATGACTAAACATGTCAGACCTCTAGCGGAGTAACGTGACTAAACATGTCATAGCTTTAGCGGAGTAACGTGACTAAACATGTTAGACCCCTAGCTGAGTAACGTGATTAAACATGACAGGCTTTAGCGGAGTAACGTGACTAAACATGTCGGACCTTTAGCGGAGTAACGTGCCTAAACATGGCAGAGCTTTAGCGGAGTAACGTGACTAAACCTTGTCGGAGCTTTAACGGAGCAACGTGACTAAACATGTCAGAGGTTTAGCCGAGTAACTTGACTAAACATCTCAGAGCTTTAGTGGAGTAACGTGACAAAACATGTCGGAGCTTTAGCGGAGTAACGTGACTAAACATCTCAGAGCTTTAGTGGAGTAATGTGACCAAACATGTCAGAGCTTTAGCGGAGTAATGTGACAAAACATGTCAGAGCTTTAGCAGAGTAACGTGACTAAACATGTTAGAGTTTTAGCAGAGTAATGTGACTAAACATGTCATGTCAGAGCTTTAGCAAAGTAACGTGACTAAACATGTCAGAGTTTTAGTGGAGTAATGTGACTAAACATGTCTGAGCTTTAGCGGAATAGTGACTAAACATGTCCGAGATTTAGCGGAGCAACGTGACTAAACCTGTCGGAGTTTTAGCGGAGGAACGCGACTAAACATGTCTGAGCTTTAGCGGAGTAACGTGACTAAACATGTCAGAGTTTTAGTGGAGGAACGCGACTAAACATGTCCGAGCTTTAGCGGAGGAACGTGATTAAACATGTCTGAGCTTTAGCGGAGTAACGTGACTAAACATGTCTGAGCATTAGCGGAGTAATGTGACTAAACATTGTCAGAGCTTTAACGGAGTAACGTGACTAAACATGTCAGAGGTTTAGACGAGTAACTTGACTAAACATCTCAGAGCTTTAGTGGAGGAACGCGACTAAACACGTCCGAGCTTTAGCGGAGGAACGTGATTAAACATGTCTGAGCTTTAGTGGAGTAACGTGACTAAACATGTCTGAGCATTAGCGGAGTAATGTGACTAAACATTGTCAGAGCTTTAACGGAGTAACGTGACTAAACATGTCAGAGTTTTAGCAGAGTAACGTGACTAAACATGTCATTTCAGAGCTTTAGCAGAGTAACGTGACTAAACATGTCAGAGTTTTAGCAGAGTAATGTGACTAAACATGTCATGTCAGAGCTTTAGCAAAGTAACGTGACTAAACATGTCTGAGCTTTAGAGGAGTAACGTGACTAAACATGTCCGAGCTTTAGCGGAGGAACGCGACTAAACATGTCCGAGCTTTAGCGGAGGAACGTGACTAAACATGTCTGAGCTTTAGCGGAGGAATGCGACTAAACATGTCCGAGCTTTAGCGGAGTAACGTGACTAAACATGCCTGAGCTTTAGCGGAGTAACGTGACTAAACATGTCAGAGTTTTAGTGGAGTAACGTGACTAAACATGTTGGAGCTTTAGCAGAGTAACGTGACTAAACATGTCCGAGCTTTAGCGGAGGAACGCGACTAAACATGTCCGAGTTTTAGCGGAGGAACATGATTAAACATGTCTGAGCTTTAGCGGAGTAACGTGACTAAACATGTCTGAGCTTTAGCGGAGGAATGCGACTAAACATGTTTAGCGGAGTAACGTGACTAAACATGTCAGAGTTTTAGTGGAGTAATGTGACTAAACATGTCGGAGCTTTAGCGAAGTAACATGACTAAACATGTCATAGCTTTAGCGGAGTAACGTGGCTAAACATGTCAGACCTCTAGCGGAGTAACGTGACTAAACATGTCGGAGCTTTAGCGGAGGAACGTGATTAAACATGTCTGAGCTTTAGCGGAGTAACGTGACTAAACATGTCATGTCAGAGCTTTAGCAAAGTAACGTGACTATACATGTCTGAGATTTAGAGGAGTAATGTGACTAAACATGTCCGAGCTTTAGCGGAGGAACGCACCTAAACATGTCCGAGCTTTAGCGGAGGAACATGGCTAAACATGTCAGACCTCTAGCGGAGTAACGTGACTAAACATGTCGGAGCTTTAGCGGAGGAACGTGATTAAACATGTCTGAGCTTTAGCGGAGTAACGTGACTAAACATGTCATGTCAGAGCTTTAGCAAAGTAACGTGACTATACATGTCTGAGATTTAGAGGAGTAATGTGACTAAACATGTCCGAGCTTTAGCGGAGGAACGCACCTAAACATGTCCGAGCTTTAGCGGAGGAACATGACTAAACATGTCTGAGCTTTAGCGGAGGAATGCGACTAAACATGTCTCAGCTTTAGTGGAGTAACGTGACTAAACATGTCAGAGTTTTAGTGGAGTAATGTGACTAAACATGTCTGAGCTTTAGCGGAATAGTGACTAAACATGTCCGAGCTTTAGCGGAGCAACGTGACTAAACCTGTCAGAGTTTTAGCGGAGGAACGCGAGTAAACATGTCTGAGCTTTAGCGGAGTAACGTGACTAAACATGTCAGAGTTTTAGTGGAGGAACGCGACTAAACATGTCCGCGCTTTAGCGGAGGAATGTGATTAAACATGTCTGAGCTTTAGCGGAGTAATGTGACTAAACATGTCTGAGCATTAGCGGAGTAACGTGACTAAACATGTTGGAGCTTTAGCAGAGTAACGTGACTAAACATGTCCGAGCTTTAGCGGAGGAACGCGACTAAACATGTCCGAGTTTTAGCGGAGGAACGTGATTAAACATGTCTGAGCTTTAGCGGAGTAACGTGACTAAACATGTCTGAGCTTTAGCGGAGGAATGCGACTAAACATGTTTAGCGGAGTAATGTGACTAAACATGTCAGAGTTTTAGTGGAGTAATGTGACTAAACATGTCGGAGCTTTAGCGAAGTAACATGACTAAACATGTCATAGCTTTAGCGGAGTAACGTGGCTAAACATGTCAGACCTCTAGCGGAGTAACGTGACTAAACATGTCGGAGCTTTAGCGGAGTAACATGACTAAACATGTCAGAGCTTTAGCGGAGTAATGTGACTAAACATTGTCAGAGCTTTAACGGAGTAACGTGACTAAACATGTCAGAGGTTTAGACGAGTAACTTGACTAAACGTCTCAGAGCTTTAGTGGAGTAACGTGACTAAACATGTTGGAGCTTTAGCAAAGCAACATGACTAAATATGTCGGCGCTTTAGTGGAGTAATGTGACTAAACATGTCAGAGCCTTAGCGGAGTAATGTGACTAAACATGTCAGAGCTTTAGCGGAGTAACGTGACTAAACATGTCAGAGTTTTAGCAGAGTAACGTGACTAAACATGTCATGTTAGAGCTTTAGCAAAGTAACGTGACTAAACATGTCATGTTAGAGCTTTAGCAAAGTAACGTGACTAAACATGTCTGAGCTTTAGCGGAGGAACGCGACTAAACATGTCCGAGCTTTAGCGGAGGAATGTGACTAAACATGTCTGAGCTTTAGCGGAGGAATGCGACTAAACATGTCTGAGCTTTAGTGGAGTAATGTGACTAAACATGTCCGAGTTTTAGTGGAGTAATGTAACTAAACATGTCTGAGCTTTAGCGGAGTAGTGACTAAACATGTCCGAGCTTTAGCGGAGTAGTGACTAAACCTGTCGGAGTTTTAGCGGAGGAACGCGACTAAACATGTCCGAGCTTTAGCGGAGTAACATGACTAAACATGTCAGAGTTTTAGTGGAGGAACGCGACTAAACATGTCCGAGCTTTAGCGGAGGAACGTGATTAAACATGTCTGAGCTTTAGCGGAGTAACGTGACTAAACATGTCATGTCAGAGCTTTAGCAAAGTAACGTGACTATACATGTCTGAGCTTTAGAGGAGTAATGTGACTAAACATGTCCGAGCTTAAGCGGAGGAACGCACCTAAACATGTCCGAGCTTTAGCGGAGGAACGTGACTAAACATGTCTGAGCTTTAGCGGAGGAATGCGACTAAACATGTCTCAGCTTTAGTGGAGTAACGTGACTAAACATGTCAGAGTTTTAGTGGAGTAATGTGACTAAACATGTCTGAGCTTTAGCGGAATAGTGACTAAACATGTCCGAGCTTTAGCGGAGCAACGTGATTAAACATGTCTGAGCTTTAGCGGAGTAACGTGACTAAACATGTCATGTCAGAGCTTTAGCAAAGTAACGTGACTATACATGTCTGAGATTTAGAGGAGTAATGTGACTAAACATGTCCGAGCTTTAGCGGAGGAACGCACCTAAACATGTCCGAGCTTTAGCGGAGGAACATGACTAAACATGTCTGAGCTTTAGCGGAGGAATGCGACTAAACATGTCTCAGCTTTAGTGGAGTAACGTGACTAAACATGTCAGAGTTTTAGTGGAGTAATGTGACTAAACATGTCCGAGCTTTAGCGGAGCAACGTGACTAAACCTGTCAGAGTTTTAGCGGAGGAACGCGAGTAAACATGTCTGAGCTTTAGCGGAGTAACGTGACTAAACATGTCAGAGTTTTAGTGGAGGAACGCGACTAAACATGTCCGCGCTTTAGCGGAGGAATGTGATTAAACATGTCTGAGCTTTAGCGGAGTAATGTGACTAAACATGTCTGAGCATTAGCGGAGTAACGTGACTAAACATGTTGGAGCTTTAGCAGAGTAACGTGACTAAACATGTCCGAGCTTTAGCGGAGGAACGCGACTAAACATGTCCGAGTTTTAGCGGAGGAACGTGATTAAACATGTCTGAGCTTTAGCGGAGTAACGTGACTAAACATGTCTGAGCTTTAGCGGAGGAATGCGACTAAACATGTTTAGCGGAGTAACGTGACTAAACATGTCAGAGTTTTAGTGGAGTAATGTGACTAAACATGTCGGAGCTTTAGCGAAGTAACATGACTAAACATGTCATAGCTTTAGCGGAGTAACGTGGCTAAACATGTCAGACCTCTAGCGGAGTAACGTGACTAAACATGTCGGAGCTTTAGCGGAGTAACATGACTAAACATGTCAGAGCTTTAGCGGAGTAATGTGACTAAACATTGTCAGAGCTTTAACGGAGTAACGTGACTAAACATGTCAGAGGTTTAGACGAGTAACTTGACTAAACGTCTCAGAGCTTTAGTGGAGTAACGTGACTAAACATGTTGGAGCTTTAGCAAAGCAACATGACTAAATATGTCGGCGCTTTAGTGGAGTAATGTGACTAAACATGTCAGAGCCTTAGCGGAGTAATGTGACTAAACATGTCAGACCTTTAGCGGAGTAACGTGACTAAACATGTCAGAGTTTTAGCAGAGTAACGTGACTAAACATGTCATGTTAGAGCTTTAGCAAAGTAACGTGACTAAACATGTCTGAGCTTTAGCGGAGGAACGCGACTAAACATGTCCGAGCTTTAGCGGAGGAATGTGACTAAACATGTCTGAGCTTTAGCGGAGGAATGCGACTAAACATGTCTGAGCTTTAGTGGAGTAATGTGACTAAACATGTCGGAGTTTTAGTGGAGTAATGTAACTAAACATGTCTGAGCTTTAGCGGAGTAGTGACTAAACATGTCCGAGCTTTAGCGGAGTAGTGACTAAACCTGTCGGAGTTTTAGCGGAGGAACGCGACTAAACATGTCCGAGCTTTAGTGGAGTAACATGACTAAACATGTCAGAGTTTTAGTGGAGGAACGCGACTAAACATGTCCGAGCTTTAGCGGAGGAACGTGATTAAACATGTCTGAGCTTTAGCGGAGTAACGTGACTAAACATGTCATGTCAGAGCTTTAGCAAAGTAACGTGACTATACATGTCTGAGCTTTAGAGGAGTAATGTGACTAAACATGTCCGAGCTTAAGCGGAGGAACGCACCTAAACATGTCCGAGCTTTAGCGGAGGAACGTGACTAAACATGTCTGAGCTTTAGCGGAGGAATGCGACTAAACATGTCTCAGCTTTAGTGGAGTAACGTGACTAAACATGTCAGAGTTTTAGTGGAGTAATGTGACTAAACATGTCTGAGCTTTAGCGGAATAGTGACTAAACATGTCCGAGCTTTAGCGGAGCAACGTGACTAAACCTGTCGGAGTTTTAGCGGAGGAACGCGACTAAACATGTCTGAGCTTTAGCGGAGTAACGTGACTAAACATGTCAGAGTTTTAGTGGAGGAACGCGACTAAACATGTCCGAGCTTTAGCGGAGGAACGTGATTAAACATGTCTGAGCTTTAGCGGAGTAACGTGACTAAACATGTCTGAGCATTAGCGGAGTAATGTGACTAAACATTGTCAGAGCTTTAACGGAGTAACGTGACTAAACATGTCTGAGCTTTAGCGGAGGAATGCGACTAAACATGTCTCAGCTTTAGTGGAGTAACGTGAATAAACATGTCAGAGTTTTAGTGGAGTAATGTGACTAAACATGTCTGAGCTTTAGCGGAGTAGTGACTAAACATGTCCGAGCTTTAGCGGAGCAACGTGACTAAACCTGTCGGAGTTTTAGCGGAGGAACGCGACTAAACATGTCTGAGCTTTAGCGGAGTAACGTGACTAAACATGTCAGAGTTTTAGTGGAGGAACGCGACTAAACATGTCCGAGCTTTAGCGGAGTAACGTGACTAAACATGTCTGAGCATTAGCGGAGTAATGTGACTAAACATTGTCAGAGCTTTAACGGAGTAACGTGACTAAACATGTCAGAGGTTTAGACGAGTAACTTGACTAAACGTCTCAGAGCTTTAGTGGAGGAACGCGACTAAACATGTCCGAGCTTTAGCAGAGGAACGTGATTAAACATGTCTGAGCTTTAGCGGAGTAACGTGACTAAACATGTCTGAGCATTAGCGGAGTAATGTGACTAAACATTGTCAGAGCTTTAACGGAGTAACGTGACTAAACATGTCAGAGTTTTAGCAGAATAACGTGACTAAACATGTCATGTCAGAGCTTTAGCAGAGTAACGTGACTAAACATGTCAGAGTTTTAGCAGAGTAATGTGACTAAACATGTCATGTCAGAGCTTTTGCAAAGTAACGTGACTAAACATGTCTGAGCTTTAGAGGAGTAACGTGACTAAACATGTCCGAGCTTTAGCGGAGGAATGTGACTAAACATGTCCGAGCTTTAGCGGAGGAACGTGACTAAACATGTCTGAGCTTTAGCGGAGGAATGCGACTAAACATGTCTGAGCTTTAGTGGAGTAACGTGACTAAACATGTCAGAGTTTTAGTGGAGTAATGTGACTAAACATGTCTGAGATTTAGCGGAGTAGTGACTAAACATGTCCGAGCTTTAGCGGAGTAACGTGACTAAACATGTCTGAGCTTTAGCGGAGTAACGTGACTAAACATGTCAGAGTTTTAGTGGAGTAACGTGACTAAACATGTTGGAGCTTTAGCAGAGTAACGTGACTAAACATGTCCGAGCTTTAGCGGAGGAACGCGACTAAACATGTCCGAGTTTTAGCGGACGAACGTGATTAAACATGTCTGAGCTTTAGCGGAGGAATGCGACTAAACATGTTTAGCGGAGTAACGTGACTAAACATGTCAGAGTTTTAGTGGAGTAATGTGACTAAACATGTCGGAGCTTTAGCGAAGTAACATGACTAAACATGTCATAGCTTTAGCGGAGTAACGTGGCTAAACATGTCAGACCTCTAGCGGAGTAACGTGACTAAACATGTCGGAGCTTTAGCGGAGTAACATGACTAAACATGTCAGAGCTTTAGCGGAGTAATGTGACTAAACATTGTCAGAGCTTTAACGGAGTAACGTGACTAAACATGTCAGAGGTTTAGACGAGTAACTTGACAAAACGTCTCAGAGCTTTAGTGGAGTAACGTGACTAAACATGTTGGAGCTTTAGCAAAGCAACATGACTAAATATATCGGCGCTTTAGTGGAGTAATGTGACTAAACATGTCAGAGCTTTAGCGGAGTAATGTGACTAAACATGTCAGAGCTTTAGCGGAGTAACGTGACTAAACATGTCAGAGTTTTAGCAGAGTAACGTGACTAAACATGTCATGTCCGAGCTTTAGCGGAGGAACGCGACTAAACATGTCCAAGCTTTAGCGGAGGAATGTGACTAAACATGTCTGAGCTTTAGCGGAGGAATGCGACTAAACATGTCTGAGCTTTAGTGGAGTAATGTGACTAAACATGTCGGAGTTTTAGTGGAGTAATGTAACTAAACATGTCTGAGCTTTAGCGGAGTAGTGACTAAACATGTCCGAGCTTTAGCGGAGTAGTGACTAAACCTGTCGGAGTTTTAGCGGAGGAACGCGACTAAACATGTCCGAGCTTTAGCGGAGTAACATGACTAAACATGTCAGAGTCTTAGCGGAGGAACGCGACTAAACATGTCCGAGCTTTAGCGGAGGAACGTGATTAAACATGTCTGAGCTTTAGCGGAGTAACGTGACTAAACATGTCATGTCAGAGCTTTAGCAAAGTAACGTGACTATACATGTCTGAGCTTTAGAGGAGTAATGTGACTAAACATGTCCGAGCTTTAGCGGAGGAACGCACCTAAACATGTCCGAGCTTTAGTGGAGGAACGTGACTAAACATGTCTGAGCTTTAGCGGAGGAATGCGACTAAACATGTCTCAGCTTTAGTGGAGTAACGTGACTAAACATGTCAGAGTTTTAGTGGAGTAATGTGACTAAACATGTCTGAGCTTTAGCGGAGTAGTGACTAAACATGTCCGAGCTTTAGCGGAGCAACGTGACTAAACCTGTAGGAGTTTTAGCGGAGGAATGTGACTAAATATGTCTGAGCTTTAGCGGAGTAACGTGACTAAACATGTCAGAGTTTTAGTGGAGGAACGCGACTAAACATGTCCGAGCTTTAGCGGAGGAACGTAATTAAACATGGCTGAGCTTTAGCGGAGTAACGTGACTAAACATGTCTGAGCATTAGCGGAGTAATGTGACTAAACATTGTCAGAGCTTTAACGGAGTAACGTGACTAAACATGTCAGAGGTTTAGACGAGTAACTTGACTAAACGTCTCAGAGATTTAGTGGAGTAACGTGACTAAACATGTTGGAGCTTTAGCGAAGCAACATGACTAAATATGCCGGCGCTTTAGTGGAGTAATGTGACTAAACATGTCAGAGCTTTAGCGGAGTAATGTGACTAAACATGTCAGAGCTTTAGCGGAGTAACGTGACTAAACATGTCAGAGTTTTAGTGGAGGAACGCGACTAAACATGTCCGAGCTTTAGCGGAGTAACGTGACTAAACATGTCTGAGCATTAGCGGAGTAATGTGACTAAACATTGTCAGAGCTTTAACGGAGTAACGTGACTAAACATGTCAGAGGTTTAGACGAGTAACTTGACTAAACGTCTCAGAGCTTTAGTGGAGGAACGCGACTAAACATGTCCGAGCTTTAGCGGAGGAACGTGATTAAACATGTCTGAGCTTTAGCGGAGTAACGTGACTAAACATGTCTGAGCATTAGCGGAGTAATGTGACTAAACATTGTCAGAGCTTTAACGGAGTAACGTGACTAAACATGTCAGAGTTTTAGCAGAGTAACGTGACTAAACATGTCATGTCAGAGCTTTAGCAGAGTAACGTGACTAACCATGTCAGAGTTTTAGCAGAGTAATGTGACTAAACATGTCATGTCAGAGCTTTTGCAAAGTAACGTGACTAAACATGTCTGAGCTTTAGAGGAGTAACGTGACTAAACATGTCAGAGTTTTAGTGGAGTAATGTGACTAAACATGTCTGAGCTTTAGCGGAGTAGTGACTAAACATGTCCGAGCATTAGCGGAGCAACGTGACTAAACCTGTCGGAGTTTTAGCGGAGGAATGCGACTAAACATGTCTGAGCTTTAGCGGAGTAACGTGACTAAACATGTCAGAGTTTTAGTGGAGGAACGCGACTAAACATGCCCGAGCTTTAGCGGAGGAACGTGATTAAACATGTCTGAGCTTTAGCGGAGTAACGTGACTAAACATGTCTGAGCATTAGCGGAGTAATGTGACTAAACATTGTCAGAGGTTTAGACGAGTAACTTGACTAAACGTCTCAGAGCTTTAGTGGAGTAACGTGAATAAACATGTTGGAGCTTTAGCGAAGCAACATGACTAAATATGTCGCGCTTTAGTGGAGTAATGTGACTAAACATGTCAGAGCTTTAGCGGAGTAATGTGACTAAACATGTCAGAGCTTTAGCGGAGTAATGTGACTAAACATGTCAGACCCCTAGCTGAGTAACGTGATTAAACATGACAGGCTTTAGCGGAGTAACGTGACTAAACATGTCGGACCTTTAGCGGAGTAATGTGCCTAAACATGGAAGAGCTTTAGCGGAGTAACGTGACTAAACATTGTCGGAGCTTTAACGGAGTAACGTGACTAAACATGTCAGAGCTTTAGCAGAGTAACGTGACTAAACATGTCAGAGTTTTAGCAGAGTAATGTGACTAAACATGTCATGTCAGAGCTTTAGCAAAGTAACGTGACTAAACATGTCTGAGCTTTAGAGGAGTAACGTGACTAAACATGTCCGAGCTTTAGCGGAGGAACGCGACTAAACATGTCCGAGCTTTAGCGGAGGAACGTGACTAAACATGTCTGAGCTTTAGCGGAGGAATGCGACTAAACATGTCTGAGCTTTAGTGGAGTAACGTGACTAAACATGTCAGAGTTTTAGTGGAGTAATGTGACTAAACATGTCTGAGCTTTAGCGGAGTAGTGACTAAACATGTCCGAGCTTTAGCGGAGTAACATGACTAAACATGTCTGAGCTTTAGCGGAGTAACGTGACTAAACATGTCAGAGTTTTAGTGGAGTAACGTGACTAAACATGTTGGAGCTTTAGCAGAGTAACGTGACTAAACATGTCCGAGCTTTAGCGGAGGAACGCGACTAAACATGTCCGAGTTTTAGCGGAGTAAGGTAACTAAACATGTCAGAGTTTTAGCGGAGTAACATGACTAAACATGTCAGACCTCTAGCAGACTAACGTGACTAAACATGTCATAGCTTTAGCGGAGTAACGTGACTAAACATGTCAGACCCCTAGCTGAGTAACGTGATTAAACATGACAGGCTTTAGAGGAGTAACGTGACTAAACATGTTGGACCTTTAGCGGAGTAACGTGCCTAACCATGTCAGAGCTTTAGCGGAGTAACATGACTAAACATTGTCGGAGCTTTAACGGAGTAACGTGACTAAACATGTCAGAGGTTTAGCCGAGTAACTTGACTAAACATCTCAGAGCTTTAGTGGAGTAACGTGACAAAACATGTCGGAGTTTTAGCGGAGTAACGTGACTAAACATGTCGGATTTTAGCAAAGTAATGTGACTAAACATGCCTGAGCTTTAGCCGAGTAACCTGACTCAACATGTCCGAGCTTTAGTGGAGTGACGTGACTAAACATGTCCGCGTTTTAGCGGAGGAAGGCGACTAAACATGTCAGAGCTTTAGCAGAGTAATGTGACTAAACATGTCAGAGTTTTAGTGGAGTAATGTGACTAAACATGTCTGAGCTTTAGCGGAGTAACATGACTAAACATGTCCAAGCTATAGCGGAGTAACGTGACTAAACATATCAGAGTTTTAGTGGAGTAATATGACTAAACATCTCTGAGCTTTAGCGGAGTAACGTGACTAAACATGTCTGATCTTTAGCGGAGTAGTGACTAAACATGTCCGAGCTTTAGCGGAGTAGTGACTAAACCTGTCGGAGTTTTAGCGGAGGAGCGCGATTAAACATGTCCGAGCTTTAGCGGAGTAACGTGACTAAACATGTCAGAGTTTTAGTGGAGGAACGCGACTAAACATGTCCGAGCTTTAGCGGAGGAACGTGATTAAACATGTTGAGCTTTAGCGGAGTAACGTGACTAAACATGTCTGAGCTTTAGCGGAGGAATGCGACTAAACATGTTTAGAGGAGTAACGTGACTAAACATGCCAGTTTTAGTGGAGTAATGTGACTAAACATGTCGGAGCTTTAGCGGAGTAACATGACTAAACATGTCAGAGCTTTAGTGGAGTAATGTGACTAAACATGTCGGAGCCTTAGCGGAGCAACATGACTAAACATGTCGGAGATTTAGCGGAGTAACGTGACTAAACATGTCAGAGTTTTAGTGGAGTAAGGTGACTAAACATGTCAGAGTTTTAGCGGAGTAACATGACTAAACATGTCAGACCTCTAGCGGACTAACGTGACTAAACATGTCATAGCTTTAGCGGAGTAACGTGACTAAACATGTCAGACCCCTAGCTGAGTAACGTGACTAAACATGTCGGACCTTTAGTGGAGTAACGTGCCTAACCATGTCAGAGCTTTAGCGGAGTAACGTGACTAAACATGTCAGATTTTAGCAACGTAATGTGACTAAACATGCCTGAGCTTTAGCGGAGTAACGTGATTAAACATGTCCGAGCTTTAGTGGAGTAACGTGACTAAACATGTCCGCGCTTTAGCGGAGGAAGGCGACTAAACATGTCAGAGCCTTAGCGGAGCAACATGACCAAACATGTCGGAGATTTAGCGGAGTAACGTGACTAAACATGTCCAAGCTTTAGCGGAGTAACGTGACTAAACATATCAGAGTTTTAGTGGAGTAATATGACTAAACATCTCTGAGCTTTAGCGGAGTAACGTGACTAAACATGTCGGAGTTTTAGTGGAGTAATGTGACTAAACATGTCAGAGATTTAGTGGAGTAATGTGACTAAACATGTCAAAGATTTAGAGGAGTAATGTGACTAAACATGTTGGAGCTTTAGCGGAGTAACGTGACTAAACATGTTGGAGCTTTAGCGGAGTAACGTGACTAAACATGTCCGAGCTTTAGCGGAGGAATGCGACTAAACATGTCCGGGCTTTAGCGGAGGAACGCGACTAAACATGTCAGAGCTTTAGCAGAGTAACATGACTAAACATGTTGGAGCTTTAGCGGAGTAATGTGACTAAAGATGTAACAGTTTTAGCAGAATAATATGACTAAACATGTCAGAGTTTTAGCGGAGTAACGTGACCAAACATGTCAGAGTTTTAGCGGAGTAACGTGACTAAAGATGTAACAGTTTTAGCGGAATAAGTTGACTAAACATGTCAGAGTTTTAGTGGAGTAATGTGACTAAACATGTCAGAGTTTTAGTGGAGTAACATGACTAAACATGTCAGAGCTTTAGCGGAGTAACGTGACTAAACATGTCGGAGCTTTAGTGGAGTAATGTGACTAAACATGGCGGAGCTTTAGCGGAGTAACATGACTAAACATGTTGGAGCTTTGGCGGAGTAACATGACTAAACATGTCCGAGCTTTAGCGGAGGAATGCGACTAAACATGTCCGAGCTAAAGCGGAGGAACGCGACTAAACATGTCGGAGCTTTAGCAGAGTAACATGACTAAACATGTTGGAGCTTTAGCGGAGTAATGTGACTAAACATATCAGAGCTTTAGCGGAGTAATGTGACTAAACATGTCAGAGCTTTAGCAAAGTAACGTGACTAAACATGTCTGAGCTTTAGAGGAGTAACGTGACTAAACATGTCCGAGCTTTAGCGGAGTAACGTGACTAAAGATGTAACAGTTTTAGCGGAATAAGTTGACTAAACATGTCAGAGTTTTAGCGGAGTAACGTGACAAAACATGTTGGAACTTTAGCGGAGTAATGTGACTAAACATGTCGGAGTTTTAGTGGAGTAATGTAACTAAACATGTCTGAGCTTTAGCGGAGTAGTGACTAAACATGTCCGAGCTTTAGCGGAGTAGTGACTAAACCTGTCGGAGTTTTAGCGGAGGAACGCGACTAAACATGTCCGAGCTTTAGCGGAGTAACATGACTAAACATGTCAGAGTCTTAGTGGAGGAACGCGACTAAACATGTCCGAGCTTTAGCGGAGGAATGTGACTAAACATGTCTGAGCTTTAGCGGAAGAATGCGAGTAAACATGTCTGAGCTTTAGTGGAGTAATGTGACTAAACATGTCGGAGTTTTAGTGGAGTAATGTAACTAAACATGTCTGAGCTTTAGTGGAGTAGTGACTAAACATGTCCGAGCTTTAGCGGAGTAGTGACTAAACCTGTCGGAGTTTTAGCGGAGGAACGCGACTAAACATGTCCGAGCTTTAGAGGAGTAATGTGACTAAACATGTCCGAGCTTTAGCGGAGGAACGCACCTAAACATGTCCGAGCTTTAGCGGAGGAACGTGACTAAACATGTCTGAGATTTAGCGGGGGAATGCGACTAAATATGTATCAGCTTTAGTGGAGTAACGTGACTAAACATGTCAGAGTTTTAGTGGAGTAATGTGACTAAACATGTCTGAGCTTTAGCAGAGTAGTGACTAAACATGTCCGAGCTTTAGCGGAGCAACGTGACTAAACCTGTCGGAGTTTTAGCGGAGTAACGCGACTAAACATGTCTGAGCTTTAGCGGAGTAACGTGACTAAACATGTCAGAGTTTTAGTGGAGGAACGCGACTAAACATGTCCGAGCTTTAGCGGAGGAACGTAATTAAACATGTCTGAGCTTTAGCGGAGTAACGTGACTAAACATGTCTGAGCATTAGCGGAGTAATGTGACTAAACATTGTCAGAGCTTTAACGGAGTAATGTGACTAAACATGTCAGAGGTTTAGACGAGTAACTTGACTAAACATGTTGGAGCTTTAGCGGAGTAACGTCACTAAACATGTCCGAGCTTTAGCGAAGCAACATGACTAAATATGCCGGCGCTTTAGTGGAGTAATGTGACTAAACATGTCAGAGCTTTAGCAGAGTAACATGACTAAACATGTTGGAGATTTAGCAGAGTAATGTGACTAAACATGTCAGAGTTTTAGCAGAATAATATGACTAAACATGTCATGTCAGAGCTTTAGCAAAGTAACGTGACTAAACATGTCTGAGCTTTAGAGGAGTAACGTGACTAAACATGTCCGAGCTTTAGCGGAGGAATGCGACTAAACATGTCTGAGCTTTAGCAGAGTAACGTGACTAAACATGTCCGAGCTTTAGCGGAGGAACGCGACTAAACATGTCCGAGTTTTAGCGGAGGAACGTGATTAAACATGTCTGAGCTTTAGCGGAGTAACGTGACTAAACATGTCTGAGCTTTAGCGGAGGAATGCGACTAAACATGTTTAGCGGAGTAACGTGACTAAACATGTCAGAGTTTTAGTGGAGTAATGTGACTAAACATGTTGGAGCTTTGGCGGAGCAACATGACTAAACATGTCCGAGCTTTAGCGGAGTAACGTGGCTAAACATGTCAGACCTCTAGCGGAGTAACGTGACTAAACATGTCGGGGCTTTAGCGGAGTAACATGACTAAACATGTCAGAGCTTTAGCGGAGTAATGTGACTAAACATTGTCAGAGCTTTAGCGGAGTAGTGACTAAACATGTCAGAGGTTTAGACGAGTAACTTGACTAAACGTCTCAGAGCTTTAGTGGAGTAACGTGACTAAACATGTTGGAGCTTTAGCAAAGCAACATGACTAAATATGTCGGCGCTTTAGTGGAGTAATGTGACTAAACATGTCAGAGCTTTAGTGGAGTAATGTGACTAAACATGTCAGAGCTTTAGCGGAGTAATGTGACTAAACATGTCAGCGTTTTAGCAGAGTAACGTGACTAAACATGTCATGTCGGAGCTTTAGCAAAGTAACGTGACTAAACATGTCTGACCTTTAGAGGAGTAACGTGACTAAACATGTCCGAGCTTTAGCGGAGGAACGCGACTAAACATGTCCGAGCTTTAGCGGAGGAATGTGACTAAACATGTCTGAGCTTTAGCGGAGGAATGCGACTAAACATGTCTGAGCTTTAGTGGAGTAATGTGACTAAACATGTCGGAGTTTTAGTGGAGTAATGTAACTAAACATGTCTGAGCATTAGCGGAGTAGTGACTAAACATGTCCGAGCTTTAGCGGAGTAGTGACTAAACCTGTCGGAGGTTTAGCGGAGGAACGCGACTAAACATGTCCGAGCTTTAGCGGAGTAACATGACTAAACATGTCAGAGTTTTAGTGGAGGAACGCGACTAAACATGTCCGAGCTTTAGCGGAGGAACGTGATTAAACATGTCTGAGCTTTAGCGGAGTAACGTGACTAAACATGTCATGTCAGAGCTTTAGCAAAGTAACGTGACTAAACATGTCTGAGCTTTAGAGGAGTAACGTGACTAAACATGTCCGAGCTTTAGCGGAGGAACGCACCTAAACATGTCCGAGCTTTAGCGGAGGAACGTGACTAAACATGTCTGAGCTTTAGCGGAGGAATGCGACTAAACATGTCTCAGCTTTAGTGGAGTAACGTGACTAAACATGTCAGAGTTTTAGTGGAGTAATGTGACTAAACATGTCTGAGCTTTAGCGGAGTAGTGACTAAACATGTCCGAGCTTTAGCGGAGCAACGTGACTAAACCTGTCGGAGTTTTAGCGGAGGAACGCGACTAAACATGTCTGAGCTTTAGTGGAGTAACGTGACTAAACATGTCAGAGTTTTAGTGGAGGAACGCGACTAAACATGCCCGAGCTTTAGCGGAGGAACGTGATTAAACATGTCTGAGCTTTAGCGGAGTAACGTGACTAAACATGTCTGAGCATTAGCGGAGTAATGTGACTAAACATTGTCAGAGCTTTAACGGAGTAACGTGACTAAACATGTCAGAGGTTTAGACGAGTAACTTGACTAAACGTCTCAGAGCTTTAGTGGAGTAACGTGACTAAACATGTTGGAGCTTTAGCGAAGCAACATGACTAAATATGTCGGCGCTTTATTGGAGTAATGTGACTAAACATGTCAGAGCTTTAGCGGAGTAATGTGACTAAACATGTCAGAGCTTTAGCGGAGTAACGTGACTAAACATATCAGAGTTTTAGCAGAGTAACGTGACTAAACATGTCATGTCAGAGCTTTAGCAAAGTAACGTGACTAAACATGTCTGAGCTTTAGAGGAGTAACGTGACTAAACATGTCCGAGCTTTAGCGGAGGAACGCGACTAAACATGTCCGAGCTTTAGCGGAGGAATGTGACTAAACATGTCTGAGCTTTAGCGGAGGAATGCGACTAAACATGTCTGAGCTTTAGTGGAGTAATGTAACTAAACATGTCATGTCAGAGCTTTAGCAAAGTAATGTGACTAAACATGTCTGAGCTTTAGAGGAGTAACGTGACTAAACATGTCCGAGCTTTAGCGGAGGAACGCACCTAAACATGTCCGAGCTTTAGCGGAGGAACGTGACTAAACATGTCTGAGCTTTAGGGGAGGAATGCGACTAAACATGTCTCAGCTTTAGTGGAGTAACGTGACAAAACATGTCAGCGTTTTAGTGGAGTAATGTGACTAAACATGTCTGAGCTTTAGCGGAGTAGTGACTAAACATGTCCGAGCTTTAGCGGAGCAACGTGACTAAACCTGTCGGAGTTTTAGCGGAGGAACGCGACTAAACATGTCTGAGCTTTAGTGGAGTAACGTGACTAAACATGTCAGAGTTTTAGTGGAGGAACGCGACTAAACATGCCCGAGCTTTAGCGGAGGAACGTGATTAAACATGTCTGAGCTTTAGCGGAGTAACGTGACTAAACATGTCTGAGCATTAGCGGAGTAATGTGACTAAACATTGTCAGAGCTTTAACGGAGTAACGTGACTAAACATGTCAGAGGTTTAGACGAGTAACTTGACTAAACGTCTCAGAGCTTTAGTGGAGTAACGTGACTAAACATGTTGGAGCTTTAGCGAAGCAACATGACTAAATATGTCGGCGCTTTATTGGAGTAATGTGACTAAACATGTCAGAGCTTTAGCGGAGTAATGTGACTAAACATGTCAGAGCTTTAGCGGAGTAACGTGACTAAACATATCAGAGTTTTAGCAGAGTAACGTGACTAAACATGTCATGTCAGAGCTTTAGCAAAGTAACGTGACTAAACATGTCTGAGCTTTAGAGGAGTAACGTGACTAAACATGTCCGAGCTTTAGCGGAGGAACGCGACTAAACATGTCCGAGCTTTAGCGGAGGAATGTGACTAAACATGTCTGAGCTTTAGCGGAGGAATGCGACTAAACATGTCTGAGCTTTAGTGGAGTAATGTGACTAAACATGTCGGAGTTTTAGTGGAGTAATGTAACTAAACATGTCTGAGCTTTAGCGGAGTAGTGACTAAACATGTCCGAGCTTTAGCGGAGTAGTGACTAAACCTGTCAGAGTTTTAGCGGAGGAACGCGACTAAACATGTCCGAGCTTTAGCGGAGTAACATGACTAAACATGTCAGAGTTTTAGTGGAGGAACGCGACTAAACATGTCCGAGCTTTAGCGGAGAAACGTGATTAAACATGTCTGAGCTTTAGCGGAGTAACGTGACTAAACATGTCATGTCAGAGCTTTAGCAAAGTAACGTGACTAAACATGTCTGAGCTTTAGAGGAGTAACGTGACTAAACATGTCCGAGCTTTAGCAGAGGAACGCACCTAAACATGTCCGAGCTTTAGATGAGGAACGTGACTAAACATGTCTGAGCTTTAGCGGAGGAATGCGACTAAACATGTCTCAGCTTTAGTGGAGTAACGTGACTAAACATGTCAGAGTTTTAGTGGAGTAATGTGACTAAACATGTCTGAGCTTTAGCGGAGTAGTGACTAAACATGTCCGAGCTTTAGCGGAGCAACGTGACTAAACATGTCGGAGTTTTAGCGGAGGAACCCGACTAAACATGTCTGAGCTTTAGCGGAGTAACGTGACTAAACATGTCAGAGTTTTAGTGGAGGAACGCGACTAAACATGCCCGAGCTTTAGCGGAGGAACGTGATTAAACATGTCTGAGCTTTAGCGGAGTAACGTGACTAAACATGTCTGAGCATTAGCGGAGTAATGTGACTAAACATTGTCAGAGCTTTAACGGAGTAACGTGACTAAACATGTCAGAGGTTTAGACGAGTAACTTGACTAAACGTCTCAGAGCTTTAGTGGAGTAACGTGACTAAACATGTTGGAGCTTTAGCGAAGCAACATGACTAA
Source organism: Chaetoderma sp. LZ-2023a (assembly GCA_034401795.1). Classification (NCBI taxonomy): domain Eukaryota; kingdom Metazoa; phylum Mollusca; class Caudofoveata; order Chaetodermatida; family Chaetodermatidae; genus Chaetoderma; species Chaetoderma sp. LZ-2023a. The sequence goes on along the minus strand of CM067361.1, from coordinate 10,747,723 downwards.
ATATGTCGCGCTTTAGTGGAGTAATGTGACTAAACATGTCAGAGCTTTAGCGGAGTAATGTGACTAAACATGTCAGAGCTTTAGCGGAGTAACGTGACTAAACATGTCAGACCCCTAGCTGAGTAACGTGATTAAACATGACAGGCTTTAGCGGAGTAACGCGACTAAACATGTCGGACCTTTAGCGGAGTAACGTGCCTAAACATGGCAGAGCTTTAGCGGAGTAACGTGACTAAACATTGTCGGAGCTTTAACGGAGTAACGTGACTAAACATGTCAGAGGTTTAGCCGAGTAACTTGACTAAACATCTCAGAGCTTTAGTGGAGTAACGTGACAAAACATGTCGGAGCTTTAGCGGAGTAACGTGACTAAACATGTCGGAGCTTTAGTGGAGTAATGTGACCAAACATGTCGGAGCTTTAGCGGAGTAATGTGACTAAACATGTCAGAGCTTTAGCAGAGTAACGTGACTAAACATGTCAGAGTTTTAGCAGAGTAATGTGACTAAACATGTCATGTCAGAGCTTTAGCAAAGTAACGTGACTAAACATGTCTGAGCTTTAGAGGAGTAACGTGACTAAACATGTCCGAGCTTTAGCGGAGGAAGGCGACTAAACATGTCCGAGCTTTAGCGGAGGAATGTGACTAAACATGTCTGAGCTTTAGCGGAGGAATGCGACTAAACATGTCTGAGCTTTAGTGGAGTAATGTGACTAAACATGTCGGAGTTTTAGTGGAGTAATGTAACTAAACATGTCTGAGCTTTAGCGGAGTAGTGACAAAACATGTCCGAGCTTTAGCGGAGTAGTGACTAAACCTGTCGGAGTTTTAGCGGAGGAACGCGACTAAACATGTCCGAGCTTTAGCGGAGTAACATGACTAAACATGTCAGAGTTTTAGTGGAGGAACGCGACTAAACATGTCCGAGCTTTAGCGGAGGAACGTGATTAAACATGTCTGAGCTTTAGCGGAGTAACGTGACTAAACATGTCATGTCAGAGCTTTAGCAAAGTAACGTGACTAAACATGTCTGAGCTTTAGAGGAGTAACGTGACTAAACATGTCCGAGCTTTAGCGGAGGAACGCACCTAAACATGTCCGAGCTTTAGCGGAGGAACGTGACTAAACATGTCTGAGCTTTAGCGGAGGAATGCGACTAAACATGTCTCAGCTTTAGTGGAGTAACGTGACTAAACATGTCAGAGTTTTAGTGAAGTAATGTGACTAAACATGTCTGAGCTTTAGCGGAGTAGTGACTAAACATGTCCGAGCTTTAGCGGAGCAACATGACTAAACCTGTCGGAGTTTTAGCGGAGGAACGCGACTAAACATGTCTGAGCTTTAGCGGAGTAATGTGACTAAACATGTCAGAGTTTTAGTGGAGGAACGCGACTAAACATGCCCGAGCTTTAGCGGAGGAACGTGATTAAACATGTCTGAGCTTTAGCGGAGTAACGTGACTAAACATGTCTGAGCATTAGCGGAGTAATGTGACTAAACATTGTCAGAGCTTTAGCGGAGGAACGCGACTAAACATGTCCGAGCTTTAGCGGAGGAATGTGACTAAACATGTCTGAGCTTTAGTGGAGGAATGCGACTAAACATGTCTGAGCTTTAGTGGAATAACGTGACTAAACATGTCAGAGTTTTAGTGGAGTAATGTGACTAAACATGTCTGAGCTTTAGCGGAGTAGTGACTAAACATGTCCGAGCTTTAGCGGAGTAACATGACTAAACATGTCTGAGCTTTAGCGGAGTAACATGACTAAACATGTCAGAGCTTTAGTGGAGTAATGTGACTAAACATGTCCGAGCTTTAGCGGAGTAACATGACTAAACATTGTCGGAGCTTTAACGGAGTAACGTGACTAAACATGTCAGAGGTTTAGCCGAGTAACTTGACTAAACATCTCAGAGCTTTAGTGGAGTAACGTGACAAAACATGTCGGAGCTTTAGTGGAGTAACGTGACAAAACATGTCGGAGTTTTAGCGGAGTAACGTGACTAAACATGTCGGATTTTAGCAAAGTAATGTGACTAAACATGCCTGAGCTTTAGCCGAGTAACGTGACTAAACATGTCCGAGCTTTAGTGGAGTAACGTGACTAAACATGTCCGCGCTTTAGCGGAGGAAGGCGACTAAACATGTCAGAGCTTTAGCAGAGTAATGTGACTAAACATGTCAGAGTTTTAGTGGAGTAATGTGACTAAACATGTCTGAGCTTTAGCGGAGTAACGTGACTAAACATGTCCAAGCTATAGCGGAGTAACGTGACTAAACACATCAGAGTTTTAGTGGAGTAATATGACTAAACATCTCTGAGCTTTAGCGGAGTAACGTGACTAAACATGTCAGAGTTTTAGTGGAGTAATGTGACTAAACATGTCAGAGTTTTAGTGGAGTAATGTGACTAAACATGTCAGAGTTTTAGTGGAGTAACATGACTAAACATGTCGGAGCTTTAGCGGAGTAACGTGACTAAACATGTCAGAGCTTTAGTGGAGTAATGTGACTAAACATGTCGGAGCTTTAGCGGAGTAACGTGACTAAACATGTTGGAGCTTTAGCGGAGTAACGTGACTAAACATGTCCGAGCTTTAGCGGAGGAATGCGACTAAACATGTCCGAGCTTTAGCGGAGGAACGTGACTAAACATGTCAGAGCTTTAGCAGAGTAACATGACTAAACATGTTGGAGATTTAGCGGAGTAATGTGACTAAACATGTCAGAGCTTTAGCAGAATAATATGACTAAACATGTCAGAGTTTTAGCGGAGTAACATGACCAAACATGTCAGAGTTTTAGCGGAGTAACGTGACTAAAGATGTAACAGTTTTAGCGGAATAAGTTGACTAAACATGTCAGAGTTTTAACGGAGTAACGTGACAAAACATGTTGGAACTTTAGCGGACTAACGGGACTAAACATGTCGGAGCCTTAGCGGAGCAACATGACCAAACATGTCGGAGATTTAGCGGAGTAACGTGACTAAACATGTCGGAGTTTTAGTGGAGTAATGTGACTAAACATGTCACAGTTTTAGTGGAGTAATGTGACTAAACATGTCAGAGTTTTAGTGGAGTAATGTGACTAAACATGTCGGAGCTTTAGCGGAATAACGTGACTAAACATGTCGGAGCTTTAGTGGAGTAATGTGACTAAACATGGCGGAGCTTTAGCGGAGTAACGTGACTAAACATGTTGGAGCTTTGGCGGAGTAACATGACTAAACATGTCCGAGCTTTAGCGAGGAATGCGACTAAACATGTCCGAGCTTTAGCGGAGGAACGCGACTAAACATGTCGGAGCTTTAGCAGAGTAACATGACTAAACATGTTGGAGCTTTAGCGGAGTAATGTGACTAAACATGTCAGAGATTTAGCAGAGTAATGTGACTAAACATGTCAGAGTTTTAGCGGAGTAACGTGACCAAACATGTCAGAGTTTTAGCGGAGTAACGTGACTAAAGATGTAACAGTTTTAGCGGAATAAGTTGACTAAACATGTCAGAGTTTTAGCGGAGTAACGTGACAAAACATGTTGGAACTTTAGCGGACTAACGGGACTAAACATGTCGGAGCCTTAGTGGAGCAACATGACCAAACATGTCGGAGATTTAGCGGAGTAACGTGACTAAACATGTCCAAGCTTTAGCGGAGTAACGTGACTAAACATATCAGAGTTTTAGTGGAGTAATATGACTAAACATCTCTGAGCTTTAGCGGAGTAACGTGACTAAACATGTCGGAGTTTTAGTGGAGTAATGTGACTAAACATGTCAGAGTTTTAGTGGAGTAATGTGACTAAACATGTCAGAGTTTTAGAGGAGTAATGTGACTAAACATGTCGGAGCTTTAGCGGAGTAACGTGACTAAACATGTCGGAGCTTTAGCGGAGTAACGTGACTAAACATGTTGGAGCTTTAGCGGAGTAACGTGACTAAACATGTCCGAGCTTTAGCGGAGGAATGTGACTAAACATGTCCGAGCTTTAGCGGAGGAACGCGACTAAACATGTCAGAGCTTTAGCAGAGTAACATGACTAAACATGTTGGAGCTTTAGCGGAGTAATGTGACTAAACATGTCAGAGCTTTAGCAGAATAATATGACTAAACATGTCAGAGTTTTAGCGGAGTAACGTGACCAAACATGTCAGAGTTTTAGCGGAGTAACGTGACTAAAGATGTAACAGTTTTAGCGGAATAAGTTGACTAAACATGTCAGAGTTTTAGTGGAGTAATGTGACTAAACATGTCAGAGTTTTAGTGGAGTAACGTGACTAAACATGTCAGAGCTTTAGCGGAGTAACGTGACTAAACATGTCGGAGCTTTAGTGGAGTAATGTGACTAAACATGGCGGAGCTTTAGCGGAGTAACATGACTAAACATGTTGGAGCTTTGGCGGAGTAACATGACTAAACATGTCCGAGCTTTAGCGGAGGAATGCGACTAAACATGTCCGAGCTAAAGCGGAGGAACGCGACTAAACATGTCGGAGCTTTAGCAGAGTAACATGACTAAACATGTTGGAGCTTTAGCGGAGTAATGTGACTAAACATGTCAGAGTTTTAGCGGAGTAACATGACCAAACATGTCAGAGTTTTAGCGGAGTAACGTGACTAAAGATGTAACAGTTTTAGCGGAATAAGTTGACTAAACATGTCAGAGTTTTAGCGGAGTAACGTGACAAAACATGTTGGAACTTTAGCGGACTAACGGGACTAAACATGTCGGAGCCTTAGCGGAGCAACATGACCAAACATGTCAGAGATTTAGCGGAGTAACGTGACTAAACATGTCCAAGCTTTAGCGGAGTAACGTGACTAAACATATCAGCGTTTTAGTGGAGTAATATGACTAAACATCTCTGAGCTTTAGCGGAGTAACGTGACTAAACATGTCAGAGTTTTAGTGGAGTAATGTGACTAAACATGTCAGAGTTTTAGTGGAGTAATGTGACTAAACATGTCAGAGTTTTAGAGGAGTAATGTGACTAAACATGTCGGAGCTTTAGCGGAGTAACGTGACTAAACATGTCAGAGCTTTAGTGGAGTAATGTGACTAAACATGTCGGAGCTTTAGCGGAGTAACGTGACTAAACATGTTGGAGCTTTAGCGGAGTAACGTGACTAAACATGTCCGAGCTTTAGCGGAGGAATGCGACTAAACATGTCCGAGCTTTAGCGGAGGAACGCGACTAAACATGTCAGAGCTTTAGCAGAGTAACATGACTAAACATGTTGGGGCTTTAGCGGAGTAATGTGACTAAACATGTCAGAGCTTTAGCAGAATAATATGACTAAACATGTCAGAGTTTTAGCGGAGTAACGTGACCAAACATGTCAGAGTTTTAGCGGAGTAACGTGACTAAAGATGTAACAGTTTTAGTGGAATAAGTTGACTAAACATGTCAGAGTTTTAGTGGAGTAATGTGACTAAACATGTCAGAGATTTAGTGGAGTAACGTGACTAAACATGTCAGAGCTTTAGCGGAGTAACGTGACTAAACATGTCGGAGCTTTAGTGGAGTAATGTGACTAAACATGGCGGAGCTTTAGCGGAGTAACATGACTAAACATGTTGGAGCTTTGGCGGAGTAACATGACTAAACATGTCCGAGCTTTAGCGGAGGAATGCGACTAAACATGTCCGAGCTAAAGCGGAGGAACGCGACTAAACATGTCGGAGCTTTAGCAGAGTAACATGACTAAACATGTTGGAGCTTTAGCGGAGTAATGTGACTAAACATGTCAGAGATTTAGCAGAGTAATGTGACTAAACATGTCAGAGTTTTAGCGGAGTAACGTGACCAAACATGTCAGAGTTTTAGCGGAGTAACGTGACTAAAGATGTAACAGTTTTAGCGGAATAAGTTGACTAAACATGTCAGAGATTTAGTGGAGTAATGTGACTAAACATGTCAGAGTTTTAGTGGAGTAACGTGACTAAACATGTCAGAGCTTTAGCGGAGTAACGTGACTAAACATGTCGGAGCTTTAGTGGAGTAATGTGACTAAACATGGCGGAGCTTTAGCGGAGTAACATGACTAAACATGTTGGAGCTTTGGCGGAGTAACATGACTAAACATGTCCGAGCTTTAGCGGAGGAATGCGACTAAACATGTCCGAGCTAAAGCGGAGGAACGCGACTAAACATGTCGGAGCTTTAGCAGAGTAACATGACTAAACATGTTGGAGCTTTAGCGGAGTAATGTGACTAAACATGTCAGAGTTTTAGCGGAGTAACGTGACCAAACATGTCAGAGTTTTAGCGGAGTAACGTGACTAAAGATGTAACAGTTTTAGCGGAATAAGTTGACTAAACATGTCAGAGTTTTAGCGGAGTAACGTGACAAAACATGTTGGAACTTTAGCGGACTAACGGGACTAAACATGTCGGAGCCTTAGCGGAGCAACATGACCAAACATGTCAGAGATTTAGCGGAGTAACGTGACTAAACATGTCCAAGCTTTAGCGGAGTAACGTGACTAAACATATCAGCGTTTTAGTGGAGTAATATGACTAAACATCTCTGAGCTTTAGCGGAGTAACGTGACTAAACATGTCAGAGTTTTAGTGGAGTAATGTGACTAAACATGTCAGAGTTTTAGTGGAGTAATGTGACTAAACATGTCAGAGTTTTAGAGGAGTAATGTGACTAAACATGTCGGAGCTTTAGCGGAGTAACGTGACTAAACATGTCAGAGCTTTAGTGGAGTAATGTGACTAAACATGTCGGAGCTTTAGCGGAGTAACGTGACTAAACATGTTGGAGCTTTAGCGGAGTAACGTGACTAAACATGTCCGAGCTTTAGCGGAGGAATGCGACTAAACATGTCCGAGCTTTAGCGGAGGAACGCGACTAAACATGTCAGAGCTTTAGCAGAGTAACATGACTAAACATGTTGGGGCTTTAGCGGAGTAATGTGACTAAACATGTCAGAGCTTTAGCAGAATAATATGACTAAACATGTCAGAGTTTTAGCGGAGTAACGTGACCAAACATGTCAGAGTTTTAGCGGAGTAACGTGACTAAAGATGTAACAGTTTTAGCGGAATAAGTTGACTAAACATGTCAGAGTTTTAGTGGAGTAATGTGACTAAACATGTCAGAGTTTTAGTGGAGTAACGTGACTAAACATGTCAGAGCTTTAGCGGAGTAACGTGACTAAACATGTCGGAGCTTTAGTGGAGTAATGTGACTAAACATGGCGGAGCTTTAGCGGAGTAACATGACTAAACATGTTGGAGCTTTGGCGGAGTAACATGACTAAACATGTCCGAGCTTTAGCGGAGGAATGCGACTAAACATGTCCGAGCTAAAGCGGAGGAACGCGACTAAACATGTCGGAGCTTTAGCAGAGTAACATGACTAAACATGTTGGAGCTTTAGCGGAGTAATGTGACTAAACATGTCAGAGCTTTAGCAGAGTAATGTGACTAAACATGTCAGAGTTTTAGCGGAGTAACGTGACCAAACATGTCAGAGTTTTAGCGGAGTAACGTGACTAAAGATGTAACACTTTTAGCGGAGTAACGTAACAAAACATGTTGGAACTTTAGCAGACTAACGGGACTAAACATGTCGGAGCCTTAGCGCAGCAACATGACCAAACATGTCGGAGATTTAGCGGAGTAACGTGACTAAACATGTCGGATTTTAGCAAAGTAATGTGACTAAACATGCCTGAGCTTTAGCGGAGTAACGTGACTAAACATGTCCGAGCCTTAGTGGAGTAACGTGACTAAACATGTCCGCGCTTTAGCGGAGGAAGGTGACTAAACATGTCAGAGCTTTAGCAGAGTAACGTGACTAAACATGTCAGAGTTTTAGTGGAGTAACGTGACTAAACATGTCTGAGCTTTACCGGAGTAACGTGACTAAACATGTCCAAGCTTTAGCGGAGTAACGTGACTAAACATGTCCAAGCTTTAGCGGAGTAACGTGACTAAACATATCAGAGTTTTAGTGGAGTAATATGACTAAACATCTCTGAGCTTTAGCGGAGTAACGTGACTAAACATGTCGGAGTTTTAGTGGAGTAATGTGACTAAACATGTCAGAGTTTTAGTGGAGTAATGTGACTAAACATGTCAGAGTTTTAGTGGAGTAATGTGACTAAACATGTCAGAGCTTTAGCGGAGTAACGTGACTAAACATGTTGGAGCTTTAGCGGAGTAACGTGACTAAACATGTCCGAGCTTTAGCGGAGGAATGCGACTAAACATGTCCGAGCTTTAGCGGAGGAACGCGACTAAACATGTCAGAGCTTTAGCAGAGTAACATGACTAAACATGTTGGGGCTTTAGCGGAGTAATGTGACTAAACATGTCAGAGCTTTAGCAGAGTAATGTGACTAAACATGTCAGAGTTTTAGCGGAGTAACGTGACCAAACATGTCAGAGTTTTAGCGGAGTAACGTGACTAAAGATGTAACAGTTTTAGCGGAATAAGTTGACTAAACATGTCAGAGTTTTAACGGAGTAACGTGACAAAACATGTTGGAACTTTAGCGGACTAACGTGACTAAACATGTCGGAGCCTTAGCGGAGCAACATGATCAAACATGTCGGAGATTTAGCGGAGTAACGTGACCAAACATGTCAGAGTTTTAGTGGAATAAGTTGACTAAACATGTCAGAGTTTTAGCGGAATAACGTGACAAAACATGTTGGAACTTTGGCGGAGTGATGTGACTAAACATGTCAGAGTTTTAGCGGAGTAATGTGACTAAACATGTCAGAGCTTTAGCGGAGTAACGTGACTAAATATTCCGAGCTTTAGCGGAGTAACGTGACTAAACATGTTGGAGCTTTAGCGGAGTAATGTGACTAAACATGTCAGAGCTTTAGCAGAATAATATGACTAAACATGTCAGAGTTTTAGCGGAGTAACGTGACCAAACATGTCAGAGCTTTAGCAGAGTAACATGACTAACATGTTGGAGCTTTAGCGGAGTAATGTGACTAAACATGTCAGAGCTTTAGCAGAATAATATGACTAAACATGTCAGAGTTTTAGCGGAATAAGTTGACTAAACATGTCAGAGTTTTAGTGGAGTAATGTGACTAAACATGTCAGAGTTTTAGTGGAGTAACGTGACTAAACATGTCGGAGCTTTAGCGGAGTAACGTGACTAAACATGTCGGAGCTGTAGTGGAGTAATGTGACTAAACATGGCGGAGCTTTAGCGGAGTAACATGACTAAACATGTTGGAGCTTTGGCGGAGTAACATGACTAAACATGTCCGAGCTTTAGCGGAGGAATGCGACTAAACATGTCCGAGCTTTAGCGGAGGAACGCGACTAAACATGTCGGAGCTTTAGCAGAGTAACATGACTAAACATGTTGGAGCTTTAGCGGAGTAATGTGACTAAACATGTCAGAGTTTTAGTGGAGTAATGTGACTAAACATGTCAGAGTTTTAGTGGAGTAACGTGACTAAACATGTCAGAGCTTTAGCGGAGTAACGTGACTAAACATGTCGGAGCTTTAGTGGAGTAATGTGACTAAACATGGCGGAGCTTTAGCGGAGTAACATGACTAAACATGTTGGAGCTTTGGCGGAGTAACATGACTAAACATGTCCGAGCTTTAGCGGAGGAATGCGACTAAACATGTCCGAGCTAAAGCGGAGGAACGCGACTAAACATGTCGGAGCTTTAGCAGAGTAACATGACTAAACATGTTGGAGCTTTAGCGGAGTAATGTGACTAAACATGTCAGAGTTTTAGCGGAGTAACGTGACCAAACATGTCAGAGTTTTAGCGGAGTAACGTGACTAAAGATGTAACAGTTTTAGCGGAATAAGTTGACTAAACATGTCAGAGTTTTAGCGGAGTAACGTGACAAAACATGTTGGAACATTAGCGGACTAACGGGACTAAACATGTCGGAGCCTTAGCGGAGCAACATGACCAAACATGTCAGAGATTTAGCGGAGTAACGTGACTAAACATGTCCAAGCTTTAGCGGAGTAACGTGACTAAACATATCAGAGTTTTAGTGGAGTAATATGACTAAACATCTCTGAGCTTTAGCGGAGTAACGTGACTAAACATGTCAGAGTTTTAGTGGAGTAATGTGACTAAACATGTCAGAGTTTTAGTGGAGTAATGTGACTAAACATGTCAGAGTTTTAGAGGAGTAATGTGACTAAACATGTCGGAGCTTTAGCGGAGTAACGTGACCAAACATGTCAGAGCTTTAGTGGAGTAATGTGACTAAACATGTCGGAGCTTTAGCGGAGTAACGTGACTAAACATGTTGGAGCTTTAGCGGAGTAACGTGACTAAACATGTCCGAGCTTTAGCGGAGGAATGCGACTAAACATGTCCGAGCTTTAGCGGAGGAACGCGACTAAACATGTCAGAGCTTTAGCAGAGTAACATGACTAAACATGTTGGGGCTTTAGCGGAGTAATGTGACTAAACATGTCAGAGCTTTAGCAGAATAATATGACTAAACATGTCAGAGTTTTAGCGGAGTAACGTGACCAAACATGTCAGAGTTTTAGCGGAGTAACGTGACTAAAGATGTAACAGTTTTAGCGGAATAAGTTGACTAAACATCTCAGAGTTTTAGTGGAGTAATGTGACTAAACATGTCAGAGTTTTAGTGGAGTAACGTGACTAAACATGTCAGAGCTTTAGCGGAGTAACGTGACTAAACATGTCGGAGCTTTAGTGGAGTAATGTGACTAAACATGGCGGAGCTTTAGCAGAGTAACATGACTAAACATGTTGGAGCTTTGGCGGAGTAACATGACTAAACATGTCCGAGCTTTAGCGGAGGAATGCGACTAAACATGTCCGAGCTAAAGCGGAGGAACGCGACTAAACATGTCGGAGCTTTAGCAGAGTAACATGACTAAACATGTTGGAGCTTTAGCGGAGTAATGTGACTAAACATGTCAGAGCTTTAGCAGAGTAATGTGACTAAACATGTCAGAGTTTTAGCGGAGTAACGTGACCAAACATGTCAGAGTTTTAGCGGAGTAACGTGACTAAAGATGTAACACTTTTAGCGGAATAAGTTGACTAAACATGTCAGAGTTTTAGCGGAGTAACGTGACAAAACATGTTGGAACTTTAGCAGACTAACGGGAATAAACATGTCGGAGCCTTAGCGCAGCAACATGACCAAACATGTCGGAGATTTAGCGGAGTAACGTGACTAAACATGTCGGATTTTAGCAAAGTAATGTGACTAAACATGCCTGAGCTTTAGCGGAGTAACGTGACTAAACATGTCCGAGCCTTAGTGGAGTAACGTGACTAAACATGTCCGCGCTTTAGCGGAGGAAGGTGACTAAACATGTCAGAGCTTTAGCAGAGTAACGTGACTAAACATGTCAGAGTTTTAGTGGAGTAACGTGACTAAACATGTCTGAGCTTTACCGGAGTAACGTGACTAAACATGTCCAAGCTTTAGCGGAGTAACGTGACTAAACATATCAGAGTTTTAGTGGAGTAATATGACTAAACATCTCTGAGCTTTAGCGGAGTAACGTGACTAAACATGTCGGAGTTTTAGTGGAGTAATGTGACTAAACATGTCAGAGTTTTAGTGGAGTAATGTGACTAAACATGTCAGAGTTTTAGAGGAGTAATGTGACTAAACATGTCGGAGCTTTAGCGGAGTAACGTGACCAAACATGTCAGAGCTTTAGTGGAGTAATGTGACTAAACATGTCGGAGCTTTAGCGGAGTAACGTGACTAAACATGTTGGAGCTTTAGCGGAGTAACGTGACTAAACATGTCCGAGCTTTAGCGGAGGAATGCGACTAAACATGTCCGAGCTTTAGCGGAGGAACGCGACTAAACATGTCAGAGCTTTAGCAGAGTAACATGACTAAACATGTTGGGGCTTTAGCGGAGTAATGTGACTAAACATGTCAGAGCTTTAGCAGAGTAATGTGACTAAACATGTCAGAGTTTTAGCGGAGTAACGTGACCAAACATGTCAGAGTTTTAGCGGAGTAACGTGACTAAAGATGTAACAGTTTTAGCGGAATAAGTTGACTAAACATCTCAGAGTTTTAGTGGAGTAATGTGACTAAACATGTCAGAGTTTTAGTGGAGTAACGTGACTAAACATGTCAGAGCTTTAGCGGAGTAACGTGACTAAACATGTCGGAGCTTTAGTGGAGTAATGTGACTAAACATGGCGGAGCTTTAGCAGAGTAACATGACTAAACATGTTGGAGCTTTGGCGGAGTAACATGACTAAACATGTCCGAGCTTTAGCGGAGGAATGCGACTAAACATGTCCGAGCTAAAGCGGAGGAACGCGACTAAACATGTCGGAGCTTTAGCAGAGTAACATGACTAAACATGTTGGAGCTTTAGCGGAGTAATGTGACTAAACATGTCAGAGCTTTAGCAGAGTAATGTGACTAAACATGTCAGAGTTTTAGCGGAGTAACGTGACCAAACATGTCAGAGTTTTAGCGGAGTAACGTGACTAAAGATGTAACACTTTTAGCGGAATAAGTTGACTAAACATGTCAGAGTTTTAGCGGAGTAACGTGACAAAACATGTTGGAACTTTAGCAGACTAACGGGAATAAACATGTCGGAGCCTTAGCGCAGCAACATGACCAAACATGTCGGAGATTTAGCGGAGTAACGTGACTAAACATGTCGGATTTTAGCAAAGTAATGTGACTAAACATGCCTGAGCTTTAGCGGAGTAACGTGACTAAACATGTCCGAGCCTTAGTGGAGTAACGTGACTAAACATGTCCGCGCTTTAGCGGAGGAAGGTGACTAAACATGTCAGAGCTTTAGCAGAGTAACGTGACTAAACATGTCAGAGTTTTAGTGGAGTAACGTGACTAAACATGTCTGAGCTTTACCGGAGTAACGTGACTAAACATGTCCAAGCTTTAGCGGAGTAACGTGACTAAACATATCAGAGTTTTAGTGGAGTAATATGACTAAACATCTCTGAGCTTTAGCGGAGTAACGTGACTAAACATGTCGGAGTTTTAGTGGAGTAATGTGACTAAACATGTCAGAGTTTTAGTGGAGTAACGTGACCAAACATGTCAGAGCTTTAGTGGAGTAATGTGACTAAACATGTCGGAGCTTTAGCGGAGTAACGTGACTAAACATGTTGGAGCTTTAGCGGAGTAACGTGACTAAACATGTCCGAGCTTTAGCGGAGGAATGCGACTAAACATGTCCGAGCTTTAGCGGAGGAACGCGACTAAACATGTCAGAGCTTTAGCAGAGTAACATGACTAAACATGTTGGGGCTTTAGCGGAGTAATGTGACTAAACATGTCAGAGCTTTAGCAGAGTAATGTGACTAAACATGTCAGAGTTTTAGCGGAGTAACGTGACCAAACATGTCAGAGTTTTAGCGGAGTAACGTGACTAAAGATGTAACAGTTTTAGCGGAATAAGTTGACTAAACATGTCAGAGTTTTAACGGAGTAACGTGACAAAACATGTTGGAACTTTAGCGGACTAACGTGACTAAACATGTCGGAGCCTTAGCGGAGCAACATGATCAAACATGTCGGAGATTTAGCGGAGTAACGTGACCAAACATGTCAGAGTTTTAGTGGAATAAGTTGACTAAACATGTCAGAGTTTTAGCGGAATAACGTGACAAAACATGTTGGAACTTTGGCGGAGTGATGTGACTAAACATGTGAGAGTTTTAGCGGAGTAATGTGACTAAACATGTCAGAGCTTTAGCGGAGTAACGTGACTAAATATTCCGAGCTTTAGCGGAGTAACGTGACTAAACATGTTGGAGCTTTAGCGGAGTAATGTGACTAAACATGTCAGAGCTTTAGCAGAATAATATGACTAAACATGTCAGAGTTTTAGCGGAGTAACGTGACCAAACATGTCAGAGCTTTAGCAGAGTAACATGACTAACATGTTGGAGCTTTAGCGGAGTAATGTGACTAAACATGTCAGAGCTTTAGCAGAATAATATGACTAAACATGTCAGAGTTTTAGCGGAATAAGTTGACTAAACATGTCAGAGTTTTAGTGGAGTAATGTGACTAAACATGTCAGAGTTTTAGTGGAGTAACGTGACTAAACATGTCGGAGCTTTAGCGGAGTAACGTGACTAAACATGTCGGAGCTTTAGTGGAGTAATGTGACTAAACATGGCGGAGCTTTAGCGGAGTAACATGACTAAACATGTTGGAGCTTTGGCGGAGTAACATGACTAAACATGTCCGAGCTTTAGCGGAGGAATGCGACTAAACATGTCCGAGCTTTAGCGGAGGAACGCGACTAAACATGTCGGAGCTTTAGCAGAGTAACATGACTAAACATGTTGGAGCTTTAGCGGAGTAATGTGACTAAACATGTCAGAGTTTTAGTGGAGTAATGTGACTAAACATGTCAGAGTTTTAGTGGAGTAACGTGACTAAACATGTCAGAGCTTTAGCGGAGTAACGTGACTAAACATGTCGGAGCTTTAGTGGAGTAATGTGACTAAACATGGCGGAGCTTTAGCGGAGTAACATGACTAAACATGTTGGAGCTTTGGCGGAGTAACATGACTAAACATGTCCGAGCTTTAGCGGAGGAATGCGACTAAACATGTCCGAGCTAAAGCGGAGGAACGCGACTAAACATGTCGGAGCTTTAGCAGAGTAACATGACTAAACATGTTGGAGCTTTAGCGGAGTAATGTGACTAAACATGTCAGAGTTTTAGCGGAGTAACGTGACCAAACATGTCAGAGTTTTAGCGGAGTAACGTGACTAAAGATGTAACAGTTTTAGCGGAATAAGTTGACTAAACATGTCAGAGTTTTAGCGGAGTAACGTGACAAAACATGTTGGAACTTTAGCGGACTAACGGGACTAAACATGTCGGAGCCTTAGCGGAGCAACATGACCAAACATGTCAGAGATTTAGCGGAGTAACGTGACTAAACATGTCCAAGCTTTAGCGAGTAACGTGACTAAACATATCAGAGTTTTAGTGGAGTAATATGACTAAACATCTCTGAGCTTTAGCGGAGTAACGTGACTAAACATGTCAGAGTTTTAGTGGAGTAATGTGACTAAACATGTCAGAGTTTTAGTGGAGTAATGTGACTAAACATGTCAGAGTTTTAGAGGAGTAATGTGACTAAACATGTCGGAGCTTTAGCGGAGTAACGTGACCAAACATGTCAGAGCTTTAGTGGAGTAATGTGACTAAACATGTCGGAGCTTTAGCGGAGTAACGTGACTAAACATGTTGGAGCTTTAGCGGAGTAACGTGACTAAACATGTCCGAGCTTTAGCGGAGGAATGCGACTAAACATGTCCGAGCTTTAGCGGAGGAACGCGACTAAACATGTCAGAGCTTTAGCAGAGTAACATGACTAAACATGTTGGGGCTTTAGCGGAGTAATGTGACTAAACATGTCAGAGCTTTAGCAGAATAATATGACTAAACATGTCAGAGTTTTAGCGGAGTAACGTGACCAAACATGTCAGAGTTTTAGCGGAGTAACGTGACTAAAGATGTAACAGTTTTAGCGGAATAAGTTGACTAAACATGTCAGAGTTTTAGTGGAGTAATGTGACTAAACATGTCAGAGTTTTAGTGGAGTAACGTGACTAAACATGTCAGAGCTTTAGCGGAGTAACGTGACTAAACATGTCGGAGCTTTAGTGGAGTAATGTGACTAAACATGGCGGAGCTTTAGCAGAGTAACATGACTAAACATGTTGGAGCTTTGGCGGAGTAACATGACTAAACATGTCCGAGCTTTAGCGGAGGAATGCGACTAAACATGTCCGAGCTAAAGCGGAGGAACGCGACTAAACATGTCGGAGCTTTAGCAGAGTAACATGACTAAACATGTTGGAGCTTTAGCGGAGTAATGTGACTAAACATGTCAGAGCTTTAGCAGAGTAATGTGACTAAACATGTCAGAGTTTTAGCGGAGTAACGTGACCAAACATGTCAGAGTTTTAGCGGAGTAACGTGACTAATGATGTAACACTTTTAGCGGAATAAGTTGACTAAACATGTCAGAGTTTTAGCGGAGTAACGTGACAAAACATGTTGGAACTTTAGCAGACTAACGGGACTAAACATGTCGGAGCCTTAGCGCAGCAACATGACCAAACATGTCGGAGATTTAGCGGAGTAACGTGACTAAACATGTCGGATTTTAGCAAAGTAATGTGACTAAACATGCCTGAGCTTTAGCGGAGTAACGTGACTAAACATGTCCGAGCCTTAGTGGAGTAACGTGACTAAACATGTCCGCGCTTTAGCGGAGGAAGGTGACTAAACATGTCAGAGCTTTAGCAGAGTAACGTGACTAAACATGTCAGAGTTTTAGTGGAGTAACGTGACTAAACATGTCTGAGCTTTACCGGAGTAACGTGACTAAACATGTCCAAGCTTTAGCGGAGTAACGTGACTAAACATATCAGAGTTTTAGTGGAGTAATATGACTAAACATCTCTGAGCTTTAGCGGAGTAACGTGACTAAACATGTCGGAGTTTTAGTGGAGTAATGTGACTAAACATGTCAGAGTTTTAGTGGAGTAATGTGACTAAACATGTCAGAGTTTTAGTGGAGTAACGTGACTAAACATGTCAGAGCTTTAGCGGAGTAACGTGACTAAACATGTCAGAGCTTTAGTGGAGTAATGTGACTAAACATGTCGGAGCTTTAGCGGAGTAACGTGACTAAACATGTTGGAGCTTTAGCGGAGTAACGTGACTAAACATGTCCGAGCTTTAGCGGAGGAATGCGACTAAACATGTCCGAGCTTTAGCGGAGGAACGCGACTAAACATGTCAGAGCTTTAGCAGAGTAACATGACTAAACATGTTGGGGCTTTAGCGGAGTAATGTGACTAAACATGTCAGAGCTTTAGCAGAGTAATGTGACTAAACATGTCAGAGTTTTAGCGGAGTAACGTGACCAAACATGTCAGAGTTTTAGCGGAGTAACGTGACTAAAGATGTAACAGTTTTAGCGGAATAAGTTGACTAAACATGTCAGAGTTTTAACGGAGTAACGTGACAAAACATGTTGGAACTTTAGCGGACTAACGTGACTAAACATGTCGGAGCCTTAGCGGAGCAACATGATCAAACATGTCGGAGATTTAGCGGAGTAACGTGACCAAACATGTCAGAGTTTTAGTGGAATAAGTTGACTAAACATGTCAGAGTTTTAGCGGAATAACGTGACAAAACATGTTGGAACTTTGGCGGAGTGATGTGACTAAACATGTCAGAGTTTTAGCGGAGTAATGTGACTAAACATGTCAGAGCTTTAGCGGAGTAACGTGACTAAATATTCCGAGCTTTAGCGGAGTAACGTGACTAAACATGTTGGAGCTTTAGCGGAGTAATGTGACTAAACATGTCAGAGCTTTAGCAGAATAATATGACTAAACATGTCAGAGTTTTAGCGGAGTAACGTGACCAAACATGTCAGAGCTTTAGCAGAGTAACATGACTAACATGTTGGAGCTTTAGCGGAGTAATGTGACTAAACATGTCAGAGCTTTAGCAGAATAATATGACTAAACATGTCAGAGTTTTAGCGGAATAAGTTGACTAAACATGTCAGAGTTTTAGTGGAGTAATGTGACTAAACATGTCAGAGTTTTAGTGGAGTAACGTGACTAAACATGTCGGAGCTTTAGTGGAGTAACGTGACTAAACATGTCGGAGCTTTAGTGGAGTAATGTGACTAAACATGGCGGAGCTTTAGCGGAGTAACATGACTAAACATGTTGGAGCTTTGGCGGAGTAACATGACTAAACATGTCCGAGCTTTAGCGGAGGAATGCGACTAAACATGTCCGAGCTTTAGCGGAGGAACGCGACTAAACATGTCGGAGCTTTAGCAGAGTAACATGACTAAACATGTTGGAGCTTTAGCGGAGTAATGTGACTAAACATGTCAGAGCTTTAGCAGAGTAATGTGACTAAACATGTCAGAGTTTTAGCGGAGTAACGTGACCAAACATGTCAGAGTTTTAGCGGAGTAACGTGACTAAAGATGTAACAGTTTTAGCGGAATAAGTTGACTAAACATGTCAGAGTTTTAGCGGAGTAACGTGACAAAACATGTCAGAGCTTTAGCAGAGTAACGTGACTAAACATGTCAGAGTTTTAGTGGAGTAACGTGACTAAACATGTCTGAGCTTTAGCGGAGTAACGTGACTAAACATGTCCAAGCTTTAGCGGAGTAACGTGACTAAACATATCAGAGTTTTAGTGGAGTAATATGACTAAACATCTCTGAGCTTTAGCGGAGTAACGTGACTAAACATGTCGGAGTTTTAGTGGAGTAATGTGACTAAACATGTCAGAGTTTTAGTGGAGTAACGTGACTAAACATGTCAGAGCTTTAGCGGAGTAACGTGACTAAACATGTCAGAGCTTTAGTGGAGTAATGTGACTAAACATGTCGGAGCTTTAGCGGAGTAACGTGACTAAACATGTTGGAGCTTTAGCGGAGTAACGTGACTAAACATGTTGGAGATTTAGCGGAGTAACGTGACTAAACATGTCAGAGCTTTAGCGGAGTAATGTGACTAAACATGTCAGAGCTTTAGCGGAGTAACTTGACTAAACATGTCATGTCTGAGCTTTAGCAGACTAACGTGATGAAACATGTCTGAGCTTTAGCGGAGTAACATGACTAAACATGTCGAGCTTTAGCGGAGGAACATGACTAAACATGTCAGTGCTCTAGCGGAGTAACGTGACTAAACATGTCAGAGCTTTAGCGGAGTAATATGACTAAACATGTCAGAGCTTTAGCAGAGTAATGTGACTAAACATGTCAGAGCTTTAGCGGAGTAACTTGACTAAATATGTCCAAGCTTTAGCGGAATAAGTTGACTAAACCTGTCGGAGCTTTAGTGGAGTAACGTCACTAAACATGTTGGGAGTTTAGGGGAGTAATGTGACTAAACACGTCAGAGATTTAGCGGAGCAATGCCACTAAACTAGATTGCAGGAAATCGACCTATAGCAGCAACAACTTCCAGTCAGATTAGTTTCAAAATATTCAACTGTTTACCTGTATGATTGCTTTTATACCACTCTGCCAAACTATAGCTGGCGCCTCTATGACTGAGCTATATCCCGAGGTAGGCATGCTAGGCTTTTTCCGATTGGTTGAAGAGTAAATCATGGCAGCCATCATAGGCTGTAGAAATGTACCAACATTTAGCTACTAAAGCCTGAATAATCTTTCCTTAGCGCCATGATGAAAAGCTTAACATTACCTGCATAGTTTATGACTGGCATATTAGATCACCTGAATAGCTATCAAGAGTTCAGATTAGTTATCCTTTAAAATCCATGTACGGCTGCAGCCCGCGGGACATACATGTAGGTCATGCGGGCTAAGGCTGCAGCCGATCAGTGAATGGAATAGTCTCACCAACAACAGGGCTAGAAATTAATATTTTTTAATCGTGATCCATACGGATCAGCACATCAGAAAATTCACAGATCCCTGGAATGGTAAACTGATCCGTACTGTTATAGCTGTAGAACTGCAAAGAACATAAAATTAATCAAATGTTATGAATGCGCCATTTACGCCATATTATTAGGATAATTAATCAGTTAATCGTCAAGAATATCCATTTGCAGGCCATGAGAATACTATTTTTGAAAATTTACCATTGGAGTGACTGGCTTGTTTACTGGCTCGTTCAAAAATACTATTCTCTTGGCCTGCAAATGGATATTTCTCAAGACAAAGGCTATATTTAGTCGGCTTGACCATTAAAGGGTTAAAACACCAATTGTTTGATGAAGCACACAGTAAAACACCGTGATTCAGCCGGATCAGTTACTGTCCTAAAGCAGTGATCCATTACTAATCTGTATGCGTAAAAGGCCTATGGATCACGGATCAGTGGTTAATTTCTAGCCCCGCAACAAGGGTCGTGAGACTGGTCCAATAACCCCCTCTGCTGTGCGTATGTGCGTGTGTGTGTCCAGCTCAAGTTCTACTCAAGCGATCTTGAACAAACTTAATTGTGTGGGAGATTGCTCTTTGTCCCACGAAGAATTCAATTGATTTTGTACACAAAAGGTCATTGATGGCCATCTAAGAGGTCATTCATGGGATAGATCAAGTGTGAGGAAAGGCTTCGTTTGGAGTCCAGAAGAAGCCTGCTGATATTGGTCATAGACGCTCAAAGTAGTCTAAAAATGCAAACCTGTGGGGTGAGGCTCATACTTATATCCAGAATATGTGTGTATACTCACTGTAAATCTTCAGTACTGCCTTCTCCTTTTCCATGAGCTGCATATTCCTCTGCTAGAGCCTCTACTTCCATGCGGGGCCAGGGAATCATTAAAGCCTTCTTTTTCCCCTTGCTAGGTAACACATTCTCTGGCGGCAATGATTGCGTCATAAGCGGCTTCGCTGGAAGAGATTTAGATTCAACCTTCGCCTTACTTTTGCCCTTCTTCATTCTGATTCTTGATGCTTACTGTGAAAATATACCACAAGATTATTACCAATGGATAGATCCAATCTGTCACTCAAGTATATGACATCATAATTAATTACGTAATTATGTAGGCTGACATCACAAACATAAAGCGTAATAAATGACGTATCTCACTCCGTCATGAACATTGAATAATCTGTCAAGTCTATGCATTGTATGTCTTTAATGGATTTACCATTTACCATTTAATAAGCAGTCTGATTCTCGAGCCTGGCATTCCAGTGATACATTAAAAAATTAGTCACTAAGCAAAATGTCATTTTTCATGACCGATCGCATTACAAAGTAATTGAAAGTTAGGTTTTGAAATATTTTATGCAATAGAAAATATTCACGATTATTCGATTATTTAATTTTCAACCATATAAATTCATGATTTAAAACATAATCGTGATTTTTTATTTAATCACGTAATCGCGCAAGCCTAGTCCCAAGATTCTGGAGATATCATCGCTTCAACCATCTTGATTCTCTATATAGGCCTATGCACGGGTTGCTGGTAGTTAAATTAAAGCAGGGTTCATTAAGGCACCATCGATTTCAGAGATACTTGAGTAACAAAAGCATGAGAAAGAGCATGGTGTGGTTTGTGTTCTAATGCGCAGCCTAAGATATCGTTCTTTAGCTGGTTTGTGTTCTAATGCACAGCCTAAGATATCGTTCTTTAGCTGGTTTGTGTTCTAATGCGCAGCCTAAGATATCGTTCTTTAGCTGGTTTGTGTTCTAATGCGCAGCCAAAGATATCGTTCTTTAGCTGGTTTGTGCTCTAATGCACGGCCTAAGATATCATTCTTTAGCTGGTTTGTGCTCTAATGCACGGCCTAAGATATCGTTCTTTAGCTGGTTTGTGCTCTAATGCACGGCCTAAGATATCGTTCTTTAGCTGGTTTGTGCTCTAATGCACGGCCTAAGATATCGTTCTTTAGCTGGTTTGTGTTCTAATGCACGGCCTAAGATATCGTTCTTTAGCTGGTTTGTGTTCTAATGTGCAGCCTAAGATATCGTTCTTTAGCTGGTTTGTGTTCTAATGCGCAGCCAAAGATATCGTTCTTTAGCTGGTTTGTGCTCTAATGCACGGCCTAAGATATCGTTCTTTAGCTGGTTTGTGCTCTAATGCACGGCCTAAGATATCGTTCTTTAGCTGGTTTGTGCTCTAATGCACGGCCTAAGATATCGTTCTTTAGCTGGTTTGTGTTCTAATGCACGGCCTAAGATATCGTTCTTTAGCTGGTTTGTGCTCTAATGCGCAGCCTAAGATATCGTTCTTTAGCTGGTTTGTGTTCTAATGCACGGCCTAAGATATCGTTCTTTAGCTGGTTTGTGCTCTAATGCGCAGCCTAAGATATCGTTCTTTAGCTGGTTTGTGCTCTAATGCGCAGCCTAAGATATCGTTCTTTAGCTGGTTTGTGTTCTAATGCACGGCCTAAGATATCGTTCTTTAGCTGGTTTGTGCTCTAATGCGCAGCCTAAGATATCGTTCTTTAGCTGGTTTTTGTTCTAATGCGCAGCCTAAGATATCGTTCTTTAGCTGGTTTGTGCTCTAATGCGCAGCCTAAGATATCGTTCTTTAGCTGGTTTGTGTTCTAATGCACGGCCTAAGATATCGTTCTTTAGCTGGTTTGTGCTCTAATGCGCTGCCTAAGATATCGTTCTTTAGCTGGTTTTTGTTCTAATGCGCAGCCTAAGATATCGTTCTTTAGCTGGTTTGTGTTCTAATGCGCAGCCAAAGATATCGTTCTTTAGCTGGTTTGTGCTCTAATGCACGGCGTAAGATATCGTTCTTTAGCTGGTTTGTGTTCTAATGCACGGCCTAAGATATCGTTCTTTAGCTGGCTTGTGCTCTAATGCACGGCCTAAGATATCGTTCTTTAGCTGGTTTGTGCTCTAATGCACGGCCTAAGATATCGTTCTTTAGCTGGTTTGTGCTCTAATGCACGGCCTAAGATATCGTTCTTTAGCTGGTTTGTGCTCTAATGCACGGCCTAAGATATCGTTCTTTAGCTGGTTTGTGCTCTAATGCACGGCCTAAGATATCGTTCTTTAGCTGGTTTGTGCTCTAATGCACGGCCTAAGATATCGTTCTTTAGCTGGTTTGTGCTCTAATGCACGGCCTAAGATATCGTTCTTTAGCTGGTTTGTGCTCTAATTCACGGCCTAAGATATCGTTCTTTAGCTGGTTTGTGCTCTAATGCACGGCCTAAGATATCGTTCGTTAGCCGGTTTGTGCTCTAATGCACGGCCTAAGATATCGTTCTTTAGCCGGTTTGTGCTCTAATGCATGGCCTAAGATATCGTTCTTTAGCCGGTCTGTGTTCTAATGCATGGCCTAAGATATCGTTCTTTAGCTGGTTTGTGCTCTAATGCGCAGCCTAAGATATCGTTCTTTAGCTGGTTTGTGTTCTAATGCACGGCCTAAGATATCGTTCTTTAGCTGGTTTGTGTTCTAATGCGCGGCCTAAGATATCGTTCTTTAGCTGGTTTGTGCTCTAATGCGCGGCCTAAGATATCGTTCTTTAGCTGGTTTGTGCTCTAATGCGCAGCCTAAGATATCATTCTTTAGCTGGTTTGTGCTCTAATGCGCAGCCTAAGATATCGTTCTTTAGCTGGTTTGTGCTCTAATGCACAGCCTAAGATATCGTTCTTTAGCTGGTTTGTGCTCTAATGCGCAGCCTAAGATATCGTTCTTTAGCTGGTTTGTGCTCTAATGCGCAGCCTAAGATATCGTTCTTTAGCTGGTTTGTGCTCTAATGCGCAGCCTAAGATATCGTTCTTTAGCTGGTTTGTGCTCTAATGCGCAGCCTAAGATATCGTTCTTTAGCTGGTTTGTGCTCTAATGCGCAGCCTAAGATATCATTCTTTAGCTGGTTTGTGCACTAATGCACAGCCTAAGATATCGTTCTTTAGCTGGTTTGTGCTCTAATGCATGGCCTAAGATATCGTTCTTTAGCTGGTTTGTGCTCTAATGCACAGCCTAAGATATCGTTCTTTAGCTGGTTTGTGCTCTAATGCGCAGCCTAAGATATCGTTCTTTAGCTGGTTTGTGCTCTAATGCACGGCCTAAGATATTGTTCTTTAGCTGGTTTGTGCTCTAATGCGCAGCCTAAGATATCATTCTTTAGCTGGTTTGTGCTCTAATGCGCAGCCTAAGATATCGTTCTTTAGCTGGTTTGTGTTCTAATGCACGGCCTAAGATATCGTTCTTTAGCTGGTTTGTGCTCTAATGCACGGCCTAAGATATCGTTCTTTAGCTGGTTTGTGCTCTAATGCGCGGCCTAAGATATCGTTCTTTAGCTGGTTTGTGCTCTAATGCGCGGCCTAAGATATCGTTCTTTAGCTGGTTTGTGTTCTAATGCACGGCCTAAGATATCGTTCTTTAGCTGGTTTGTGCTCTAATGCATGGCCTAAGATATCGTTCTTTAGCTGGTTTGTGCTCTAATGCACGGCCTAAGATATTCGTTCTTTAGCTGGTTTGTGTTCTAATGCATGGCCTAAGATATCGTTCATTAGCTGGTTTGTGCTCTAATGCACGGCCTAAGATATCGTTCTTTAGCTGGTTTGTGCTCTAATGCGCAGCCTAAGATATCGTTCTTTAGCTGGTTTGTGCTCTAATGCGCAGCCTAAGATATCGTTCTTTAGCTGGTTTGTGTTCTAATGCGCAGCCTAAGATATCGTTCTTTAGCTGGTTTGTGTTCTAATGCGCAGCAAAGATATCGTTCTTTAGCTGGTTTGTGTTCTAATGCACGGCCTAAGATATCGTTCTTTAGCTGGTTTGCACTCTTAGCTTAATCTAAGGTGTGTCCGAAGCCTAAGTAAAGGTCCGGTTTATAATATAGCTTTTATGGTTAATCGAATGATCTAATATGTCACCTTTCCAGAGTATCCATCCATCATCTGACCTCGTATGATGTCATAATCAGCTCAGCACGTTTATGATGATGTCACAATCATTACATCACAAAGGGTTCCATGTAGTCCGTCATCAAATCTCAAATGGTCTGACACGTTGTATGAATTGTATGCCTTCGTAATTCTTTAATTATTTAATAAACATGCTGTTGAATATTTTGAAACTAGTTTGCAACAGCACCCAGTCAAATTCGTTTCAAAATATTCAACAGCTTACCTGACTGTGGTTTTTTTTAGAAATTGATAGTCAGGGTGTTCCGAGGATCGAGCGATCCCAACACGAGCGAGATGTGGGTGGAGCTTAGCTAGAGATGGGTGGGGCATAGCTAAAACTGGAAAGGTCCATTGTGCAAGCCCACTCTCTTGCAGGTCAGATAAAAGCTATGTATTCATATTTACGCATAAATGTAAAGGCAATATACAGCTTAGTTTCAGA
Organism: Chaetoderma sp. LZ-2023a; assembly: GCA_034401795.1. Lineage (NCBI taxonomy): Eukaryota > Metazoa > Mollusca > Caudofoveata > Chaetodermatida > Chaetodermatidae > Chaetoderma > Chaetoderma sp. LZ-2023a. The sequence goes on along the minus strand of CM067361.1, from coordinate 10,722,887 downwards.
CTCATTGGACTGCTTTCAAGTTGAGGAAACCATGGTAACAGGACAGAGTAATCAGGCCTGTGATGTTATTGTAACCTGTTGAAACCGTTATCCATGAGGTTGCCTTAATTTATTTTAGGGGACCCTTGAAACGGGTTATCTTAATCTGTTGATTTTAGTATGGACATCAATGAGCTTTCTAAGGTTTAGCTTACCATATGTCTCCTTAAAAATATACGGCAACCTATTATAGGTTACCTATGGAAATATTACAGCGTGTATCAGCCTGGTAATCAATAAACATAATTTCAGAGCATTACATAGTTACATAGTCCTCTCCTGCCTGTTATGGTACAGGGTTTGTACACCTTTCTGTGTTTGAAATTCCATGACTTTTCATGACCAAAATTAACAAATTCTATGACCTACAAGAGTTAATACATGTATCTAGGAGATTTGTGTTTATGACATAGCTCCAAAAATAAGATCCAAGTTATTCTGCAAAACGTCTAAATATTTCTTCTTGCGACAATCAAGCCACCGTCTTGCTTTGATAAGTAGGTGTCGTAATTCTTATTGCGCAGAGGTGATGTATGCCAACAGATTTCTTTTAATTTTACATGATTACCATTTTCCATGACTTTTCCATGACCTATACCGGTAATAAAAAACACTAAATTTTCCATGACTTTCCAGGCCTGGAATTTAAAATATAAAATTGCATGACTTTCCATGACCAGTATGAACCCTGTATATAGCCTGTAACCGGTCTTCACTGTCTTCATTTTCTTATTGGGTGTCTTGTACTTCTTTGACATTGTGTTTGGTGTGGACGGGCATGATGGGTAAGTTAGCCGGGTAGATACTATCCGAGTAATGTCTGTTTAGTCTTCCTTTGAAGGCGTTCATAGTTGGAGTTGTCGCAAAGGCATCTGGAAGTCTGTTCCATTGGTCAATGACTCATATGCTGAAGAACTGGCTACTTATGTTAGTGTGGAAGCGTTGTTTCTGAAGTTTGTAATTGTTTCCCCTGGTTCACTCTTCAATATCTGCTGGTAGGATGATATTACGGTCAACGCTATACAGATTGTGAGTGTATTTGTAAACCTTGATTAGGTCACCTCTTAGGCGCCGGTACAACACTTGGCAGCTTTAGTGCTTGCAATCTTGCCTCCTAGGGTTTGTTCTTCAAGCACGGCATTGTACATTCAGCAGGACTGGCGTCTTTGGATCCAAGTAGTCGAAAAATCTTTTGATCATCCAGACTAGATGGTTTGCTTTATTTGTGGCGATTTCTGCATGTTTGTCGAATTTGAGACTGCTATCCACATACACTCCAAAGACTTTTTGTCCCTAGGGTTGCAGTCTGGCCGCCATCTTCTTACTGTATCGGAGGTGGTTATTCGCTTTGCCTGTGTGCATAACCTTACACTTGGATACATTAAAGCTCAGTTGGCATTTGTCTGCCCCTTTGGTTAAGTTATTCAGGTTGGATTGTAGCGCTTGTTGGGCTTCGTCACTATAAATAAAAACAAGGGTAAAATAAATATGTTTAGCTGAGATACAGTTCACGTTTAATTGCTTTATGTGTAGTTTTCTCTGTTTAAATATGTTTAGCTGAGATACAGTTCACGTTTAATTGCTTTATGTGTAGTTTTCTCTGTTTAAATATGTTTAGCTGAGATACAGTTCACGTTTAATTGCTTTATGTGTAGTTTTCTCTGTTTAAATATGTTTAGCTGAGATACAGTTCACGTTTAATTGCTTTATGTGTAGTTTTCTCTGTTTAAATATGTTTAGCTGAGATACAGTTCACGTTTAATTGCTTTATGTGTAGTTTTCTCTGTTTAAATATGTTTAGCTGAGATACAATTCACGTTTAATTGGTTTATGTGTAGTTTTCTCTGTTTAAATATGAATTTGAAGACACACCTACTAAAAATAAGGATGACAGCTATTTTGAAAATCAAATCATATGATCAGTATACAAACTTATCATCGGATACAGGTTTTTGAGGGTGTAAGCACATTTCGCAGTTCAGTGTTATGGGCTATTACTGTTATTAAAAGACAAGCCGTATAGAGAGATAATACTGAGGTCAAACTGTGACCTTTAATAATAACTCAACATCGTTAAGCGACTAGTGCAAGGCGGAGAACTCGTGATAACAATGACACCAACAACTTTCAGTCCAATTGTTTTCAAAATATTTATCAGGTTCAGAGATATAACCTTTGGAATATGTCGTCTGCAAAAACTCAGTCAGACGGTTACTAGAGGTTTAAATACAATTTGAAGAAAATGGTCTCTAAAGACAGGTAGGTGGTCTTTATAGCAGGTTATTCCCCACCACCACACAATCCATTTAACACATGCACATCTGGCTGAATCACCGAGTTAGCAGCAGGGGTAGGGTGAGCTGGAGTTGATTTAGAGAATAATTTGACTGAAAGTCATTGCTGCCTTAGGCAGCAACAACTTTCATTGCTGCCTAAGGCAGCAACAACTTTCAATCAAATACATTTCAAATATTTTTAAGAGCATAGATGTCAGAGCACATAATACATATCTTAAATATTTCTGCAGTATTGGAAAGGTTAATCTGTTAATTGGAATTTAATATCTAGTTTGGCAATAAAATCTGACATGGTGATAAATCAATGGACGGTGGGGAACAAACCATTATTTGCCCTATGAAAGTGAGACTGCAAATATTTAAGGATTTGACATCCTATCAGTTTCATTTTCACAACACAGATATTAGATGTCGTCATTAACATTGTGACCAAGTTTGGTGTCAATCAGTCAAGAAACAACAAATTGAGCCGCCATTGTTTGTGAAGGACAAACACAGGGTTCATATATCTTCAGCAGAATTAAATTCCATACTTTTTCCATACTTTTTCAAGACCCAATTTCAAATTTTCCAGACCTAATTTACGACTTTCAATCAGACAAAAAACAAACACAGTTACTAAGTTCATCATATCATATATAAACTTTATTTGACCAGGCCAGTCATTACAGCGATAAATCTTCAAAAAAGAGTATTTTTTGATCTGCAATGGACATTTCTCGGGACCACTGCATACATACATCATGACATGATAAAACAAAAGGTTTAAGTGTAAATAGAAAATGTGCATTTGCAGGTCAGGAGAAGACTCTTTTTGAAAATTTACCACTGGAATGACTGACATGGTGACCAAGCCAGTTATTAGTGCAATAAATCTTCAAAAATAGTCTTTTCTTGATCTGCAAATGGACATTTCTCAGGACCACTGCACACATACACCATGTCATGATAAAATAAGGGTTTAAGTGTAAATAGAAAATGTTATAGAAAATGTGCATTTTCAGGTCAGGAGAAGACTTTTTTTTTTTAATTTACCACTGGAATGACTGACATGGTGGCCAAGCCAGTCATTGTGTGATAAATCTTCAAAAATAGGCTTTTCTTGATCTGCAAATGGACATTTCTCAGGAACCGCATATTGTCTAGGAGTGGCTCTAGGAACTGCATATTGTCCAGGAGTGGCTCTAGGAACTGCATATTGTCTAGGAGTGGCTCTAGGAACTGCATATTGTCTAGGAGTGGCTCTAGGAACTGCATATTGTCTAGGAGTGGCTCTAGGAACTGCATATTGTCTAGGAGTGGCTCTAGGAACTGCATATTGTCTAGGAGTGGCTCTAGGAACTGCATATTGTCTAGGAGTGGCTCTAGGAACTGCATATTGTCTAGGAGTGGCTCTGGGAATCGCATATTGTCTAGGAGTGGCTCAGTGTTTTTCAGGATGCAAGCCAGATATGAATTTCATTACAGCAGCACATGTTTTGTTTAACATTTTGAAAATAATTTGACTGGAATCATGTTGCAGCAATAGTTTCCAGTCAAATTATGTTCAAAATATTCAACAGCTATCCTGTAAAGTTGAGCTTGAGACACCAACATTCACTTGTTGAGGGCCACCCCCACCCCACCTTTAGATGACCAGTTAAAACCTGCATATATACGCTAATTTATGTTTAATTTAATTTACCATAGCTGATCATAATGCCATAGTAACAGGAGGAATCCTCATTATTTTCACTCGATAATGCGCCAGAAGAGGCCTCACGATACGAGAGAGCTGTCGGACAGTCAATAATATTTTACCGTAACTCAGCGCAAAGTTGGGATCATCTAACATTGCGCGATATAAAATTGCCACGCTTCTAAATGATCGCCATAGCAACAAGAATTCATTATTTTCACTTGATGACGAGCCAACACAAGAGGCCTCACGATATGAGGGCAAAGTTGGGATCATCTAACGTTGGGCGATATAAAATTGCTACGCTTCTAAATGATTCTGGTACTATCAATGTGAAAATGTAAAATATTCTTACCTTGAACCAAAGAAATCCGTAACTTTTGGCGCTGGCTTTAGGCGAACTTCTGTCAATGTCTCATGTTTTTTCCCCGGCATGTGGCTAACAAGAGCCGCTTCGCCCATATTCCCGATGTCAAATGACTTATTACAGACACATTTGGCACGCGAGTTTGATGTGTTGTCCGGTAAAATCCAATCCTTATATTTATCATTAGTTTCCCAAACACTAGAATATTTGCACTTTCCCATCTTTACTGTATGAGAAAAAACGGCAATCTCGCGAATTATTTCATTGTTTCGGCTTCTAACACTCTGTACTATTTGACAGACACCTGCCGATTCACTCATTTTATTGTTGTACTTGAACATGTTCAGATATGTATTGCTCAACAACCACGAGATGTTCCCGGTAATAGGTGGTTTTCTATTGCAAGACGAGACCGGGACCCAATTGAATTAGACTCTGGCAAGATTGGCGTAAACGCGAGATTTCGTTCGTAAACAAAAAGATTGTGGTCGGAAAAATTAGGATTGCGATATTTTAATTTTCATACATTTTCCATACCAGTTGGCCCAAAATTGGAATTTCCATACTTTTTCCAGCCCCGGAAAAGGCTTTCCTAATTTTCCATACTTTTTCCAGACTTCCATACATACGTACGAACCCTGAAACAGATGGATGGACGGACATACAGAAGATGGATGGGGTTATCGCTATACGACAGCTGACTGACAAGTAAGCGGAGTCAAGAAAATCAATTTCGGCTTCAAAATCCATCAAATAAAAAAATTTAATATGGCAGCCAAACACGCTAAAATTTGATTGGTCCACAGCGGCCATGTTTTTTACCTATCAACTTCCCATGAACAAACTTTAATGGTCCTTAGTCCATAATAATATCCCCAAAATTTCAGCCTGATCTGTTCAGCGGTTCTGCAGAATAAGTCGTTTTCACGAAAACTAGGTCATCCAAGATGGCCGCCGAACCATTTGGCCAATCAAGTTCCTTCGAACAAACTTGGTTCAGCTCCTGCCCTCTATGATATTTCGTGAGTTTTGAATCAATCCACCAAGCGGTTTCGGAGAAGATTTTTAAAGCCATTTCCTAAAATCAGCCAAAATCTAAGATGGCCACTGGCCAAATTGGCCGATCGGCTTTGTTTGAACAAATTTGGATCCCTATGCCCTAAGTATACTTCCTGCCAAATATAATTGAAATCGGCCAAGTGGTTATTGGGAAGTCGTTTAAAGGAAAAAGTTGATGGACGGACGGACGGATGGACGCTGAACAGACGACGGACAGTCACCATGGCATAAGCTCACTTGGCCATTCTGGCCAGGTGAGCTAAAAACACATAAAACCAATTTCAGCCTCAAAATCCATCAAATAAAAAATTCCAATATGGCCACCAAACATGCTTTATTTTGATTGGCCCACGGCGGCCATGTTTTTTGACGGATTAACTTCTCTTGAACAAACTTTAATGGCCCTTAGGCCCTAATCATATCTGTCAAATTTCGGCCCGATCCCTTCAGCGCTTCTGGAGAATAAGTAATTTTCGCTACAACAAGGTCAACCAAGACGGCCGCCGAACCATTTGACCAATCAAGTTCCTTTGCCATAAATCATATTTCATGAGGTTTGCATCAATCCCCCAAGCCGTTTCGGAGATTTTTAAAGACGTTTCCTAAAATCGGCCTAAATCCAAGATGGCCACCGGCCAAATTGGCCGATCTGGTTCATTTGAACAAACTTAGATCTCTATATGCCCTATGAATGCTTCCTCCCAAATATAATTGAAATCGGCCCAGTGGTTCTTGAGAAGAAGTCGTTTAAAGAATTCCCCATTGCTTTACTATGGGTCCATTGCTTTACTATGGGAGCCTATGGCGGGAAAACAAACCAAGATGGTAGCCAAACTGTTTATCTGACAGTCTCGAAAGTGGCATATTTGAACTCGCCACACTGATAAGCATATATAAAGCAATTTTCGCCATCAAAATACATCAAATACAAAAAAGCCAATATGGCCAACTGACGCTGAATTTCGATTGGTTGATGACGGCCATGTTTTTTAACGAACAAACTTTCCTTGAACAAACTTGAATGGACCTTGGTCCCTAAGCATATTTACAAAATTTCAGCTCCAGGCAGATATGAAGGGAGCTCTCGTACCCTCAGGTACAATCCGCTCCCTTCTTTCCGCCCTTGGAGGACTTACCCTTACCCCTCCCCCTGCCCTTCCCGCCTCTAGGGCAATCATGAGCAACATTGGGGAAGGTAGGGGCCTCCACAACCTTCCTGGCTTTCTTAGCCAGCGGCGGCTGAGAAAATCCAGACGAAGCAGAAGTCGCAGTAGGCTTAGCTTTCGCCTTGCCTTCCTGCTTCTTCTGCGTCTTTGAAAGTTGGACAGCTAACGGTTTCCCTACAGCCCCTAGAGTGTGCGCTTGCCACACTCGCTCCAGCTGTAGGCTTACCGCCAACCGATTCTGCGCAATGCTGGCCATGTCCTCTAGGATGGCCCGCTCCTTGCCACCGAAGATGCTAGGCCCTGTCAGGGGTGTCCCAAGAAGACGCTCCCTGACTGCCGTAGCCGGATGCATATGGTCAAGAACCATTTGCCTCCTGGACTTTGTCACATGCGCCTGCACCCTTGCCAGTGCGTCCATAGACAGCACCAAGCCGTCATTGACGCACGAAAGCGCCACAGGTGGCACAGGGTGGCCTGCCCCCGCTTCAGCCCACACCGACTGAAGAAGGCGATACGAATGGTTGACAGCACTCATAGCTGCCCTCACACCCTCATCGCATAGGGACAGGACTTCATCCTGGTGTGCCTGGACTTGTCCACAAGTGCCGGACCGGGACCACCCGCTCCAGCACTCTGAACACCCAGTACCCAGCGGTTGACCGACGGGACAACATCATACCTGTCGTATTCCCCCCCCCCCCCCGTGGAATACGACCCCTTGCCCGCACCTCCATGGAGGCCGCAAGAAGCTGGCCCTTGTTCATGCGTTGTTTGCTATACATAGTATCAAGCAACACCATAAACCATGGATCCAGTCCAACAGACTGGATCAGGGCTGCGGGCAAGATCCCCATCCTAATCGATGCACCAATGGATGGGGTACATCCTCCTCGGCAGTGGTCGGAACCACAGACGGGTCCACCCTGGCTAGCCAAGCCAGAGCCTCAGACCAATCCGTCTCCGAGGAGGACACTCCCGTGAACACATCACCCGTTGACATGTTCACGGCCCTACCAACAACGGCCTCCCGGCTAGGAGCCATTGCTGATATGCCAGGAACTCCAGCACCGTACGGTTCCGCCGCCACCCCATGAAACACACCAGTCCATGGAGTAGGCCTGCACGGAAAACCGTGCGGACCCATAGCGGTTGAGGAACCGTGGCCAAACACAGGCGCCAACGGCACCCCATGTCTGACCGCCGGACCAGGCGAGATAGGTGAGTACCATGCCTGGCCGGCCACACCCGTCACCGTGGCGGTTGGCAGCAAACCAACCATCACGGGAGCGGTGTCCGGTACCGGAGTGGCCTCAACCATGGGCGGAGCCGCTGCCCTGGCTTGCGCCAGGCCAGACAGCTGGAGGTCGGGTTCCATCAAGACGGAATCAACCTCCATGCTCTCCACCCGCGGCCTCACAGGCCGCAGCACACTCTCCTCCTCGGTCTCCTCATCTTCAGACCCCTAAGAGTCGTCACTAGACAAGGAAAACCGTGGAGCCGTCCTGGCGGACGGCTCCCATGCCTGACGGACCGGCCACCGCTACTGGACCACCCGGAGGTGGCCGCAGAGAGACAGAACCCATCAGGCCGGAGCCCGACGGGACTGCCAGGGGGCCGTACAAAACGGCTCCCTCGGTGTCCAGTCCAGAACCCTGTCCAAGGACAGGGTTCGAATCAAACATGGGGAGAGACTGCCCTACAACTTTTGGCAGCAGGGACGACACCAGCGTGGGCAGAACGCTATGCAAGACACCTTGCCTAGCCGGACCAAACCACGCCGGCGGTGCCATCTCCACCACCTCCGGTTGCAGACGTGGAACGCCCCCACGGGCCGAAACGGACGCTCCACGATTTACTTTCGGACCGCCTGACCCCGCGTCAGACCCTGCCAAGTCCTTCTGGCAAGGAACTTAAGCATCGTATCGACCGACCACACAGCGCAAACGTTACACCTACTGTCAAGACTACACTTAGTACAGTGGAAACAGACATGGTCCTTGTATAGAACCCGTACGATATGTGGCACTCGACACATGATGGCGGGGCTGGCTTGGCCTATAAACCAAACCTACAATAAGCCAGTGGAACGAAACAAAAATGGAAGGCAGACAATTAATTTTCAAATAATTTGACCATAAATTAACTGCAAACCCTCCCGCACCCTACCCCGCAACGTTACAACAAAGATCGCATTGACTATAACGACAAGAACGAAGCGGGCATAAATACACCCATAATTGATCCTCCAGGATGTATAACGGAACCAGGAATCATATCGCATAGCATTCGGGGTATATTTACCAATTAATAAAAATTATACTCCTAACGAAAGCCAAAACGATATGTGAAGAAACAACAAAATGTAAACAAACTGCTGTAGCACACGGTAAAGCCGCAGACCACGCATCTAATCAAGAATTTTGAAACCACCGATCATTGCAAACAGATCGTGACAACACGTAAACTTGACCATTCCAAAGTTTCCGGTACCATTTTTAGTACGCAGCACCCAGAACAAGATGCGTGAATTAATGAAAAATTTTCTTCACATAAAAATCTGAGCACCACGGGTGTGACGTCACCCGCTCGGATCCTACGGAGAACGACGTCAGCCGATATTCGTGTTAGAAATACTGTAGCAAACACCTATTTTCATATCTGCCGATCGCCTGTTGGGGTTTAAAGAAGGCGATCATCCGGCATATCTCGTTGTTAACACACGTCCCAGATTCTCTGGGGTCAGAAATTGGGACATGCGACACATACAAAATTTTAGAGACCTAAGTCTTTTAACTATGGAATAACATGGAAATATACGACCTGATATCCTCGGAAGCGTCCATATTAATCCAAAATATCCTTTTGAGAACGCACAAGCTATCACAATTAATCACAGTAAAAAGACTTAGGCTTAAACAATCTTAAGACTTTCCAACTGCAAAAAGCATGTATTCTCTTGTCGCTATGCAAACAAGAATGAGCTCTATGGTAGACGGGTACTCGGCAGTTGGGAGCCGAGTACCCGGTTCCAAGGAGTCGGTAAAGCTTTCTAAGTCTATAGTCCTAGAGCCAGCTGTCAGGGCCAGCTGTATATCAGAAAGTAACAGAATGGTGAGTATTGATCGAAGGAGAAGATGTGTTACGAGGTTTGAATCAATTCATCTGGTGGTTTCGGAGAAGATTTTTTAAAGTGTTTCTAAAAATCTGCCATTTTGGCCGACGGCCATCTTGGATTTTGACCGATCCGCTTCGTTTGAACAAACTTAGATCTCTATGCCCTATGAATGCTTCCTCCGAAATATAATTGAAATTGGCCCAGTGGTTCTTGAGAAGAAGTCGTTTAAAGAATTCCTCATTGCTTTACTATTGGCCCATTGCTTTACTATGGGAGCCTTTGGCGGGAAAACAAACCAAGATGGCAGCCAAACCATTTATCCGATAGTCTCAAAAGTGGCATATTTTAACTCGCCACACTGATAAGCATGTATAAAGCAATTTTTGCCATCAAAATCCATCAAATACATAAAAGCCAATATGACCAACAGACGCTAAATTTTGATTGGTTGATGGCGGCCATGTTTTTTAATGTACGAACTTCCCTTGATCAAACTTGAATCGACCTTGGTCCCTAAGCATATTTACCAAATTTCAGACCTATCCCTTTAGCAGTTCAGGAGAAGTCATTTTCGCGAAAACTTGGTCATCCAAGAAGGCCGCCAGGCAAATAGGCCAATCAGGTTGCCTTGAACAAACTTGGGTCTACCATTGCAATAGATGATGTGTTATGAGTTTTGAATTAATTCCTCCAGTGGTTTCGGAGAAGAAGATTTTTTAAAGTGTATTTTGGCTGATCGGCTTATTTTGAACAAACTTGAATCTCTATGTCCTAGGGATGCTTCCTGCCAAATATAATTGAAATCGGCCCAGTGGTTCTTGAGAAGAAGTCATTTTAAAGGAAAAGTTGACGGACGGACGACGGACACACGACGGACGGTCGCCACGACATAAGCTCACTTGGCCTTTCAGGCCAGGTGAGCTAATAAACCATAAAATAAATGTAGGCCCTACTGCTTATAAATATCCCCTACCTCATCTACAATGTAATCTGAATACAGTCATGTGTTTTCGAGGGTGACAAAATCTCGTAATTTCAACACATGTGAGGTGGTGAATTGATGTCAATGTTTATAATTTGAGCAAAGGAGAGTCTGTCAACAACGGTAATAGCATAAATGGGTCTGATACAAACATACCACTTAAATTATAGTTGTAAATCCAGTTCAGGTCAAATTCAGTTTTTTCGTGATAACCGGGTAGCAGCAACTTTCAGCCAAAATTCTTAAAAAATTTTAATCTTTCAGTTTCCTTTTCTAAATTGAAAAATGTGTAATTGAAAATGAACATAATTGTTTTTCCTAAAGGAAAACCAAAAAAAATATTGAAGATTTTTTCATATGTGGTAACTTGGATCAGTTTGAATCGGCATTGTGGGTAAAGAAAAATCACTCTAGATCTGAAAACTACATAAGCACCCCATGTTAGTTTGATGCTTCGGGAGAAATAAATTATTGCTATGGCAACATATCTGCTATACTAATCAGGACAACATTTGGCAGATGTCGTCTGACGTGAAAATCGATTTGGTTTGTATCATTTCCTTATGGGTAATGTGAAATTTAATCCAAAACATGCACAACAACCACTTCAACCAAATTTACGCAAGAACTGACATCTTTAAATTCAGCTTTATTCCCAGTACAATTAGGGATTGGAACAAACTCTAAGCAGTTCAGAAAACTCTGCAAATCCTACAAATAAATTTACCAAATTAATTAATGGCAAAAAAACAACATTTGACGAATGTGCTGCGAAAATAATGTCCTTTGGATGTTTCGCCATAACTAATCAAGATCAAGAACAGATACAGGTGTGTGTGTGTGTGTGTGTGTGTGTGTGTGTGTGTGCGTGCGTGCGTGTGTGTATGTGCGTGCATGCATGCGCGCGCGTGTGTGTGTATGCAAAAGCATAAGCAACATGCTAGTTCAGTTGCTTTATTTCATGGTTTTTTCTATACAATAAATATAATCTAAACAGGCAGTCCATCAAAGGCATGGCCTATTGAGTGATGGACTCCTTACACACATTACAACATTTATACATTCAACATTGACATATATACGACACACAAGACAGTGGCACAGTGACAAAATGGTATCATAGCATCATAGCAGCTCTCATCCCTATGGCATGTACACTGTCTCGTATTGTATGTTAGGGGGTCCATTGATTCATAGGCTGTGCCTTTGATGGACTGCCCATTTTCAATTTACATATATGTGAAATATGTTATGAAATAAACAACTCTGAACTTTAGATAGATGTACGAAATCTGGTAACTATCTTTGAAGGAAGATATTTTAGGTAATTTATTCAAATGTACTGTACCGCATAACTCACTGTCAAACTAACTCAGAGAGAAACCAATTAGCTTGTGGCTTTTGTCAAATAAAGCTAAAAAAAATATTGTAAAAATTAATTATGGCGTCCTTAGTTGCAGGGACTGGTTACCTGAGATTGGTTACCGATGCCGCTGTTATATTGTAGAGCGCACTTTTATTGCTTCTGGTTAGAACGACCCTAAAACGCGTAACGACAGAAGACGCGAAGCAGTCAAATACGGCCGCGCACAAGGCCGCCCATATCGGAACAGGCCAGACTGTTGGTTTCAGAATTTCTATAGCATTTCTATAGTGCTGTAGAATGGCTCAGACGGTGTGGTGCATTGGCTAGGTTGCCAAAACCGTTATCCGCACACTAGAGGACTACACTACACTCATACAAACAATCCGTCGCCAGTCACCCGAAACACAGGTATTTGTATCATCACTGCTTCCACGCCCAAACGAACCATATGAAAATGATCTGGTCAGTGAGTTCAACACACGATTAGAATCCCTAGCGGTGTGGCTCGCTGTGACATTCATTAACCATTCTTTTATTTTCAGCAGCGAAGAGGGCCAAGTATATTGTGAGTTATTCTGGGACAATGTCCATCCCAACAAATCAGGAATAAATCTCTATCCACTAACATCCAAGATTACATACATTATTACCTTTTACAGGATTTTCGAAATGGAAGGACATGGAGGTGCTAGTTTTACCATCTTGCGATCAATCCGGTACACGGCCAGTCATATATAAACAAGTACCAATACAACTATCAAATCATTTCAGTTTATTACACAACGAGTCCATAGCCACTCCAGATGATGAGCCATACATAGACACTATCAACAGCAATACAAACACAAATACTGAACTGCATGTACATTCCCAGGCAGAAATTAGCACAAATCAATTGCCAAAACATTTACAATCAAACAACAATGGAAATTCTAAAACAGTAACGAACACATGTATATACACAAAAGCAGATAGTTTGATTAATAAAAAGGCTGAGCTCGAAACACTAGTACAGAATATTCGCCCTGCAATCATATTAATCACGGAAGCCTTACCTAAAAACACAACCATCAACATTAGTGAACTACAGATTGATGAGTACCAACTATCACTGAATAATAAACCATCAAGGGGAGTTATTATATATACACATGTATCACTAAATGCTCAATCCTGTGACATCTTGAATGACGATGACGTTACTGAATCAGTATGGAGTACATGGACGACACAACAAAAAGAAAGAATTATCATTGGTTGCATCTACAGAAGTCCCAGCTCAGATGGCTCAAATAACAAAAACCTCTTAAATCTACTACAGAAAGTTGATGCAGCAAATACAGACCATATTCTTATAGTAGGGGACTTCAACTACCCATCGATAAATTGGAACACAGGCTTTTCTCCAAAAGAAGAAGAAGAAGACGCTTTTCTTAATACTACCAGCAATATTTTTCTACAGCAACTAGTTACTAATCCGACTCGACATAGAATAAATCAGACTTCAAATCTTTTGGATCTAGTTTTAACAAACGAAAACATCGTCCATGAAATAACTCACCTACCGCCGCTAGGTAAAAGTGATCATGACATTCTACAAATATCACTACATCCTGACATCTTAAGCACAAGCAAACAAATAGCTAAGCCAAAACTACTGTTGAACAAAGGACGATATAACAAACTGCGAAGAGACTTAGGAACGACTGACTGGAATCATCTACTCCAACTTAATGCATCAGAAGCTTGGAACTTCCTACACAAAACATTGAACACAGTGAAAGAACAGTATATACCTACAACAAAAAACCATGGCAAGAAAAAGCACCTCCGGATTGATCGGGCGGCAACAGATTCACTCAATAGCAAAAAGCGTGCATACAAAAGATACAATGAAACTAAGAAAACTACAGATTACACACTCTACAAAATTGCTAGAAACAAAGCAACAGCATACATCAGAAAATCAAAACAGACATTTGAACGTAAAGTGGCAACTGAAAGTAAGAAAAATCCTAAAGCCTTTTGGAACTATGTCAAGAGTAAAACAGTTCTACGTGAATCAATTAGCAAGCTACGTAACCCTGCAAACGACACCATGACCACAGATGATACAGAAAAAGCAAACATTCTCAACACATTTTTCTCAAACATGTTCACTCCAGAAAATCTTCTTTCTACACCAATCATTAACCCCAGAAACAATGGTACCATACTAAAAGTCATATTAATAACACCTATTGCCATCGAAAATAAACTAAAAGGACTCAACCCCAACAAAAGCAATGGCCCGGATGAAATACCAGTGAGAATACTAAAAGAAGCTGCTAAAGAAATTAGTACACCACTATGCATAATTTTCAACAAGTCTCTTGAAGAAGGCATTTTACCCGACATCTGGAAAATGGCAAATGTATGCTGCATACACAAAAAAGGCTCCAAGAATGACCCAAGCAACTACAGACCAATCAGTCTCACTTCTACATTATGCAAGGTCCTAGAATCTTTTATATGAGACAGTATTGTAAATTTCCTGGAAACGGCTAATCTATTTACCAAATGTCAGCATGGATTTAGACGTAAAAGATCATGTAAAACTCAACTACTAGAATACCTGGAGGATTTAACAGCCATGCTTGACTCAAACGAACCTGTCGATGCAATATATTTAGACTTTTCAAAAGCTTTCGATACTGTGCCACACCAACGACTCCAAACAAAACTGAGAAGCTATGGTATTGGCGAAAATTTAGTAAAATGGATAGGGAACTACTTAAGCAACAGGAGCCAGAGAGTTAGAATTAATGATGCATCATCGGACTGGATTGAGGTGACCAGCGGCGTGCCACAAGGAAGTGTTCTAGGACCTATACTTTTTCTGATATATATAAATGACCTACCTGATCGATTAACCTGCCACTGCAAAATATTTGCAGATGATACAAAGATGTACGGCAACCCAGCTACCAGTCAGATTCAGGAAATCATAAATAAAGTATGTAAATGGTCGCAGACATGGCAACTATCTTTCAACACAGACAAAACGCATGTCATGCACTTCGGCAGAAATAACCCTCAAACCAAATACTATATGACAGATACACCTGATCCACATCCTGTATCAACATCAGATGTAGAAAAAGATTTGGGTGTTCATGTCGACAGAAACCTCTCTTTTGACATACATATAGGGAACATTGTATCCAAGGCAAACAGTACAATAGGACTAATCAAGAGAACATTTACCAACATTGATCAATCTACTTTCACGCTACTATACAAATCACTTGTGCGACCCATTCTTGAATACTGCAACTCAGCATGGTCTCCAAGACTGAAAAGGCATTCGCAGCTATTAGAAAGAGTACAACGCAGAGCAACAAAACTTGTCCCACAAATCAGAGAGTATAGCTACACAGAAAGACTTGAAGCCCTAAATCTAATGTCACTGAAATATAGACGGTTTCGTGGAGATTCGATTGAAACATTCAAACTCATCAAAGATCTATATAATATTGATAAGAACTACTTTTTCGAACTGTCCAATGTTACACGGACCAGAGGTCATAGGCTCAAGCTCAACATAAAACGTAGCAGCAAAGATATTCGGAAGCACTCCTTCGCAAATAGAGTGGCACCACATTGGAATTCACTGCCAACAACAATAGTCGAAGCAACCACAGTCGAAATATTCAAGGGCAAACTAGACATCTTTTTCAAAGAAAGAATATTTGAATTCGACTGAACACAATTAATTGTGGTGTGGCTTTGGACGTTGCTGTTACACATATGCTTATACAACATATGTGAGCCATCAATTCCCAAAGTCATAATACAATTATTACATCACAGTGGACTAATCTTGAAACAGCCTGTGCATCTACATGAACATGCACACATGAAGATAGCTACACATGTTGTATCCAGACCAGGGTTGCCTGCCCTACCAGTTTAGCACTGAGGCAATAACAAGCCAATGGCTTATGCCTTGTAAATTGATGATGATGATGCTTGGAATTCCAATCCAAAGAGCCGGGTTTGATCCAACATTCAGGCATGTGACCAAGGTGTAAAAACCTGTGCCCTTCCATGCATCATTCAAATGACACAGCCTTCGAAGGGGACGTAAAGCTGTCGGCCCGGTCTTGTGTGGTGCCTGTGCGATGGAGGACGTAAAAGAACTCACTCTGAGTGCCAGGCCCTGTATTGGGAGCTCAGTTGTGAATATGTTCTGATAGTGTAAATAGTACCTGTCAGATGTCAGCCCTGCCATCAGTATGTCCAAGATGTCATAACTGAAGCCTGTAAAGAAGGAACATGTTGACTTATTCAAAATTAGTTCAATTACAATAATTATTCCAGCCTTTACATGAATTTACCGTTAGTTTCAAATATTATACGGTTACTTTAAAAATTAATAAATGAAATAAGAAAACATAAATAAAATGTGTCCGCTGATGGATCAATAGGCATAGGGGCTACATTTTTCCATGCATCTGTGCGTCACTCAACCTTTCATTTTTTATTCAGGGTCTACAGACGCATGCATTTACACACATACACATGCAAGTACACGTGCATGCACGCACACACTCACACATGCATGCTTGCATGCAGACACTCACATGCATGCATGTACGCACATACACACACGTATCTTGACTCTCTTCCGGAGCCTGATCATATTTCCAGGCCTTGAGCCATACACACTGTGTAGTATTTTTAATACTTCTTTCAACTCCCCTCTAATTCTATGGAATGCCAGTGTTGGTAACCCGAGCCTTCTGAGCCTTTTTTCCTAGCTCAACTCCCTAAGTCCAGCCAATTGTTTGGTAGCTTGTCTCTGCAAATTCTTTAGGTGTTACCGTAAGTTTTTGAAGAGACTCCATACAGATGCCGCATAATCCAAGTGGCTACTTACCATAGCTTTATACAAGTATGCACATCAGGTGATGGCAAACATGCTGTTTTCTGTATTTACCCTCTCACTGATGTCCCTCTCGAAATTTATTCTGTCATCAATATTACACTGATGTCCTTTTCTCTCTTAGACTGATAGATATCATGGCTTCTTCCATCTGCAATAATGTGGTATTTGTGTGCTACACTCTGTTTTTCCAGAACTCATACTGATACACTTATCTGGATGGAACCGGAGAAGCCATGTATTAAACCACTCAGCTAGTGCATCCAAATCTTCCTGTAGAGTCGCAGAGTCTTGATCCTTTAAAACTGTATGGAAGGTTTTAGTGTCATCTGCAAATAAGTATATGTCTCAAAGGACACACTCTGGTAAATCTTTGATATTACAAAGGGCATGGGGCCTAGCACACTTCCTTGTGTTATCCCACCAGCGACGTCCATATATCATGATCCTTCTCCATTTATGGTAACTTACTGCCCCCTATCACTGAGAAATGGCATACGCAACCCATCAATTGTGCCATCTATATCGTAAGCTTTTATTCTTTCCAAAAGACCTCCCTTACAGCACTGTATCAAACATTTTTTCTAAAAGCCAGATAAATGGCATCTACTCTGGGGCCCTCATCTACCGTCTTTCTTCATTTGTCTAAGATATGTAGAAGCTGAAGTGTTGTGGATCTGCCACTAATAAAGCTGAATTGCTTTGAACTGAAAACCCTTGTTTTTTTAGAAGATAGTTCATTATATCATCTCTCACTATGCCTTCTAACAGTTTACAGAGTAAACTCATCAGGCTCACTGGTCTATAATTACCAGCCTGCTTTTTATTGCCTTTTAAAAAGATATTGGTGATATTCGGGATTCTTTCCAACTCTTGGGCACCGTCTGCATTCTAATTGATTTTTGGCAAGTATTTGTGAGATGGACAGAGGGTCTGACTAATGCTAGCAGCTCCTCGTGGTTTGCAAATATTTAGCTTTTTTAATGCCTCCTCCACCAGTTCCGCAGTTATGTGGAGTAGCATCACATCTCCTAATATACAAAATTCAGTCTTACGACTAGCTCAATCTGGTTCAAGTGTGGAGACACTCGAAAAGAACTTTGCCAGAATGTCTGCTTTTTCCTTATCATTTACTGTCAAGAGTGACTTCTTGTTATCTGGATTAGTATATAGGGCAGATAACAGCAGCAGCAGCATCTCAAAACAAAAAGGTATGTACATGAAATGATCAAAGGTAAACACAAAGCTTACAGAAAATTTAAGAAGATTTTGTGGTAGCATGAAGAGACACGACTGTAGATCGTTGGCTGATTCAGAATCTCATTCAGACATGGTAAGATTGAACGATTCTGATTAGATATGTCACTGCTTTGCTTTCCTGCAGTCAAAATTTGTGGATAGTATAAAATGGCACTTAACGTACAGGAGAGAAGGGTAGCAATTAACACAGAAAACGATAACAACAGCAATAAGACCAACTACGGCATCCACAAATCAACATGTAACGGAGTGCTAGATGCAATGCAATAATGCTATCAACATTCCAACATGGATTTAGGCTCAACAGATCTTTAAAACCCAGTTACGCAAATACCTTGAAATAGTGACCAAACTGCTTGACATTAGCGAGCCAGTTTATGTAATGTACTAAGACTTCAAGAAAGCCTTTGACATCGTGCCACATAGACGACTACTGAAAATAAATGAGAGCTTATGGCAGTGGTAATAAAATCTCAGGATGGTTAGAAGCATTTTTAAGCAACAGGAGACAACAGATTTAATGAAGAACAACATTGGCAGATTTTAAGAATGTAACCAGAGGTGCCCTCCAACAAGGTAGTGTTCTTAGACCTGCCTTGCTTGTTCTCCTCATCAATGAACTAGCAAACACTCACCAATGCATCAGATGAAACAACACTAATTAGAAATCCTCAAACAGCTGACATCCAGCGGAATATTGAACTAACTTGCAAGTGGTTGGTAGACTGGCAGCTTCGTTTCAATTTAAGGAAGTTCCATGTACTTCCCATCCTTGGTTATCAGGCTTCCAGACAAAGTGCCACATTTGGAGTGATTTGAGCAGCCATGCCATCAGTCCTCTCCAATCTCGCTACACTCATGCCTTATCACCACCTATAATTCTACTACTACAAGCATCAGTAATGACGTCACA
Source organism: Chaetoderma sp. LZ-2023a (assembly GCA_034401795.1). Lineage (NCBI taxonomy): Eukaryota > Metazoa > Mollusca > Caudofoveata > Chaetodermatida > Chaetodermatidae > Chaetoderma > Chaetoderma sp. LZ-2023a. The sequence continues at coordinate 10,703,718 of CM067361.1, read as the reverse complement.
ACATGATTTCTACTACTATAAGCTTACTTCAGTTATTGTGTCAAAATATTTCAAAATGCACCATCAAAAACCAAAATGCCTGAACAAACACGCTCAGCACCAGTAACCAACATCACAGCATAATATGTTAGCTATTTAACAAAACACTATATGCCTACCTCTGCCATTCCATGTGTCTGTATTTGTAGAATGTTTTTGGAGGTGATTTGACTGAGAGTTGCAGTTTATTTTCATCATCTTCAGCGACACTGGTGTATACGCGGTTAAAGGGTTAATTTAAAGTCTAGCTACATGTATATTGCATGCATCATTATAGTTGAAACAACACAACCTAATTTTTAACATACTATCACATATCTACCAATGATAATCATGCAACATGTGTGTTTCGATATATAATAACAATGTATATAGGCGCCATACATTAATTAATATTAATATATTAGTAAATTTATATCATAATTGCTCACTATTCGTAATATGTATCTTGTATTGTATATTATGTCTATGTAATCTTCATGCTTGGCTATGTCTTCATGTAAAAGATTTTGTCAAGCTTCAGATGTCATCATAGAGGTACCGATTGCTGGCCTAACATCTGATATCTGCTATATACAATATTAAAGCGTATTCACTACTGAGCGAATGGATTATTTATTTACACGCATACCGTTTTGCAAAGTATATCAGGATACCCTGTGTTAACTAAAGTTAAAAGTACTAGTAGTAATAGTACAGTGCTTTGGCAGTACACATTCTGGTATGCAGTCAATCCGTACCCTAGCAAATCTGTACCCATTATTCTGGACCCTATTTTTGGACATTCCGTACCGTGATATTGGTTAATTCGTACTTAAATTTTGGAGAATCCGTACCTAACCTATTGGATATTCCATACCCATCTATTGGCTATTCCATACCTGGAACGGAATATCCAATGGGTAGGTGCAGATTATCCAATAGGTTAGAGGCGAATCCATCGCCTATATATTAGGAGATAATATTCAGTATTCACGGAGATAATTTCTACACGAAATTGGCAATTGGCAAAATCAGAAACTGCTATAATTGACAACACTATGAATTATAGCTATTAATTTTGAGTGATTTAATAACAATTCGACCTACAATACATATCAGAAAAAACTTATGACATTTCCAACATAATTGGATGGGAAGACATAGCCAACATTCAATTATGTTCAGAACACTTTATGGTAAGGATTAACCATTACGATGGTACAGAATATCCAACTAGTTAGGTACGGAATATCCAGATCCTGATCCTAAAACTAGGGTACGGATTCTCCAATAGGCTAGGTTTACAGATTAGCCGGTACGGTTTGGTTTGGGTACGGATTGACTGGTATTCCACTTTTTTTTTTTACGCCACACCACCACCACACTCCTCCAGGGCACAGACACCAGGTGAGGTATGACACACTTCCTAATTCTGAAGGACTTTGACTGTGCAGGTCTTGCACCTATTCACCTGTCTGAACGAGGGGTCGAAACTGTGGATGCTAATTTCGCGGTTGTGCTGGACGCGTTAGACCACTGAGCCACATAATCTTTTTTGCCTATGGACGAGTTTGCTCTTGGACGACTCGACTTTTTCCCGCTAAAAATCACACGTGCTCGCAGATCCGCACGTCTCAGTTAAGGTTTTGCATACTATATTTGCATCATACATAATCTTTTGATAGATTCCATATTAATAATAATAGACCTAATCTTAATATAGTATCATAATCATAATATTTAATGTGATGGCGCGTTGGCGTAGTGAGTAAACACATAGACTTATTATAACGATAGACTGTACCGTCACTATGGGATTAGCTGGCTCGACCGCCGGTAACGTTACACGTACTCACGCTATTTCAGTAAAGCCCAGCCCGTCTTCATTTCATATCCGTCAACAACTGTCAGCCAACCGTGACGTTTCTCTGCGCTCTTCTCATTCCTCTCTCTAGTGCCCTATCCAATAGGCAGATTATAGGCACTATAATACCGTGAAAGCCATATACATCTTATAAGCGTAGACGGGAAGTCCGCGTACCCTCACTGTTATTTGTGTAATTTGAAGAGAAATTGATTAGAAGCGATCCCACTCTACTATTTAACTCTATGGTGCCAGCTCACTCTATACTATTTAACTCTATGGTGCCAGCCTATGCTAAGTTCGGACATGTTAACGGGGTAGACCGATTAACCCTTTCCTGCCGTTCCAGTGGTAACAATTTAAAAATAGTCATCTTGGCCAGCAAATGGACATTCAATAGGGAAATATTTTGATTTTCTTTATCAAATTTGCTATTTAAAGGGTTTAAGGTATCACGTAGTTGGCTTACAGGTATACGGATGTGAACACCTTTACTCTCGCTTGAAGCAGGAGTAAATGAGTAGAATTTGAACCATGTGATACAGTTATCCAATTGTACTCTCAGCGTTCGGATATCCAAACGACTGAGGATCATACTTATCCCCACTTGGACTCTAATTTCTTCCATAAAAGGGAGATGGTTGATCGTGTTTTAGCGTGATCGACTGGTAATCATCCAGGCCGGGTTAAAATCCTGCTTGACTGCCACTAGGTGGAAACATAGGCAATCTCCTTCACTCAGCGTTGTCTGTCCACCCAGTAGGGAGTATATAAAAACTAGGGAAGTCAGCTAGTATAATAGACTGAAATATAAATCAGCCTAGATATGGCGTGAATGGAACGTAGAATCATGGACTCTATAGACGCCAATCAACCAATAACTTCTTTGTTCCATAATCAGAGGAGATTCAAAATTATTAGCTCACCTGACATGAAAGGCCAAGTGAGCTGATACCGTGGCAGACGTCCGTCATACAATACATCTGCCATTCACCCGTCCATAAATTTTCTTCTATAAACAACTTCTCGAGAACCAGTGGGCCGATTTCAATTATAGTTTGCAGGAAGCATCCTTGTCAGAGAGATGGGGTGGGGGTGGGGAGGGGGGGGGGGGGTGGGGTGGGGGGTAGCGGCAGGCTTCACAACTTATATACAGAATATTGATGGAACAATTTTTCTGGCGGCCATCTTGGATTTTCTAAAAAAATTGCGGGAAGTCAAGAGACTTCATTAACCACTGGTAAGCTTCAGAACTTGTATGCAAAATTTTAACTGCTTGATTTTTAGCTCACCTGGACAGAATGGCCAAGTGAGCTTATGCCATGGCGACCGTCCGTCGTCTGTCCAGCGTCCGTCTGACGACTTTTTTCTTTAAACGACTTCTTCTCAAGAACAACTGGCCCGATTTCAATTATATTTGGCAGGAAGTATCCTTAGGGCATAGGGATCCAAGTTTGTTCAAACAAAGCCGATCAGCCAATTTGGCGGGTGGCCATCTTGGATTTTGGCCGATTTTAGGAAATGACTTTAAAAAATGAGATAATGATGTAATTAGGGAGTATATGTATAATATATGTTTAATTAAGTCAGTAAATATGTATGAGTGTATTTAAATATTAATGCCATGAATATGTGTTTGAATGTCGTGTGTTTTATGTTTGTGCACATAGTGGCATATATATCTATGTAAACATCAAAGAAGGGACAGCCCTACTCACCCACCGCTTAATGGAAGACATATGTATTAAATACATGTATATATGACATATATATCAAAGTTTATGTCCGAACTCCACAAAACAAACCAAAATAGTCCTGGACTTTCATATCAAGGTAGCTTTTCAGCATTCTGTCACTGTCCCACTGACTTGTGTGTCATATATATGTTAATGTATAAATGTTTTGTAATGTGTGTAGGGAGTCCATCACTCAATAGGCCATGCCGTTGATGGACTGCCTGTTTAGATAATATTTACATGTATAGAAAAAACCATGAAATAAAGCAACTTTGAACTTGAACTTGATAGTCTAAAGTTATACAAACCAAGAGCAAGACTAGACTTGCAAAAATACTCATTCAAACATCGAGTTATAGACTTATGGAATAGCCTGCCACAACACGTAGTTGAAGCCCAAACAATATTATCTTTTGAATCTAGGCTGGATAAGTTACTCAACCGTTACACTATGATTACCTCGCAGCCGATATAAAATCCGATTGGTATCAGACCAACTATTAAAAACGGTACACTAATTAATACCCTCAGATAAAAAATTTAAAAACCCAAACAACCTGTCATAACAGGCTGATAGGCCTTCTTACAGGATATAGATTATGATTGATTGATAGATAATTATTGATGCACTCTGGTGCTGAACAGTGTTTATGTTATTATTATTGAACTGTATTCGGACAATATATTTAGCTAATCTATAATTGCGGACTAAAATTATAATTATATAGCGTTCATAAATCGAACTGTAGTCTACGTAACCACATATGTGGGTGCTCCTATCAAGAGGAGGGATATACGAGCAACAACATGGCGGCTGCGCGAATGCTGCACTAGCCATTAATAACAGACCATCACCCAAACGCCGATTGGTTCAAAATATGGCTACCCGCTGCGCAGAATCAGCGACACCGCGCACTTCCGCAAGAAAATATATGTTTACATAACCTAGCTTGGTTCCATGCCCAATACTATAGGAACCAGGCTATACCTTAAATTGAGGTCCTCCAGCAACCGCTACTTAATTAATTATTCTCTGTTTAATAGAGAAGTATTATTGTAAACGTCCTGCCATTTGATTTATCATAATAACATATCTTTTGTTATAAATCCCCTCGTATAACGCAAAAACCACGCACAAACCGGTTACCGACTCTAAGAGGAAGAGGAGTTGGATACCAGCCTACAATTCGCGGGTAATTATCGGCCAAGTCCCTCGGCTGGTTCCCGGTCGACCATTTGCGTCGGCTGCATTGTTTACGCGCGGTTTATGACGTTTGATGGTACCCGGGTGTATACCGCAATCTAGTAAGTATTTACAAAATATTTTTTGCTAAATTTGTTTCTAAGATAATTTAATACTACAGTAGTAGAGTCGGAATTAAAATGATACCACCTCCCTCAACTGGCAGCTGATCAGTGATCCGTGGCCCCCCACCACGCTCTTAATCCCTGGGTTGTTGAGACATGTGGTTGGTGTTTGCCTCTAGATGATGCCCCAGGGATTAAGAGGGCGATGGGGGCCACCATGGATCGCCGATCGGCTGCCAGTTGAGGGAGGTAGTATCATTTAATTTCGACTACTACTACCTCTACAAGCATCCACAGTGATATACACCGACCACGATCACATGTCTCATGCCCCAGGGATTGAGAGGGTGGTGGGGGCTACGGATCGCCGAATGGCTGCCAGTTGAGGGAGATAGTATCATTTTGACTCTGACCACACTGAACGACCATTTAGAGACACGCCTCCACAGCGACATACACCACTGATCGCCTTGTGATCAACCACACACATAAAAGACGCCGTCCAGACCATGGAACAGAACCGTGATCAGTTTATCCAGCTGTTCGCGGACGCCCCACGACAGCGCAGCCTGGGATGGCTGCGGAACAGGGCAACAATGGTAGGCGGCTCTGAACTGGCCGCCATCATGGGATGGAACCCCTACTCGAGCTTCGAGGAGGTTCTGGGCCAGAAGTGCGGGATCAAGACCTGGGGTGGTGGCGTGCTGGTGGGGGACTCTCTGAAGCCATGAGCAGGCGCCTGCTTGAAATCGACTGTGGGACGCGCGCGCTGGGCATCCACATCGACGGCGGGTGGCTGTGCTACCGGGGACACACGCCAACAGCCCCGACGGCTACTGTCTACTCAACATGGTGCGGCAACGCGACTCCGACGAGGAGTGGCAAATCCTGATCACCAACCTGAAGGTCGAGGACAAGGACATGAAGACCAAACAGTGACGGTACCTTTGGAGTTCAAAGCCCCCTAAAGCCGACGCCCCAAAGGAGATATACCCCGCCACTATCTGCCGCTGGTCTTGGCGGGCCTCGCGCTGTCACCAGTAGCCAAGTTCGGATTCTACGTCGATGTGGTTTACCGCATCTGTGCGCTCGAAGACCTCAGCGACAGCCCTGAGTACAACGAGGACTACCACCACCGCGACACGAGAGGCTGGGGCCGACCGGTGGCCTGGGGCATGACCGCCGTCTACGCCGACTTGGGGGTTCGGCTAGTGACAACGACGACTCGATGCCAGAGGCGTTGCTCACATCGGGCCACGAGGCCTGGCTGATGCTGTTCAGCTACTTCGGGGTGGAGCCTGACGCCGATATACTCAACCCGGTGGACTTTGGCAGCTGCACCTTCAAGATGTTCGACAAGATTATGGGCTTCGTGGACCAAGGTGTGTACCTGACGCAGCACGTTGACCCGCGCTTCGCTAACGGCCGCGGCAACCTCTTCGACCACAGCATTATAGATGCCCTGGCGGCAGACGCACCATACGCCCACTTCCTGCTGGGGGTCATCCCCTGGAAGGACTTTGAGATCAACTATGTTCCCGTGACATGCAACCCCGGGTTCCTGGCCAAAAACCAGCCCCGCATCGACGAGCTCACCAAACTTGCCGCACAGATCCGTGAGTCGCCCAACCCACGCGCGCCCGACACGGCAAGATCTCGCCACCCGGCTTTGTGACCGAGGACCAGATCCAAGACTTCTTTGACACGCACTAGGGTTGTTGAGACATGTGATTTCGTGGTCGGAGCGGACGATGTGGCGAATATAAAACTCCTGTGCGGACCGGGAGAACATCCTCAGGCCGGCCTCTGTGTAGGCTCAGACAAACACGTAGTCTCTGCCAGAGTCCACCTGTAGTGTCTTCTATCTACCTTGACAATGCTCACCTGGTAGGAGGCTAAAGTGCTTAGCATTTGCACCACGGCAGACTCTGGCATGTTCACATGTTACGCAGAGAATCTGGTGCTGAGCAGGTGTCTCCAGCAGACAACCACGTCCTACCGTCTCCACACCATAGAAGTGGCAGACAGACTTGATCTCTTCACGTGGGTGAAAGCGGTCGTAAATGTTTCTGCAAGGGGTCGACCCAAGGATTGTATGGGGGGGGGTGCATCCCCGAAGTGGGCCCACTTAACATCCAATATCATGGCAGTCTCAGCGCCCTGTGCCACTGCTGTAGACGCCAGCACGATCAGTATGATAAGAATCATGGCTATACATGAAGAGTTAAACTGAACAGAGTGAACCCCTCGAGAAATATCTGTGCCAGATCGAGCCCTGCTCCATCCGGTTCGATAGTGAGCTTCATCCCTTCAGGGGCAGGGGCTAGCTGCTTCACTTTGCCACTGGCTAAGAAACGTAGCTCTAGGACTATATAGGTCGTTTGCGGGCTAGTGAGTCCGACTCGCTGAAGAAGTTTAACAGCACCCTTGACTTTGGTGACATGTGACACACTACCCGTAGGATGCTCTCCTGGAGATTAAGAGTTTCTTCTGGTGCATCGAATGGACGACGCAACAGGAGCTTTCCACCTGTAACTCCGATCCGGTGATCCACCCTCGTCAGGGAGACACCTTCACCTATGTAGGTGAGGAAGGATGATCCCCGATTGTAGAGCTTTCGAACTGTCCCATCCATTTTCACAACAGTGGAGAGGGGAGTAACCTCTATGTCAATGACTGCGGGAGGCCTATATAGTGGCAACCATGTTTGCCAGTTACCGCCAGGCCCAGCGCGGTACCACACTTCATTCTTCTCAAACATGAACTGCAGGTTTGCCAGGGTCAATAGCAGACCCTCATGGGTCATCGGCGGGTCACCGCTCGAGTAGGGTTTGACCAGATGAAAGCTGAGGGCATCATTTAGGGTGTTGATGTCTGCCACCTCTGTATCTGAGACCTCAATCAACGGCTCGAGGATGTACTTCCTCTTCGGGAAATCGTACCGAAACACGATCTTGTGCCCATCTATGTTGCGGCCTGGGCGCTCCTTCGACACATCCTTGAGGTCTGTGAGCAGCTCCACCCCATCACCACCAATGGGGTGGAGGGAGAATGCCTTTGAGTTTGCTTCGTACCGTAGGGTGAATGACTTGCCATCGCTCTCTTCTACCTTGGCAGCATCAACTGCATACACATCCGCCAGGTCAGCAAGACCAGTCGAGTGAGCAAATATGGGTTCCATAGCACGCTATATAGAAGGGTTTTAAACAGGAGATATAACCATGCCGATTGTCCGACTGCTGCTCTCCGGTGGTGAGAACGTAATCTCACCCTCTCTAGAGGGGAGACGGGTGGTACAGTATCGTATAGAATGGGTCCTCTTCGAGGTGCCCCAGCGGGGCACAATATACATACATGCCGATGTGCTACATCAACCTCCGGGCAGTGCACACAGCAGCTCACTGGTAGAAGTTGGCCGGAACGTGATAGAGTATCTCCCAGGTGCCAACCGCAACCTATGGAAAGCTATCAGTTCTAGCCTGTTCACACCTGTAAATCACCTGTTTGACAGCCCCTCCATTAACATATATGCCAGCACGGATGGGATATCAGATGCCCATGTAGAGTTTACACTCTTATTACTACTCGACCTGACGACAACATGATATCATACCAGCATTATCTGACCTTGGCCGAGATGATGAAGAGAGATTCGCCCCTTCATGACCCCTGCACAGATAAAGGCCTTAAACAAACAGAGGCTCGCACTGCAACAAGAAGGAGAGTGACTAGAGTGGGAGAACTGGTATCAACAGAATGCGAGCCTTGCAAGGAGGCGAAGGAACAGTGAAAATTTCCGATACTGGCAGGCCCTCCTGGAGAAGAGTAAGCGGGACGCAGGAGTCTTGACAGACGACGATGAGCCAGATGTCTTCACAGACGAGAATGAGCCAGGTGTCTTCTCAGACGAGGATGAGCCAGAGGTCATACAGTGGGAAGAGGAGATGGCGCAGAAGTGTAAGACCAAGAAAGCCTTCCAGCGGCGGACCTACTATCTTGGTGATAAGGTGAAGTTCCAGATGTCATGTCTCAAAAAGCTACTGGCACCCGACATAGTGCTGGATGACCACTGTCTAAGAGACGTCTGTCTCAACACCAGCAGGCTGGTATGGTTCGCCAGACTCCAAAATGAACCCTTCTATGACTCATGAGCAGATTCTGCAGGTGATGCCGTTTAATCCTCCAGATATACTATGACAAAATCAGAGTGGCGGAAGCAACCAGAACTATATCCCTCCCTGACTGCTGACGAGGGCAGTACCATCCACGGCTGGCGATTCCAGCAGATAGATACCATCAGGCAGATTCTCATCCGTGAGGCAGAAAAGTACAGCAGAACGTGCAGGCGATATAAGACAGCATACAACGTCCTCGCGCGTACAACCACTGCTGCGGGTGTGATTGGAGCCAGTGCTGGTATGGCAGCTGTGGCCACTCTCGCTAGAAGAGTGGGTGCCCTCGTCGCCATCCCGCTGGGTGGCGTGACACTAGCCGCTGCTGTCTTGGCCACGGGCTTGGGGGTGGGGCAGCGGCAGATCACAAGGAGGCTGGAGAAGCATGCTAAGTACGTGACACTGGCACAGAGTATGCTACGGACTATCGACGAGTCTGTCAGCAAAGCTCTTGAGGATGGACGGGTCACCGATGAAGAGTACCACCATATATTGAAGGGCCAAGCCCTGTACCGCACGGAGAAACCTAACGTGTGACAGCAATACCTCAAAGGCTCCAGCGGGCGGGTTGATATGGAGGAGCTAAAAAACGAGATGTTACGGCGAGGTCACCTCGCCGGTCTCTGGAGTCGAGACGACTACAAATAGTGTGCTGCCTGTACGGTAGCTTTAAGAACACCAGTATAGATGGCCTTCCCACTGAACCTCACGACAGTAATCCGGAGCCAACCGCCCCTCCTAGGTACACCCTTGACTGGCCTGAGAGGTCTACTGGATGATATACCAGGGTTAACACCGTTCTCCATCACAGTGGATGGACGGTCCCAAACCAGCTTCTCCGTCAACCCACAACCACTGACCAACCGCCCCATCACCATCAAGGATGCGAAGCAAGACCATACTTGGATGGCTGCTCCAAGCCTCTCATACTGGAATCAGCAGCTGAACTTTGCCGTGTGGTGTGCCACGGCAGGATGTGGAGTAAGTTCCACCCTGCTTCACTCCTATTCTGGTACTCCTGAAGCTGTGCTCATCGCCAGCTGTCTCAGATTCCACGTGTACTTCACGGTGCGACGAATCCTCCATGAGCTGTGTGCAAGCCTCCCTGATGCAAACAACTTCGACCCAGAGCTCAACAGTCATAGCATCTCAGCTGGCAGCAGACTACATAGAGAGGTCAGCACTCACCCAGACTATCGGTGGCATGGTGGTGACAACAGCGGCCTAGGGGTTATGTACGGTGACCCGAGACGTGACTACTCAGTATTCCCCTATCGAACACCCCGACGAGTAGACCGCCGGAAGACAGCGACATTCTCGTTCGATCCGGACTCCGACCCTGGAGCGCTGGTGCAAAATATGCACATCACTGGCTTGTGGCAGGACTATCTAGATGTGTGGAAGTACTTTGTCCCACACACCACCTCAGGCCTCACACCAGCAGGGATCGTGCTTACAGCACAGACGAAGCTGCGTCATTCCATAGATGGTGTCAGCGGAGCAGAGGTCTACGCCATGTTCATCAGTCTCGTTGAGGTTATGTCGTTATGATCATTGTGGCAGATCCCAGCAGTCTTATTGCTAAGTTCCAGCAGGGGTTGCAGAAGGCCCGTCGCAAACTTGACTTTGCTATTTCACCACACCTACGGTTGATTCCGAGCAACATGATTGTGAACATCGAGGACCTCCAAGTCAGGGGCTATAACAACATGATAGTCATGGGGCGTTCCCCCGGTGTCCACTTCGGCTTCAACACTGATATCAACGCACATACGGGCAGGGCTGGGGTAACTGTAACTGACTGTAACTTAGTTACATTTTTCATGTAACTGAAGTAACTTGTAGCTGAAGAATTTTTTCAGTTACAGTAACTGAAATGTAAGCAGTTACATTGCAGAAGTAACTGAAATTTCAGTTACAATTCAGTTACAATTCAAACTTTTCTAATAGATTTATTACAATTTTTTCTTTAAAGTAAGCTGTTGAATATATTGAAGCTAATTTGACTGGAAGATGTTGATGCTTTGGGCAGCAACTTTATTTCCAGGTATCAGGGATATTTATTTTTTAAATTTACCATTGGAATAATTGGCATGAATATTAGGCCAGTCATTCCAGTGGTAAATTTTCAAATATTAATCCTGTAGCCTGCAAAATAGATTTGCTAGGCCAAAGGTTTGATTTTCTTGACCAATCTTGACCATTAAAGGGTTATTCTATATCTGCATGTGATATTTACAACATGCTATTATTCTCAAAATATGCTTGTTAGATATGATAATCTGAGTGAATGTTATTGCTACATCAGGCAGTGATAACTTTAATCAAATTCTTATACAGCTTTTACATTAGGCTACCATAGAAACAGGTTGTTTACTAAATCATTAGAGAATTAAGTTACCTTTTAAGGCTCAAATTTGTTAAAGAAAATTGTATTTTCCTCATAGTAAATATCCATTTGTAGACAATGAGATTATTTTAGAAAATTTACCACAGGAATGACTGGCTTGGTTATTGAGTCAGTCATTCCAGTGGTAAATTTTCAAAAGTAATCCTATATTTATCTGGAAATGGACATTTCTCAATACCACTGCAAAAGTTGTTTGTCCAGCTTTAGTGTTAAAGGGTTAAAAGGATTAAAAACAGCAAATGTTGAAAGGAAAGGTAAAATCTGCCACAACAGTATGTGTTAACAGCATGTCCTGTTCTTTTCTTTGTATACTATTGAGTAGGCCAGCTTAGGACATCATTGCTCAGCAACTATACTCAAGCTATGGTCAATTCACATATGTGTGGTGATAAACATCAAAGGACAATGCCATTGATAAAAGTCAAGCCATCAACCATTTTGGTATCAGACAAATTTATAAAGGCTGTGGAATGAAACTAGTGTACTGGAAAGCTGTTGAATATTTTGAATCTAATTTAACCTGAAAAAAACTGTTTCTGCCATATGAAGCAACATCTTTTGAAAGTAAAATTTGTCTAAAGTACTCAGCAGACATATTTAAATTGCTACTTTAAATTACGCATACAAGAAAGCTGATGGAGATTTTGAAGCTAATTTCACTGGAAACTTACACTTAAATGGTGGATTATCATACTGTAGAAAGTCCATGCTCCAAGGATAATATGTTGAACATACTGAAACTAGTTTCACTGAAAAATGTTGATACCTATCAATCCTTTCAGTCAAATTAATTTCAAAACATCAGCCAAATATTTCTTACAATAAAATTAATATTTGTTATTTGGCTTGCATGGCTGAAAGGGTTAGAGGAAGAAATATGTATGCACATTTTTACAATGAAAGCATCTTATTATTTTGGAAACAAATTGAAAGAAATTTGTTATTGCATATGGCAACAATAAAATTCAGTCAAATTCATTGAACAAATTTCAGCAGGTTTTATATTTTATATCTGAAATAAATTCAGTTCTGTCAGTATATTATATCAGTGGTTATAGTGGTATTTTGTTCCTACTATATATCTCAAATTGGTTGACTACATTACACTTTGTATGATGATATTCATGTCCACATAGTTCTTCATAGTAATTATCAGACAAAGTAACTAATGTAACTGAAATCTAACTTTAGTTACATTATGCAAAGTAACTGAAATGTAACTAGTTACATTGCTCAACCAATGTAAATTTAACTGTAACTGTAACTGACATAGTCCAATGTAACCGTAACTAGTTACATTTAAATTTAACTGACCCTAGGCCTGCCTACGGGCCATACAGTCGTTCCGACCCTGACACTGCAGCCAGTCGACACAACGCTTCCCATGGCAGCGCTGACCCCGACACTGCAGCCAGTCGACACGACACCACTTCCCGTGGTAGCTCTGCGAGTGGTGTCAGGCCTAGCTATCATGGCGCTCGGGATCAGCCTACTCCGCCACTAGCAAATCAGCTATAAGACTATCCTGACTCTACAGTAGCAGTAGGGACCACGGTGAGACACTGAACCAGCTTGGCCTGCCCTACCGCCCCTATACACGCTGCCAACATGCACATCCAAGGGCTGGATGGGTCCACAGCGCATCTTTTTTCCAGCTTGTAGTATCGCAGAGCCTTGTTCAGCTCTGGGTCAGGAGAGGCCATGGAGGTCTGCAACTGCTGGAACACATCTGACAGAAACTCCCGATCCTTGTAGAAACCTTTAGCTCGCAGGAGCTGCTCGACGATACTCCTGCCCATGATAAGGTATTTGAGGAAGCAGATCTGCCCCTTACCAAATCCTAGATAGAGGTTCACAGCTGTCAGCTTCTCTGTCAGCTTAGCACCGGAGAGCTGAGCGAGCTCATCTGGTGTCTTCTTGTAATCCTTCAACTCCCTCCGGATGACCTCATAGTACTTCTCGCATAGCGTGAGCTCGGACATGTTTAAGATGTCTCAATAGAGAGATGAATATTCCTGAGTACCAACCCGGACACATGGCAGATGCAGACGGGGAAGATCTTATTAGCTCACTCGGCAGGGAAGGCAGACGTTTAACTGCTTTGTATACTCAGGGCTTAAACAATGACGTCAACGGTACAGATTGTGAAGCAACTGCCCGAGAGCCAGGCGAGTCTTCAGAAGGTGGAGAACCTGCTGCGAACCAATACCCAGAAGTTACTGACACAGGCTAGGCCCCTGGCAGTCAATATCGCCTGTAACGTGGCGGCGAATGTGGCCATGGCGAAGATGACAGGTTGAAATGAGGTTCTTCCTGCCACCACTGCGGCTGTCCTTGCTACAGTGATGAGTGGGGTGGCCGAGCACTGTCTCGGAATAACTCACCCCATTCAAAAGATCGCCATCAGTGGTGCCTCCTACACTGCCGCCACCAAGATCATGGGTGAACGTGTTACACTAATGGAGGCCGCGGCTCTAGGGCTAGCAACGATTGCAATGGCTGAGATCATCATCGCCTACGTTTAACCACTCTGAATAGTGAGAGATGGATCACGAGACCCCTGCAGCATATGAGGCATGGCGTGCCGGAGGGTGGTGTGTAGCCCATAGTCGAGCACGCGGACTGAGGATTGCCAATGCCCGGGAATGGTGGACTGCCCACAAGGCGTGCCCCTGCAGAGAGGGCCAGTACCCTGAGCACTGCTACCTATTCCCTTGGCCGACTGCGTGAGCCTCCTATGCCCAACTCTTTCACTGGGGGTATGACTAGTAGGTTTAAGCTGTGTATATAGCACTATGACTCTGTCACTCACAGACCTAGAAACAAAAGAGCTAGGCGATCTTGCTCACTTGGGCGAGGCACACCTCGGTTCAGAGGAGAAGGGAGACTGATATGGTAGGACAATCGGCCATTAACAAGGCCAAGACTGTATACAAGGGGATGGGTATCAAGGACAGGGCGACGATGCTCAGTATGCTCGGAGTCGATGAGGCCGGAGCCATCAAGGTTATGGCTGAGTCCTATGCATAAGACCTGGTTACGGATCTCCTGAAACCACGGAGCTCATTCCAACAGGATGGAGAGAATCTCAAGGTAGGCACCATCAGGCTGAGCAAGATCACTGTTAATGGCGCAGAGGGTGCTACCGCCAGCCTCCAGCTACCAGCGGTGACGAAGTCAGGGTTCTTTGGTTTGCTGTTTAAGACCTAGGCACCATCAGGCTGAGCAAGATCACTGTTGATGGCGCAGAGGGTGCCACCGCCAGCCTCCAGCTACCAGCGGTGACGAATCAGGGTTATTTGGTTTGCCGTTTAAGACCCCAGGATAGTCATGGCTTCCCGTTCATGTATCATACAGATACTGGATGTACTAGACACTGTGGGTGCTGACACAGGCCCTCTAGGCTATCTTCTCAGCTGCTGCTGGGATTTTATGCTTAACGCCTCCATCGCATCCTTCGTAGCCGCTGGAGGTGCAGGATTCCCCGCTCTGCAGGCGAAAGAGCTGGTGCAGGAAGTACTGCCGTTTAGTCTCCCAGATATAGATGAGGCTACTGCCGACCAAGTGCTAACCATCCTCCGCACGCATGTCTGTACCATTCGACAGTAGGCCGGCTGATGCTGGCCAGGTGGTGCTGATCCCGTCAGGACACAGGGAAAAACATATTGCTGCAGGTTCTACTGGCCGAACATCTACACTCTCAATACATCCTTCTGGTGTCTGACTCCGCCGCTGAGGCGGTTGGCAGTAATGATCAATGGTACAATGGCCCAATCACCAAAACACAGAACCTGCAAGCTCTGATGGAAAAGCTGCTGGCAGCCCGACTGACAGAACCACTTGTTCTAGTTATCGATGACCCTGCAATGGACCAGAAGACAGTCACCCACCTCAGCAACATCACCAGGCGCATCCGGCACACAAAGATAACTGTCTTCATGCTCTTTCAGAAGTACACCCGCGAGATCTCCTCGGACATCCGCCACAATGCCCAGTTGCTATACTTCAGCTCCAAGTGTGGACGTGCCCTGCTCGAGACCATATATGACAGCCTAAACCTCAAGGAAACCAAAGGGGACTTTATCGCAGGTGTACAGAGGGCAGCTGATCTGTACCACTTCATCTTCAGCAACAAGGAGATAGGTGAGCTGTCACACTTGAAGCCATCTCTGGAAAAGGCGCAGACTTTCACCTACAAGCTGAATCCAGCCAGGAAACTAGCCTGCTCTATGCGTCATCGTTGACAGACTGTCCGCTGCAATCTTTTTCATTCGTCAGAAGGCTGAGGAACTTTGTCCGTCTCCGATACTTCGTCAGATGCTTGAGGCCCTTCATCAGAAACTGGAGGAACTTTGTCAGAAGCCTGTCGCTGAAACTCTATCCACTGAGGGTCAGATGGTAGGACTCTCTTCTTCTGGAACTTCTCATGGAAGACCCACTTTTTCCATGCGCGACGAGCATCTGACTTGCGAGCAGATTTTATGAGGTAGTCCTGGTAGTTATGTTGGAATTTCAGAAATGCTGGCAGAGTACTACTGGCCAATCTCCTGCACCCTCTTTCGTTGAAGATGTGCTCAACAGCCTCCTTGCGGCCAACAGTGAGCCCCTCCTGAGTACCTACTGAATGACCAGTGTCGTGGCTCTCCGCTACAGCGGCACTGACCTCCTCCCTGAAGTAGTCATTTGCTCCAGACTGGATGTTATCCAGCATATCTCGCTCTTCCTGGCTATGGAGGCTAAATACGGCATCCCACTTCCCGACCGTTAGTAGATCTTTGGGATCGACCCTCGCCCTTTGGAGAGCTAGAATAACAGGACTGTTGGTTTGGGCCACAGGTAGGTTGAGTGCTGTGCCCTGGGTGCTGTCAAACTTCCGGTAGAGTATCCGAGTCAGGAGTTCTTTTGTACTACGAGCTGGCACTCCTTCCTCTATGGCGGCCAGTATCTCCGCATTAGACGGAGGTGTGACCGTGGCCCGCTCGTGGATGATGTTGATGTCACGAATCAGTCCTCAGACCCTGTCGCAGTGGGACAGTGCACGCCGTGGCTGTCGTGCCAACTTGTCCTGCTGTCTATAGACAATCTGCTGAAGAACTTTACCAAATATGTCAGCCGTTTAAAACCTCTGTATACCCAGACCTTAAACAGGCTGCAGTATGTGCAACATCCAGATGGGGC
The DNA here is from genome assembly GCA_034401795.1 of Chaetoderma sp. LZ-2023a. Taxonomy (NCBI): domain Eukaryota; kingdom Metazoa; phylum Mollusca; class Caudofoveata; order Chaetodermatida; family Chaetodermatidae; genus Chaetoderma; species Chaetoderma sp. LZ-2023a. The sequence goes on along the minus strand of CM067361.1, from coordinate 10,687,029 downwards.
CATTGAACCCGCGACATCGCACCGCACTGATCCTCGGAAGGACTGCCTGATGGTCATTCGACCCAGTATACACGATGAGAACCCGTTGTCCGCTGCTGGGAAGTGCATCGACTTTGCAATCTCGGCACAGATCCATGAGATCAAGAGCATGACACTCGAGTTCAAGCTTCAGAGCACAATAGAACAGACGGTAGAGCTCCCGCAGGTTCTGAACAGGTGGGAGATCGGGCAGAGCAACAGCACCGTGGACACCACCTATGTGAATAATGAGTACCGAGTCCTAGGTCCGCTGGCTCGTGGACCAACCTATGCGAAGGGAAAGGGGTACTACGCTGTGGGGGTGCAATGAGCGGTTCACAGAATTCGAACTACGGGCAGGTGTTGAGAAGCCTGTGGCATTTCCACTCTTAACCCTCCTCGAGAACACACACATGAATCCAGCTGCCATGCAGGATAGGCTGTTCCTCCGGGTGTACACTGAGCAGCTCGCAGATGTGACGATGAATGCTCCTAGACTTCATGTCTGGCATGATGAGAATGACCAGGAACTGATGCAAACGGGTTCCAAACAGCGGATCGTGCATGTGGAGCGAGAACACCAGCAGGTCCAAGCCACAGCTAACCAACGGGTAGAGCTGACATTGCATCGTGGTGCATCGGACTGTGTCGCTGTTGCGGTCCTGGTTCACACGGGAGGAGCCATCCAGCAGGTGGATAAGCTAGACGACTTCAAGCTTGTGGTTGCTGGGACCAATGTTCTTGGTGAGGTACACGAGCTGGCTGACTACCAACTCTATAGACAGAAAACTAAGTCATATGCACTTCTGCGACTAACCAGTGGAAGCGATGACCTCGAGTCAGCACTCGAGGGCCGTCACCACCTCGGGGCAGGAACATCCCACCTAATCATGGCAACCGGCTCAGCTTCAACATCGGAAACCTCATAGCCGGGACTCGCTCATTAGGTGTGACGGTACTTTACTTTGTCTGTGCTAAGGTATGCGTGTCGAACACATCAGGTATTCAGCTTGAGCGTGCGTAGAAGAGCACGACTCCTGTCGTCACAGCTGCAGCTGCCACCACTACTATAAGCTCTGCTGTCTTCTGACCTGTCGATGCTTCATAGTCGAGCGTTGGCTCAGATACAGCCTCGTAGTACTCATCGAGACTCATCTGCCTCTTTGATGCTCTGGTTGGCCTGAGCTCAGAGTTGTCGTCGGCGGCGTGCCTCCCTCTGGCGCATATGCTCGAGTGCTTTACTGTATTCAAACTTCTCCTTAGACAGCTTCTCCATTGCCTGGTTATGACGCTCATGCTCGACCTCTGCCGACTTCTTGTCGGCGAAGCTGAGTCCCCAGTTCGCTAAGGCAAACACGCCCGCATTCAAGATTCCAGATGCCATGCTATAGTCTACAGTTTAAAGCTACTATATAGCTGTCCCCAGTGACGGATATGTATGTACCAGAGGCTTATGAAGATCCAGTGGGGGATATAGATGACGAGGACTATGATGAGGAGGATGCAGACTACGAGGTCGGTGGTGAGTATGATGATGTGGAGCCTGAATCCCGCAAGCTAGTACACAGAGCGAAAGGAATCTATCGCACTTACATAAAAGGTTCTATCGGGCCGCTGACAGCAGTTGGGGCTCTGTTCACAAGGAAGGCTAGTGAGACGGTCCGCAAGATCGCCAACAATGCTCTCCATGGTGTGGAGAAGATTTCTCAAGCCATACCGGCCCATGGCCTCAGGAGTAGGTACGTTCTTCGGAGTCGCAGGCCCTTGGCTACCGTACGTTGCCATAACACTCACATCCATCTGGGCCGCCGAACATTTAAGCCGTGCTATATAAGGATGGCGTCTGTACAACCTGGTCAAGATACTTCACTTTCGAGGATTAATCGATAAACTACCATTCAGTGAGGATCCAGCAGAGACTAGACGCCAGTGTACAGAGGTGTTTGAGGTCTTCAGTGATAGTCGAATGAATGACGGCCGTCTGTTTGTTTGTTTAGAGTTCACCCAGGCTGTGCGTGACAGGACGGGAGTGGACATCAGTGATAAAATCACCCAGGCTGTGCGTGACAGGACGGGAGTGGACGTCAGTGATGAAATCAACCGTCTTTCTTGAGGAACTCTACTATCAGCCTGGTGGATATTACCGTGAGCCCCCTCAACTACTTGAGGCTGTACGGCTGCAAGGGCCACAACTTCTCATTGGAGACAGTTAGCCAGTGGCTCAGCCGCCAGGCGATGTGGTAGATATACAGACCTCGTCCATGGCACATCAGGCATGCCCATTTCGATGAAAGTGTCCCGAACAGAGTTCACCAGGCAGATGTTCTATTCATTCCACACGACTCTTGGTCGTAAGACCTACAAGTATGCCCTCACCATCATCGATGTCACCAGCAGGTACAAGGCTGCAGCACCGCTCACAGACAAGTCAGCTGGCCAGGTGGCCCAGGCATTCCAGGGTGTCTACGAGGCTTCGGAAAATCCTCTCCAGTGGCCAGAATTGTTGCAGGTGGATGAGGGTAAGGAGTTCAGAGGTGAGACTGCCGCCCTCATGCGGAAACATGGTGTGGCAGTTAGGCGAGGCGAGGTAGGGCATCACTGTGCCCAGGCTATCGTTGAGCGGTGGAATCGGACACTGGCAGAGAGACTGTTCCCACACCAATACGCCCAGGAAATGGCCGCGCCGAGTGAACGTTCTAGAGTATGGGTGAGAGGGCTACCTGCTGTGCTGGAGAGATTCAATGCTGAGGTTACTAGGCTAATCGGGAAGAAGCCGGTAGAGGCTATCAGACACTCTGCTGTTGCCAGTCACAGCTCTAGAGGAGCGAACCAGGGAGAGGAGTGCCTACCACCTGATGCTCTGGTTCGGTACCTGTATGAGCCTGGTGAGCTGGAAGGTGGTCAACGGCGTGCAACAGATCCTAACTGGTCGATAGATGTTCACCGGCTTGACAGGTATGTGGAGGCGGAGGGGTGGCCTACACTGTACTACCTGGCATACCAGCACGTAGTGCCTAGGCGACCATTTGTCGTAGAAGAGCTTCGGCTAGTCCCTGCAGACACACAGCTACCACCACCTAGGGTGCTAACATGATACTCGATGGGCTCGGTATGGACACCATCTGGCAGCACATGGCGGAGAGTCCGAGTTTTTCCTGCTCATACGTCACCATACCCTGGTTGCGCATGCGTAGGCCTCGGTTTTTAGCTCTGTCCACCCCGCCATTTAGGGCGCTGTAGAACTTTTGCCAAGAGACCTCATTCTGCCACTGACATTCCCTTAGCTGAGCACTTACTTGCCGCTGTGCTCTACACGTAGTAGCATTTGGAGCAGAGAGTGATACCACGAGAGCCATCGAACTTGATCTTGAACAGTCCCAGAGTCTGTCCAGACCATTTGTCCCAAGCCAGCCAGTCCCGCTTATGAGCCTGGTACTCTGCTCGCATCTCTGGGCGAATGACATCGTCGAGGTTGGAGCCTGCTATAGCGATATACACAGAGTCAGTGTCCATCTGCAGGTACTCAAAGCTGTCACGAGCTACGTTGCGATCGAGGAACTCGTAGTAGAACTCCAGCATTCGCAGCTTCGCGAGCTCATAAACGGCTATCCCCACCTGGAATGGCCTTCGAATAGTGATTCTCGGCTTGTGACTCTGGAGCTCGTATGACTCACCGATCTCCTCGAGATCTTCGAACCATGCACTACACAGGGCCTTGTCTACCACGCGTTCATCCTTCGTGAAGCTGGTGTTGCTATGGCGTTCTAGGGCCTCGATGAGCTTCCCGTAGGCACTGTTGCCGAGGAGTTTGAAGAGATCTGCCAAGAGCGCTTTGCTCTTATCTACATCTCCCGAGCGGCGGGCCTCTGTAACATTCCACGAACCACTCGAATGGGCGCTCATAGTCTATGGTGCTGTATACAGCAGTGATCTCCAGGCCATGGGTTATATACCACTTAAGCGAGTGTCGGTGCGTACAGCAGCCGCTTACCAGAGAGGGCGCCAACCAACTTCTGGGTGGTGGGTCGCTTCTGCGCTGTACGCTCTACCCTTGGTAGCCACCCTTGAGCTTAGATGTCCATGCTGAGTAGTCAGGATGCCCTGGATAGTTGAGCTTCTCGTGTGTGTCTTCAGCTGTGTACACCCGTAAGCTTTGACCCATACCTCGTATGAGACTCCTGGACAGTTCAGCACATCGAGAAACCGTAGCTCAGGTGTTATGAAGAACATGGTCTGAATAGTCTTCTTGGCAACTTTCACTGTACCTGTACTGTCAGTCAGCTCATCGACAAAGTACTTCTTGATGAGGTTCAGGTCATACCACCCAGGGTTGAACCCCAGTACAGGCACTTGGTCACACCACTCGTTGATCAGTCAATGCTGTCACTTTGGGAGCTTGTCCAGGTCTGTCGGTATGTACTGTGCCCTAACCTTGCCCAGATTAGATATGCTCGCTGTTGGATCTCCAGCATGAACTCTCTGATCATATCTTAGGGGTCAGACTTGCAAAGGTGAGTGGGCTCACTCGTGGCGCCCTCTAAGGAGCAGCCAACTGACACAGAGATAGGTATCTGAGTACTCTCGATCATGAGAGTCTCCGTAGGATGAGTCTTGATACCATCTAGGAGTGCTTCGAAGTCGTAAATTATGAAGTGTGGGTATGGGACAGTCCGAACTTGTTTAGGGACGCTTGGACAGCATTTTATACAGCACTCCCACTGTACCACAAGCGTGCATCCAGATGCTCTCAGCTTCTCTCTTAGGACTGTCTTGCGGTATCTTTGTTCGGCATCCTCACCTCGCTGGTGTTGAGGACACCCGTGCCAGACACAGCCATGGAACTGGTAAACGGTGTTGGTGGTCGGATCATAACCATCTACGGGAGCACCCCGATCCAACGCTCGCCACCGTGCCCTCACGCTACATGGTGTATGTGTACGCCTCTGTTTCTCGACTCATACTCGATCCAATGCGGAGCTGCTGAACTGGATGGTTTGGGCAGATAGAAGGCTTTCTCATACGCAGACTGTGGCACCTCAACCTTCTCGCCAGGACACACGATTGTTGTTTTGCTGCCTGTACAGTGATCAGCGTGGCGTTGAAGATTGCATGCCTGTTTAACCCTCTGCTGACAGTGACTGCAGACTAGTGTATGTGCCAGCTTGGAGATGTTCTTGATGTAGAAGGCGTGGTGGTCCAACACTCCGATGGTCATGGTGTCACGGTAGTGAGCCGCTTGCCTCATCAAGTGCCAGGTTCCCTCTTCGGTTGGTTCATACATGCGAATCCCGATCTTGGCGAAGAACTCTACCTTGTCCAGCTGATCCAGCGAGGTCTTGCGAACATCAGGTACTGTCTTGCCGTAGAACTGTGTAGCAAGCTCTCATACTCTTCTTCTGCCGTAGCCAAGCTGGAAGGGGGCCTGTCCCAACCAGATGTTGGCGGTCGATGACAGCCCTGACCTCAACGTTGATTGATCGAACGAAAGCCCACTTGGTGTTGGGTCGATCGATATTGTCTGTGTCGAGGCGGGCTTGCTCTCTTGCGGCCACTCAGTCCTCAGCTGCTCCTATTGTGTTCAGCCACAGGCTCCCTGGAGCATTCTTGTGGAAGAGCATCGCCCTACTGTCTTCGATATGACGGATGCGATAGGTATGGGTGTAGCGGAGGTAGAAGGCGTTATGGACTGTCTTCTGGATCTTTTGCATGATCAGGCCTGTGAGGTCTCCTAGACCTCTGAAGAATGTCCAGCATACTGACCGGCATCCTCTATCCTCTGTCTCCCTTTCGCCGAGACGGTGTGTCGAGAATGTGTTCGGCTTCTCGCCTCATGCTCCGGGCTAAGGGTTCAGACCTCGGCCCCCTCATCATTCGCTTAGCGATCCTGCGTACGGGAGGTAAGCGCTCCAGTGGATGGTCCGCCATCCGCCTCGCTACAGTCTTGGCTCGCAAGCTAGCAGTCACCTCCTTGTCCAACTGACAAAGCTCACGGAGCCGCTGCGCTTTCTTGTGGGGTTTCAAAGGATCGTCTTTGGTAAGCGCTGGAAACCTTCCCGTCTTCATTGCTCGGGAGAGACACTCGGCACGGGCCTGTCCGATCATCTGGAGCAGGTCGGCTCTCTTGGCCTTAGAGGCTACTCTAAGGCTGAATTGCTTTGCAACCTCGCGAAGCTGTGCAACAGTAATCATGGTGTATATCACTGTGGATGCCTGTCTCTAAATGGGCGTTCAGACCATATTATGTGTGGTTGATCACAAGGCGATCAGTACCTGTGGATGGTCCGTCGATGTGATAGTGGATGCTTGTCTCTAAATGGGCGCGTCAGATGTGTGACGGGCCGGGTATGGGATGACCACTCCGGGTGCGTTCACTTGTCTCTAAATGGGCATCAGATGTGTGACGGGTATGGGCCGTCCCAGCTAGGCCGGGTATGGGACGACCGTGCGTTCCAAGCATGCCCCCTGGATAGGATAGTACGCATGTATAAAGCCCTATGAGAGCGGTATGGCTAAGCTGTAAGAACACGTAGCACGCATGCGCACGCGTCCCTGGCAACACGTGTCAGTATTGTGAGAGTGTATGCTTGTATTGTACCGAGTTGGTACTGGGGATTAAATCAGTTCATTCTCGTGGTACCGATCAGGACCGGAATGAAGCGAGAATTTCAAACCAGAAATGGCCGAGTTATCCACAAATGCTAATAGTGAGATTTGAACCTGTGATTTTAAGTTTGCTAATAACACAAAAGAAGGATTTGACCCGACGCATTAACTACCTCGACCATGTATGCATTAGTAAATATAGCTGATAAGTTATGTGTTCTCATCGCTGTATTGCTGCGCTTATCAGTCCCGCTATTATTGTGCAACAATTAGTATCATTATTTGCTATTATTGCGCAACAATTAGTATCATTATTTGCAACCTAATCATCGGTTCTTTGTTAGCTCAGGTGATAACAGCGCTGAAATCAAAAGTAAAAATAAAAAATAAAATAAGGGTTCAAATCTCAAAAGACCTCCGCTAGATAAGTCGTACGCACTAGTGTAGGGGTTGGAGCAACGGTGAACCACCAAAAAACCCCACAGAGATGGAGAGAGAGAGAGGCCGGCCAGAGAGGGCTGGCGGCCGGCCAGAGAGGGCCGGCGATAACTGCGGGGGGTTCTCCCGAGCAGGTGGGGTGCGGGAGTTTTATAGTTTTTTTTGGTTTTTTGGCTTGTCTCTAAATTGTGGTAGTAGTAGGGTCGGAATTAAAATGATACTGCCTCCCTCAACTGGCAGCCGATCGGCGATCTGTGGTGGCCCCCCACCGCCCTCTTAATCCCTGGGGGGGGGGGCGTCATCTAGAGGCAAACACCAACCACATGTCTCAACAACCATAAGTCCCCAGGGATTAAGAGGGCGGTGGGGGCCACGGATCGCCGATCAGCTGTCAGTTGATGGAGGTGGTATCAATTTAATTCTGAACCTACTACTACTACAGAAGACACATAATTGAAATTAATCGCGATAAACCATTGATGTTTGCGTACAGACGACTCACGATTGATCGATTCCCCAAACCTGTCTTATGCGACCACTTTATTAAGCGACAATTAGTGGTCACTGGTACTTTAATAAAGTTACTCACCATAGCAAATATGATATTAGCGACTACGAGATGATGGTTGAATAATATAGGTGGTATTAAGACCACATATATAACAAAATAATCACATTTTGGTCCTAAAACACAGGTAGTTTGTTGGGCATACTGAAATGAATGTTATATAAGCCGGTAGATGCGCTGAAGTTATTTTATAGTGAATTCTCACCCGTGTAAACTGGAATTTTATAGCCCATAAGAGCATGTATATTTAATGTGGGTTGTCCTAGGCCACCACCCACCCACCCCCACTAACTCCCAACCCGCAAACACATGTCACTAATTCAATTTCACAAATAAAATAAAAATTAATTTTAGAGATTGAAATCATCATATTTTAACATTTATTTCGTTGCATTGCAATTCGACACACAATTTAATCCTCTAAAAATTATACAATTTTAACAACTATTTATTTTCAAGCATTTTGTAACAATTGTAGTGGTCTTAAGGAATCTCCATTTGCAGTCCAGGCGAATACTATTTTTGAAAATTAATCACTTACCGAGCCAGTCATTAAAGTGGTAAATTTTCAAAAATAGTATTCGCCTGGACTGCAAATGGACATTAAGTTAGTGTAGCAAATATTGTTATTTTCTGCACATTTTGTCATTAAAGGATTGGTGAAGCCTTAAAATTTAGCGCCATTCCCTGTAACTCTAATTACAACTACATGTAGGGTGATGGGGGTTTTAACTTACAAGCACAGATTAAAAATATGGATGCCCTTACATGGCAGTTTTTACACATGTGGCACCAATTGTCCCCAAGTTGCAGGCCACTCTCAGTTAATAGGGATTGAATTAGTGGCTCCTGACATGTCATGCTGGCTGACCACCCCTCTCACCACACACTTCACTATGGGCCTTGCTGCATGTTGGTTAGGTAGGTTGATATTGAATGGTGATTTTTATATGGCATGTGATGTATGGTGAACATTACGCTATTGTAACAATCAGGCCAAACAAAATTACCTACCTACCTGTGTGTGGGTTGGAGGAGGGTGGGGGTGGGGGATGTAATTCAGCTTTCCACAGCATCCATCTATCATCTGATGTCATAATCAGCTAAGCGTTGTGTAGCATGATGTCATAAATGATTCTATTTGGCTTGTTTTTAACTCTTAATAGTCTGACACATTGTACGAATTGTATGTATGTACTATTAAATAAGACATGCTGATGAATATTTCGAAAGTAATTTGACTGCGCGCTGTTGCTTCCATATGCAGCAACAACGCCCAGTCAAATTAGTTCCAAAACATTCAAAAGCTTGTTTGTATAGTTTTCTGGAAATTGATAGTCAAGGTTCAGCGATCAATCGATCCCAACACGAGCAAGGTGTGGGTGGAGCTTAGCTAGAGATGGACGGGGGTATGGCTAAAAATAAAAAGGTCCATTTGCTGCGTATATATATATTATTATGCTTGGCCTTATTAATCACATCGTCAAAGGACAGTGAGTAATGCAGGCAGTGCGGTCTGTCAGTTTGTCCCATTATCCACTGCATATACATGTATCCCGATGGCAAGAAAGTACAATTTTGACATATTCTTGATGACTAGAAAGAATTTGTGTTTGAGGTCAAATATCTAGGCCATGATGACGCTAGGTGCCTAACAGAATAAATATTATTAATCTAACCTGGCATGAAAGACGAGATAAGCACCTGGTGGTGGAGGCCTTGGATGACCTAATTTGCACATGAAATACCTATAATTAGGTATTACGATCCATGCAAGTTTGTCACAGGAAGTTGTTAGTTACAAACTCATTCATTTTCCACTTTCAAATTCAACTGATCGATTAGGCAGTTCAGACAAAGATGATTGAACTACTTAGTCAGAGGCCACTTTTGATTTTGTGGTATTCTTAGACATCTTTGAATATCTTCAAAAACTAATTGGTCAACTGGCAGGGAAATCAAGAAACTTCAAGAAACTGATGGCCTGAATTGCCTGAAGACCATCTACTGTACGATCACTTATTTTCAGAAAAAATTACTGCAACTGAAGGAATCAGGTCGAAACTTGGCAAATATAAGTAGGGACTAATGGTAATTCATGTGTGTTCAAGTGAAGATGACGTTTTGTCTTGGTTAATAGGACATTGTTTTAAATCTGATTGGTCAATTCGCTCGGTGGCAACCATAATATCCTTTGTTTCTACCTAAAATGTGTGCATTTTGGACAGTCAACACTCAATTCCTTCATTTCGTACCTATATACTCAGGTTTCCTGTCAGAATTTTTATATTTGACACATAGGCTTTCATGTTGGAGGTGAGAGGTAAAGTTCTTTAGCTATTTTTTGTTTAGTATAACTCTGAATCAATAGGACCAAGGGCACGTGACGCTCAACTGGATTAGCATTTGAACCATTTGCATTGGATAATCTTTGGAAACTCGAAGATGCAAACCAAAACAAGAGGCCCATGGGGCCTGTATCGTTCACTAGAGTTATTAGCCACTTGCACAGATGAAAAAAAGAGATGACAAAGGAAAAATGTAGCACTCAAATTTCTGTGATGGTTTAGCCAATTTAAAATTGGCCCAGTGATTAATAAGTCTTTTTAGTATTTTCTCAGAAATTTGCAGAAAATACAAGATGTCCGCCAAAGACTACATTTTGATTGATTCATGGTGGACATGTTTTTTTGACATATCAACTTTCCATGGACAGATCTTAAAGGCGTTTGGTCCTAATGATATCTGCCATATTTTGGCCCGATCTATTCAGCGGTTCTGGAGTAGTTTTTGTGAAAACTATGTCTTCCAAGATGGCCGCCAAACCAGTTCATATTTCAAGAGGTTTGCATCGATCCTCCAAGGAGTTGCGAAGATTTTTAAAGACGTTTCTAAAAGTATGCCAAAATCATGGCAAAAAGATGGCCACCAGTTAAATTGGGAGATCAGCTTCCTTTGAACAAACTTGCTTCCTGTCAGAAATATTGGCCAAGCAGTTCTTGAAAAGACATGTTAAACTTTCCATTGCTTCAATATGGGAGTCTTTGGCGGGAAAAAGATCCGAGCCAGTCATTCAAATAGTAAATTTTTTTTAATAGATGTCTATCTGCAATTTGCCAATGGACATTTTCTGAGAAAAGTACAATTTTTTTCTGAATAAATTTGTGTTAAAGGGTGAAAGCTTACTTATCACTTTAAATGGCTCTGGAAATTATTTCGGAAAACCCAAGTTAGTCGCCAAAAAATAGATCAATCAAAATTCTGAACAGAGGTAGAAGTTCTGGTGCCTACCAGCATAGGATCGGATTGTTCCAGCCAAATATGGTTGAAATCGGTCAAAACATTTTGAAGGAATTTGACGGATGGACGGCAAGGTGAGCTAAGGTAGAATCACAAAATTTGCAACATCCAGTAATAGTAGCGGACTAGAAATTATTTTAATTACGGTAAAAACAGAGAGCACATGATCACTAAATGCATACCCGAATACACATTTTAGACGTTATTAATGTTATTATTATTATTTGCAGGTATAGAACAAATTGCATCAGGGAGTCAAGCCTGTAATTGTACAATGCAATTCCCTGGAACAGGAACACATGGTGGGTCACTTTTACGTATTATTAAACAATCAACCATTCAGTCTCATACAAGCACGTTTTACAGAATTCATACTCATTTCAAAATTCAATGACCAAATAAAATTCCCTTGTTGATTTAATACATAATGGTGTCCATATAGTTACCATTTGCAGTGAGATTTATTTTGGTAGCATAACATATATGCTTTGAAACAGAAAGATCGCATTAAATAGAATTCTGCAGGATTAGCGGCTCATCTGTCTTTGGTTTTGAAATCTTAGATTTTATGAAATATTTACTGGAATTCCATGAAGCGGTTAAAGAGATGCATTTTGGCAATTTTTGTTAAATTTTTCACCCGAAAAATTGATCAATAAAAAATCTGAATACAAGTTCTAGAGCCACATTCTCTGCTGCTACAATGTATTAGCAAGTATTAGCTGAGGGTAACGATGTCCCTTAGTTAGGTAGTCAGTCAGTCACATAAGCCAATTCCGCACTGTAGATTTCAAGATATTTTTGAATACAGTAATCAACCTTGGGAATTTGTCAAAATTTTTAAGTTAAAATGTCAAAGGCACATCAACCAGATTCAAATGATAATTCTGAAAAACTATCTTGACCAGACCTGGGGTGTAAGGTCGGCCTTGAGGTCCTGAAGATGTGTGATAAATTTGTAGTCAAAAGGCCATGACGACCAGATTAAAATCATTATTTGAAAACCTGTGCCTGTACAATAAGCTGGTTATACTGGCGAGATTATGACCAAATTCAAGCATGGAAGGTTGCCTGTGGGGTCGTGAAGAGGTGGACCAATCTTGGGGTCAAATATCATGGTCAGTGACATCCGCAGATACTAAGATTCTATAGAACTTGTAACTAGACGATAGATAAGATCAAGATCATAAAGCAAGATTTCTATGATTTTATTAAGTATAAATTACATGCAGAACATCCATTCACTGAATAATAATAATAATAATAATAATAATAATAATAAATATAGCCGCAAGCGGCGATGCACCGGGGGCCAAGCGGCTAGCATCCCGGTCGCTAAGATGAGAACCTTATCTGAGCCAGCTCTTATAGGTGGCTTGGAGCCTAAATAGCCTCTTAGATTTGATCAAGTTGGATTAATGCTGTCAGTTTTATGGAATTCAGAAGGTTACAGTAGGAATCGTCTTTATCCGACCAGTCTACCCATCATTGAATGTGGATTTGAAACAAACAATCGTGTGTCAACAACGGCAGTAAAAATAATATAAATGAAATCGGCCCAGTTCTTCTTGAGAAGACAATTCACTTCTCCAATTGCTTTAGATAGCCGCCAAACCGTTCGTCCGACAGTATTGAAAATGACAAATTTGGAATCAGAAGACCCAAAAAACTATGTAAAACCAATTTCGGCTTCAAATTTCAACAAATTAAAAAATTCAAAATGGCCGCCAGTCATGCTGAATTTTGATTGGTCGATGGCGGCCATGGTTTTTTGATGTATTAATTTCTCTTGAACAAACTGTAATGCCCCTCAGTCCCTAATCATACCAGCCAAATTTCGGCCCAATCCGTTCAGCGGTTCTGGAGAAGTCGTTTTCACGAAACGAGGTCATTCAAGATGGCCACCCAAGTCTCGGCCAAACAAATTCCCTTGAACAAACTTGGTTCAGCCGATGGCCTAGATGATATTTCATGGGTTTTGCATCAATCCCCCAAGTGGTTTCGGAGGAGAAACATTTAAATATACATGTTTCCAGGGTTTCCACTAGTGGAAGTCTGGGAGTCCTATACTCCCAAAGTTCATGTTTGGACTTCCAAAAATCATGACTTCCTATTTTTTGCCCTGACATCTCTAAAAACAATGTTTTTAACCAAATTACATGTATTTGAATCATTTTAGACTTCCATGTTTCTTGCTTGGCCTCCCAATAGCATTACCCAGGAAGACCCGGACTTCCTGTGTTTAGAAATTAGTGGCATGTTTCTTTACATTAAACATGTAATCAAAATTCTGAATATAAGTTCTAGAGCCTACAGACAATCATTCCAGCCAAATTTTGTTGATAGCCATTAAGTGATTAATGGCCACTGAAAAAATTTACCAATCAAAAATTCTGATTAGAAGTTTTAGAGCCTACTACTATAGAGGCAATCTAGCCCAATTTGGTTGAAATATGTCAAGTAGTTAAGGATGTGTTTGTAAGGAGCTGTTTGACTATGTGGTAAATATTTTTGTTATAAAATATGATTTTCAACCCCAAAAATTGACCAATCAAAATTCTGGGAAACGTCTGGAGGGCATCAGCCAAATTTGGTTGAAATCAGTCAAACCATTAATGAGAGGCAATTTGATGGACGGATGCCATCGCATTGTATACGCTCGATTGTCCTGAAAAGGCCAGGTGAGCTAATAATAATAATAATAATAATAAGCGTTATTACCCCTCAAAAAGTCACATGAACATATGCTGTTATTTTATTGGTTAAGATCACTTGAAATTCTGAATAGATGTTCTAGAGCCTACCACCATAGACTGTGCCACATCTAGTCAAATTTGTTTGAAATATGTCAAGTAGCTAAGGAAGAGTAGCATTTTGACCATTTCCGGTTGAGATTTTAACCACTGAAATGACTGGCTCACTCATCAAGCCAGTCATTCCAGTGGTAAGTTTTCAAAAACAATCTTAGCCCGCTAAAGGACATTTATCAAGACCACTGGAGAATGTGGTTTTGGTTGGCCTATCCATTGAATTAGAATAAAAATTGTTGTTTCTTTAGGCAGCTTTATCGTTAAGTCAAATTATTTTAAGAAGTGTTAGAATAAAATTATTCATTCTGAATTACAAATACAAGAAGCAGGTAATTTGTGTAACAATCTGACTGAACGTTGTTGGTGCCTTAGGCAACAATAACTTCCAGGTACTAATTTTATGAATATGAAGTGAATTTGAACTAAAGTGATTTCAAAGATGTCATGGTTTCACAGAAAGGAAACCCTGTTTCAAGGGAATACAGAATGAAATAGGTTAAAGTTCATTGGTTCTGGAAATACAAGTTACATCATCGTACTAACATACACCCACTCACATAGCTACGCTGTTCGAGGCCCTACTTGCAGACCTGTGATTTCTCGCTGTGTGAAGTAACATTACGCTACTGGGTTGGAGGTAGCCAATCAGATTTCTGCCTACTTCACGCGATAGATGAGGCTTCGTCTAGACCTAATTTACAATCACAAAAACAACGGCGATTGCGATGCTGTTGAACTGGAAAGTTGCAAAAGTTTGCAATAGTTTTGCTCTAAACAAGTTATCTGACGATTCTGAGGAAATGTTTAAATTGGTTTTCGGTGACAAAAACAGCTAGTTTGGTTTACGCACAGGTGTAAATTTGTCTACTTCCTGTTTTCTTATCAAGCAATCTCATTGGCGCAAGTTGACTGAGCCCAGTTCATTAATATGTATGAAGCTTCGTGAACTTAGCACACACATCAAAGGCGTGCAAGCATGGTACTCGATACGGGAACGTAGTGGGAGGGCGAGGATCGTGCAATAGGACGATGGAGTTACATAAGATCCCATGTGACAGTGTGATAAAAATGTTACTTATCAGGAAATACTGAAGCACATGTAATTCACTGGCATATTAAGCGTGAAGTTTATCAGATCTTTACTTTGTCCATTGACAGAGCAAGAGATTTAGAAAATTTACTGCCCGTCATTCCAGTGGTAAATCTTCTCTTATCCTGCAAATGGACACCGCTGTAGAAGGCATTTTTGGCCGGCTTGACCATTCACCGTTTAAAACTCAAATTTGTTCAAGAAATTGTTAATTTTCTCATACAAAATGCCCAATTGCAGACCAAGAGACTATTTTTTGAAAATTTACCACTGAAATGACTGGCTCGCTTATTGAGACAATCATTCGAGTGCTTCTCTTGGTCTGTAAATAGATATTTCTCAAGACCACTGCAGAAGTCATTTTTGGGTGTTAAATGTTAATGGTTAACCTCCCATCACTGAATTATCTGTGTCTCTGCGGTAAAGCCCTATAAAGATCGGTGTATTATACAGATAAATTCAGATATCGCATTAACACATTCAGCAGTAAATGTATGACAAATATGATTGGGATGGAAGTCGAATTTATCAGTTCCGGTCAATTCAAATTATCAGTTCCAATTCCCGTGTCTTAAAATTATTCACATCCAATTCCAATTCTGGAGTCGTACGATTTATCAATTCCAATTCCAAATGCGGAATTGAATTGGAATTGATGTATGAATTCCAATTCCAATTGGAATTGACACCAAGCCTGCATGTAACTCCAGAAAAAAATCGACGAAAATGTTAGAAACTCGAAATAGCTCTAACTTATAGCAAAGCAGTATACCAAATCTCAGCTGAATATCATTGACTGCGAGAAAGTGCCAAAAACTAATACTGTGTGGTAATTAGCAATTGTGCATGCATGCAAATAACCACTAAAATGTTCTTTACTATGAATTACAATGTGTTTTAGGCATGACATCAGATGAGATGGCCGAACTCTGTTGTGAAGAATGGTTGCTGACCTCTCATATTGTGTGGATCATGGAAGAATTAAACAAACGAACAATATATACGGGATCTGTTTGTGCTTGCATAAATTCTGTAGAACCAAACCATTTTATGGAGAGAATTGCATGAAGGACATCAAGGAAACTAATAAAACAATTCGTATTCACTGTAAATGTTGGGAAAAACCCAGATGGTAGTGTCTTTGTTAGCAATACGCAGGAATCTGGTTGTCACTGGACTTTAGTAATTGTGAAGGTTAGGCCATCCGTAGAAATTATTTATTGTGACAGTCTAGCTTGGGATTGTCCAGTTGAGCTCGTTAAAATGATAAATGCATTTACGAAGATCTTACGTATAAATGTAGAGATGGTCCATATTACACTTGCACACCAACCAACACCAGAGGGTTGGTTACACTCCTGTAGTGCTGTATCATGTACAAACTATTCTCTCCAGACCTGTGGCAATATATGTGGTGTGATAGTATTGGTCAATGCCGCTGCTGCTTGCCACGACAAGAAACTAGTCCAGCACATCACAGGACCAGTTGGACCTCAGATTTACCTAAATAACCCAACTAGATACAGCAAATACCTGAGGATGGTTCTAATACACTGGTTTATGCATGGTTTTGACATATCACTAATTTCACTGGGTGAGAGCCAATATCCACCAAGCTTGGCCTTCTATCTGACCACACATTCGCGAAACCACGATCACCAAAGGTTAAAAAATGCACGCCATCGCAAACAGAAGATTCAGTACACAAAACCACACCAGTTCCACCAAAAACATCGTTTCCTCCAACAAAGCATCATCCATTCCACCGACACACGACTCTGCACCATACAGTCCATCAAAAATACCAGAGACAACCATGATCCACAGAACGGCATTCGTTTCACCGCAATCAGACTGCACTGATCCATAAAAGTCCATCTACCGAGGTGAAATAGTCAGAGGCAGGAGTGCCATCATTGCCACATCAAAATGGTCTACCAACACATGTGAATACCTCTGAAAGATGTCTTGGGCCTCAATCTGGAAAGAAATCAAAGGTAATGTACTGTAACAGTCCAATTCACTATCATTGCCTACCCGTTATCTCTTGGCATGTTTGAAGCACCAGTGGTGTAATTTCAAGACAACTAGAAAATGTTGTTTGACTCAGAGGGCCCCGCAATCACTAAAAATACCGTTTTTTAATTAGGAAATAGTCAACACATGACACAAGATGGAAGTTATTTTTGTATCAAGGTCATCCATTGATGAAGACAAAAATTCTTTCAATATATCTATTTTCTTGGACTACATTCTTGTGTTTTCGTAACCATGTTCTGCAATGATAAATAAAAGAGTTATATACTGAATTGTTCATGCATCTTTCATCAATGTAGAAAAATTAAAATTATCCAGTCATACAAGTATAACCAGGTGAGTGATACAGGCTCACATTTCCTGATTTCTGGGAAGGGAGGGGGGAACCTAGGATAGGCTATTTGTAATGTTTTCGAAGTCATGCTCAGCAATGCTAAACAAGGGTTATATATTGAATAATAGGGCCACTGAGCCTGTATCACTCACTTAGCTGTATGATTCCATATTTTAGTTATCTACGTTGATGGTAGACAATTTTCTTTTATCCACCTTGGTAGAAAGATGTCAAAGAATGGAACTGATTTCAATATAAAAAGCTAAATTTTATGACAAACTATGGCCTAACCAGGAAATAAACTAATTCATATTCTGAAAGAGGAAATTGCAATGACATATGATTGATGATCATTTATACAATCCCTGGATTAAGCTTGATTCCTGAAACATAATTAACAAGAGTTTTAGTGAAACTCAACATATGCCCGCAGGCATATTTGTTTGAGGAATGCTAAATTATGTGAAGTTTCTCTAAGAAAGGGGGGGGGGGGGGGGTGAAATTTCTATTAGGTACATATTTGGAATTCACTGTAAAGACATCGCTAAAAATCTTGAAAGTCTTAACAGCTGCATTGATCATTACAATTACAAGACAATTTTGATGAATTTTAATCTTTCAAGAAAGATAACTTTGGCAAATATGGGCAGATTTTGCCCTTCATCTATCCATATTAGATCCAATGAAAACAAGAAAACTATATAATATGTATACATATTGATTAGTCACGACTCTCAATACGAGAAGGTCAGCCAGTTTGAGAGCCTGGTTAGTATGAACAAGTGCATGAATGTGCAAAGATAATTTAGTGAAACATTTGAAAAAAACAATCAAGCAACAGCCGCAGCAGCAGTAGTAGTAGTATATTGTTATTTAGTGATATAATAAAACCTATTATTATTATTATTATTATTATTATATAGTTAGGCTACCACATTATCATTATCTCGGAAATTACAAATATTATAATGCGATAAATGATTCAATATCTTTTTATTATTATTATTATTATTATTAAGCAGGAATTGGTTCTTGGAGGTTTGACTCCTCGAGATCCTCTATCAGCTCAAACGCCGGAAGATCTCTCGCGAAGATTGGCCGGCCATTGAATCTGATACCATTGAATCTGATACCTGTTAATGTTAATATACCAAAATAGATTGGGAATTTAACATAAAACACACATTTATTACATAGTCATTGCTTGTCATGTGAGCATATAAAATGTGTAAGTGCGTGCATTCCGTTGTCTTGCATGCGCACCACATCTGCGACATCTGCAACATCAACATGTAATTGAACATATAAGTATGACAAAATAAAATATAGAATAGGTGAACGCGTGCGTGAATGTAGCCTATACCTGGCATGTATGAATGCATGCATGCGTGCAATAGCCTCTGCAACATCTGCAATATAAATTCTTTTTGTGTTTTTATTTGTGTGATTTATGACGATGGTAATGATGAGCTTAGTAATATGGTGAAATATGTTGCTGAAGTATGTGTCTCAGTAGGTTCTTCTATATTTTTGCTATCATTTATAATAAATCTCTCAAAACATTATTATACAGTACAGTACAGCTCAAAAGCAATATTTCACTCACTTTTACGCTTATATTATAGGTAAGTTTGTGAATATTTTGAAACCAATTTGACTGAAAGCTGACACTACCTTACGCAGCAACAGCTTACAGTTAAATTAGTTTCAAAATACTCAACAGACACAGACATAACGAATTTATTATTTTGTAATAGCGGTAGTAGTTTTGATTAGGCCATTTTAACCTTTAATTCCATTATCTAACTTTTACGCTTATAGGTAAGTTTGTGAATATTTTGGAAACAATTTAACTAGAGAATGGCGCTATAGCTTAGGCAGCAACAGCTTCCAGTCAAATTAGTTTCAAAATACTCAACATACATTGACACATACGTTTTATTATTTTGTAGTAGTAGTAGTAGATCAAATATTACCTGCATCAACTGGCCGATTATAGCAACCAGCACACACCCATTCCAAGAAACTGCGCCGACAAGCGGCACGGTACTCGGTTTGGGCGATGCCGGTAAAACACACACACACGCACGCACGCACACACACACACACACACACACACACACACACACACCAGTTTTTGATATTTGTAAGAAATAAATTGAGGCAATCACATATTTAAAACCTGCACGAAAGGGCACCTTTGTCGGGATCTGTTGAATATCTGTGTAAAGATCTTTTTTTGTGTAGACGTTGCTACAAACAGAATCAACATGTTCCAGTCAAATTAATTTTTTTTATACACTCCAGCCCGAGGAGTTAATGAGTGCATTTTTCGGGATCTGATGAATATTTGTGTAGCTATTTTTTTAACAGAAGCTGTTGCTGCTGCAAATGTCCGCAATAGGTTCCAGTCAAATTATTTTCAAAATATGTCCAGAAACTTTATTTAGATAGGTGGTCATTTAATGAATACGTGAGTGTCTACGTGCATACACGTTCGTCGCCATGTAATATGGTGAAATATGTTGCACTTGTAATATCGTGAAATATTTTGTATTTTTATATTTTGAAAATAAATTCCTTGTTAATAAGTAGCGTGCGTGCGTGTGTGTAAACTTGTATTAAAGGTCACATTCACTCCAGAATATGCACCAGTGTTGAATACCTGTTCCAGTCAAATTATTTCCTAAAAATCTAGCAGGATTTACATTTGTCAATAATTGATTTTCTTTTCTTTAGATAGCTGTTGACTTATTGACTAAGTCGATTTGTAGGGATAGGTTGAATATTTGTGTAAATATTTTGACCGGACGCTGTTGCTGTCAATACCAGCAACAGGTTCCAGTCAAATTATTTTCAAAAATATCTGCAATGCCTTTAGATTTATATATGTGGTCGCGTATGATGTGACCGCGCGTACAAGGTGTGTGAAATTTAATTTTGTTACAATTAATTAAAATGTTGAATATTTTGAAATGAATTTGTCTGTTAAAAGTTATTTGCTTACAAGGTATGTACGTCATATTGAAAGTAGTTGCTGTGCAAGCGAAATGTGTTGTTCATTCGCACAAGAGATCACATCTTAACATTTTTGGCGTTAAGATAACAGAAGGGATTATAAACTGAGGACATTGTTATCACCCGCCGAGTCTAGCTAGCATGGGCTTTAATTGCAGGAAACCATTACAATGGTCGGAATACACGCAGACGAGTATTACAAATACACATGTACAATAGAGGGAGCTCTAACCATCCAGCTTTAAGGAAAAACATCAACAAATCAAAATGCAATTGCTGGTCGTACTTGTGATTCAGATCATTCGTTAGTCTGTATTAATCTTTCGACCATTACAGATGTAACATTATAAGAGTTTCTTGCGGATTTTCGAAATTATTTATATTTTCTAATGAGCATTTCCAAATTTGCTTCAAACATTAGGTATTTGGTAGATCTTAGCGAAAATTGGAGGAAATCTACTCCAAGTCTCAACCCGAAAAATTATTTTCAAAATTCTCATTTTCATGTGATACATGAATTACATGATTTTCACCTAGATTTTCCAAATTGACGCTGCTTTTCAAATATTATGTTACGCCTTAAATATTCTAAAATTTTCATGAAAATTTTTTGGCATAGGCAGTTAATAACATACAATTGAACTGAAATTTTTAATAATTAGAGGCCAACCACTTTATTAAACAATGATCGATATAGACATACGTCTTTATTTCAAAATAACATGAAATTATATTTCACAGCATCCCAACAGTAGGCCTAATCTTCGTCACGGCGCTTGACTTTCATCGCAGCACCTGGCTCTTAGTTCGTTTTGCTCTTAAAGTCGGCATGGCTGAAAAAACAAACATAATAAAATTCGTCACCCAGCAATTAGTGGTAATTATAGGTATGGATTTCAGTCTATCAGAGCCGATATAACAGAAATATATACTATTACTACATAATACACACGTATAGTATTAGTATATAATACTGTTATATCGACTCTGTTAAAGCGACATAGATATAGGGTAACATATAGGTAACACAGGGATAATAACAAAACACACTAATATAGGCTGCCGAAAACGGGCTGCCGAAAATGTATTCCTAGCTGCCGAAAATGGTTGGCTGCCGAAATGTCTATACACCCAACACGAGGGCATCCCAGTTTTCATATCGGCGCCATCTTGTTTTTCGGGATTTCATGGGTCTCCACTCTCCAGTGCTGATTTTAACGAACTCTTGTCTATTTTAAGAACGTCCTAGAACGTCAAACTTGTTTTAGGCAATATCGTCTTTCTATCCTCCTACGAAAACTGGTAACTTCAGTTTTTCTACTTTATTTTACTTTGCAGCTTTTTCCGTTTAACGGAAAAAGCAGCACTACTAAATATTGTAGCTCATTGTCATCGTTGTGGCGAATAGAAACATTGTATTTATGTATTTCAAGCCATAATTCAAGTGAAAACCAGAAACCGGAAGTCCATTGAAATCCTATGTAGGGGGATAGAAAGACGATATTGCCCTATTGCCCATTTGGTAAAAGTCAATGTTGGGACACTTGAACCATTGGCCAATAGTGTCGGTGATTGCAGCCCCATTGATCACTAGTACTTTTCACTGGTACTATAGCTGAGCTATAGCGATCATTCCACTTCTAGCGTCCATCCGTCCGTCTCTGTGTCTGTGTATCATCAACCATCGTGAGACATTTTGTTATTTCTGGATAAATTTAGATCAACCTTGGCTAAAATGTTCCTATCCTCGTCTAATTTATCCATTGCGAAAATGAGCCTGATTCGGTGACAAGCCGTGGAGTCACTTTTGTGCCCTCTGCACATTTTTTGCAGTATGGGACCTAATGGGAAAAATATTACTTCAGCGTCACATTTCATAGTCTAGTGCTATTGGCACTTGGTGGGTGCGAGCCAAGTTTGTTGAAAACAGCCGAGTGTCAGATTTGGCCGATGTCCGTCTTTGATTTTGCCCTGCTTTTTAGTCCCCTACCGGTAAAACTGGGATGGGGGTGAGACTATAGGTTTGCACTCTGTCTGTCCATCTGTCGCAGTTGGTTTTTCGCAGTTTTTTTCGCTGTCCTTCGAGTTATTGAACTGAGAATTGGTATATTGCTTTGTTATGAGAAGTTAGAGACCAAGTTCGAGTTTCAGGCGTATGTGTCAATTTTTTATGGAGTTATGCCCCCTTTCGACTTAAGAAATACGAAATATATCTGCTTTCCGCACTTTTTTGCACTCCTTCAAGATATTTACGCGAAAATTGGTGCATCGCTTTAGTATAAGGAGTTACTGAGCAAGTTCGAGTTTCAGACATTTTCGTCAATTTTTCGTGGAGTTATTCACCCTTTCGACTTATGAAATACGAAAAATATTCGTTTTCCGCACCTTTTTGCACTCCTTCAAGATATTTACGCAAAAATCGGTGCATCGCTTTACTATAAGGAGTTACAGAGCAAGTTCGAGTTTCGGACATTTTCGTCAATTTTTCATGGAGTTATTCCCCCTTTCGACTTATGAAATACGAAAAATATTAGTTTTCCGCACTTTTTTGCAGTCTTTCAAGATATTATACTGAGAATTGCTACATTGCTTTGTTATGAGAAGTTACAGACAAAGTTGGAGTTTCAGGCGTATGTGTCAATTTTTGATGGAGTTATGCCCCCTTTTCGACTTAAGAAATACGAAAAATATCTGCTTTCCGCACTTTTTTGCACTCCTTCAAGATATTTACGCGAAAATTGGTGCATCGCTTTAGTATAAGGAGTTACAGAGCAAGTTCGAGTTTCAGACATTTTCGTCAATTTTTCGTGGAGTTATTCCCCCTTTCGACATATGTAATGCGAAAAATATTAGTTTTCCGCACCTTTTCGCACTCCTTCAAGATATTTACGCGAAAATCAGTGCATCGCTTTAGTATAAGGAGTTACAGAGCAAGTTCGAGTTTCAGACATTTTCGTCAATTTTTCATGGAGTTATTCCCCCTTTCGACTTATGAAATACGAAAAATATTAGTTTTCCCGCACTTTTTTGCAGTCTTTCAAGATATTATACTGAGAATTGCTACATTGCTTTGTTATGAGAAGTTACAGACAAAGTTGGAGTTTCAGGCGTATGCGTCAATTTTTGATGGAGTTATGCCCCATTTCGACTTAAGAAATACGAAAAATATCAGCTTTCCGCACTTTTTTTCCGCACTCCTTCAGGATATTTAAGCGAAAATCGGTGCATCACTTTAGTATAAGGAGTTACAGAGCAAGTTCATGTTTCAGACATTTTCATCAATTTTTCCTGGAGTTATGCCCCTTTCGACATGAAATACAAAAAAATATTAGTTTTCCACAGTTTTTTTCGTATTCTTTCGAGATATTATACTGAGAACTGCTACATTGCTTTGTTATGAGAAGTTACAGACCAAGTTTCAGGCATATGCGTACATTTTTTTATGGCATTATGCCCGCTTTCGATGTAAAATATCAGCCTTCCGCACTTTTTTCGCAATCCTTCAATGTATTTACGGGAAAATTGGTACATCGCTTTAGTATAAGGAGTTACAGAGTAAGTTCGAGTTTCAGACATTTTCGCCAGTTTTTCATGGAGTTATGCCCCTTTCGACTTATGAAATGCGAAAAATATTAGTTTTCCACCCTTTTTCTCGCAGTCTTTCAAGATATTCAACTGAGAATTGGTCCATTATTTTATTATAAGAAATTACAGACCAAGGTCGAGTTTCAGGCGTTTGCATCATTTTTTGATGGAGTTACAATCCCATTCGAGTTATGAAATACAAACATATCAGCTTTCAAGACTTTCCTTCTCCTTCACCATATATAACTGAAACTTGGTTTATTGCTATGTTATGAGAAGTTACAGATCAAGTTCGGTTTTCAGCTGCTTCTGTCAATTTTTAATGGGGTTTTTAACTGTCAATCTCTAAAGATTTATATCACCAGGTAGGGGACATGTATTGCAAAGTTACAGAATGCTTGTTTTAAACTGTTTTAAAAATCATCTCAGTTTGGCAAATTGACGTGAAACTTGAGAAACTTCATTTAGAGAAATAGCTGAACCAAGTTTGTTCAAGAAAAACCACGTGTTAAGGTTATAGGTCAAAAGTTAGAACCAAGAGTAAACTATTCATCCAACATATTATGTACATGTATTATGATTACCAAATTTGAGAAAGAAATTCTCTTAAGCAAATTATAGAGCATGCAATCTCAGTGTTAGGCAGCTGAGCATCAAGGCCCTTGGACCTCTTGTTGGACACACAATTGTGGGATTTACAGTCCCGCCAGGGACTGGGTCCTGAGTAAAATGGTCTTCGACGTGGAGTGTGTGTAGCAGTCCAGTAACCTGCGTGCCTTCATCTCTGTCGGGAGATTCCAATCCTGAGATCTGGGTTTGAGTATACGATCATGTGATCAAAGTGTAGAAACATGCACTGTTGTCTGGATGGAATGTTAATTATAATCATATTGCATCTCAACTTCAGCCAGTCAGCCTCATAGCTGTTGACTGTTTTACGAGTGTACAGTTACCAGTGGAGCCAGTCAGCCTCATAGCTGTTGACTGTTTTACATGTGTACAGTTACCAGAGGAGCCAGTCAGCCTCATAGCTGTTGACTGTTTTACGAGTGTAGAGTTACTAGAGGAGCCAGTCAGCCGCATAGCTGGTGACTGTTTTACGAGTGTACAGTTACCAGAGGAGCCAGTCGGCTGCATAGCTGGTGACTGTTTTACGAGTGTACAGTTACCAGAGGAGCCAGTCGGCCTCATAGCTGGTGACTGTTTTACGAGTGTACAGTTACCAGAGGAGCCAGTTGGCCTCATAGCTGGTGACTGTTTTACGAGTGTACAGTTACCAGAGGAGCCAGTCGGCCTCATAGCTGGTGACTGTTTTACGAGTATACAGTTACCAGAGGAGCCAGTCGGCCTCATAGCTGGTGACTGTTTTACGAGTGTACAGTTACCTCAGGAGCCAGTCGGCCTCATAGCTGGTGACTGTTTTACGAGTGTACAGTTACCAGAGGAGCCAGTCGGCCTCATAGCTGGTGACTGTTTTACGAGTGTACAGTTACCTGAGGAGCCAGTCGGCCTCATAGCTGGTGACTGTTTTACGAGTGTACAGTTACCTGAGGAGCCAGTCTGCCTCATAGCTGGTGAGTGTTTTACGAGTGTACAGTTACCAGAGGAGCCAGTCGGCCTCTTAGCTGGTGACTGTTTTAC
This sequence comes from Chaetoderma sp. LZ-2023a, assembly GCA_034401795.1. Lineage (NCBI taxonomy): Eukaryota > Metazoa > Mollusca > Caudofoveata > Chaetodermatida > Chaetodermatidae > Chaetoderma > Chaetoderma sp. LZ-2023a. The sequence goes on along the minus strand of CM067361.1, from coordinate 10,661,587 downwards.
GAGTGTACAGTTACCTGAGGAGCCAGTCAGCCTCATAGCTGGTGACTGTTTTACGAGTGTACAGTTACCAGAGGAGCCAGTCGGCTGCATAGCTGGTGACTGTTTTACGAGTGTACAGTTACCAGAGGAGCCAGTCGGCCTCATAGCTGGTGACTGTTTTACGAGTGTACAGTTACCAGAGGAGCCAGTTGGCCTCATAGCTGGTGACTGTTTTACGAGTGTACAGTTACCAGAGGAGCCAGTCGGCCTCGTAGCTGGTGACTGTTTTACGAGTATACAGTTACCAGAGGAGCCAGTCGGCCTCATAGCTGGTGACTGTTTTACGAGTGTACAGTTACCAGAGGAGCCAGTCGGCCTCATAGCTGGTGACTGTTTTACGAGTGTACAGTTACCTCAGGAGCCAGTCGGCCTCATAGCTGGTGACTGTTTTACGAGTGTACAGTTACCAGAGGAGCCAGTCGGCCTCATAGCTGGTGACTGTTTTACGAGTGTACAGTTACCTGAGGAGCCAGTCGGCCTCATAGCTGGTGACTGTTTTACGAGTGTACAGTTACCTGAGGAGCCAGTCTGCCTCATAGCTGGTGAGTGTTTTACGAGTGTACAGTTACCAGAGGAGCCAGTCGGCCTCATAGCTGGTGACTGTTTTACGAGTGTACAGTTACCTGAGGAGCCAGTCAGCCTCATAGCTGGTGACTGTTTTACGAGTGTACAGTTACCAGAGGAGCCAGTCAGCCTCATAGCTGGTGACTGTTTTAGGAGTGTACAGTTACCAGAGGAGCCAGTCAGCCTCATAGCTGGTGACTATTTTACGAGTGTACAGTTACCAGAGGAGCCAGTCAGCCTCATAGCGGGTGACCTTTACGAGTGTACAGTTACCAGAGGAGCCAGTCAGCCTCATAGCTGGTGACTGTTTTACGAGTGTACAGTTACCAGAGGAGCCAGTCAGCCTCATAGCTGGTGACTGTTTTACGAGTGTACAGTTACCAGAGGAGCCAGTCAGCCTCATAGCTGGTGACTGTTTTACGAGTGTACAGTTACCAGAGGAGCCAGTCAGCCTCATACCAGAGGATTTCCACTGGATGATCAATGGACCTTTTCAGTTTTAGCTATGCCCCGCCCGTCCATAATTAAGCGCCACCCACGCTTCGCCCGTATTGAGATCGATTTTTCGCTGGACTCCCTGACTATCAATTTCCATAAAACTATACAGGTAAGCTGTTGAATATTTCAAAACTAATTTAACTAGGTGCTGGCAGCAACAGCGCCCAGTCAAAGTAGTTTCAAAATATTCAGCAGCATATTTATAAAATAGTACACATACAATTCATACAACCTGGCGGACTATTAACCGTTTAAGACGGACTAAATCGAGTCATGTATGACGTAATGATTATGACGTCATCCTACACGCCACTTAGTAGATTACAACGTCATGTGATTGACTGAGGAAATGGATTCATGAATTGCTAGTATGCTTATAGTGTGATATAAATTTGTTCATTCATAGGTCACTATGCCAAGAAACGTCGAGATTAAAGCGTCTGTTCTGGATGTGTGTCGGTTGAAGAACCTAGCATCAGAATTGAGTGGACAATCTGAGCCGGTCATCATACATCAGGAAGACACATTCTTTTGTATCAACTCTGGACGACTTAAGCTACGCAAACTACAGGTTACTGTGTATTCCATCTTTAGCCAACTTCCCACAATTCATTGCGCATACAGGTTCCAGTTAACGATAGTGATTAAAGGGATGCTAATCTCATCTCAAATGTTGTATTGTAATGATAGATTATGGTTTATAGATTCATTATCATTCATATCCTGCCACACCTCCTTATCTGTGTCACAACTACCAGATTTGTAATATCGCGCAAATGTTGAACAATGATCTCCACCATTTGTCTCGTCTAGCGATAGTGTGTGATGTTACGTATGTGCCAATGCATTACATTCTTTATTATGTAATACTCATATTGTTGGCAGCAACAACGTTCAGTCAAATTGGTTTCAAAATATCCAACAGCTTACCTGTATGGTTCCTTTTATGCCACATTGTCAAGCTATAGATGGCACATCTATATACTGAGGCAGATCTGCCAGGCTTTTTCTGATTGGTTGAAAAGTAAATCATGACAGCCATCATAAGTTATAGAAATGTATCAACATTTAGCTATTAAAACCTAAATATCTCAATTGGCGAGATGATAAAAAGCTTAAAATTTCATGTATAATTTATGAATGGCCTATTAGATATGTACAGATATCATGAGGTGAGATTAGTTATCCTTTAACCAGTAGTAAACACTGAAATAAGTTGTGGGAGGTTGTCTGGAAACTGAATAGTAAAACGTCTCTGTGATGGGCAACTGCTGTCTGATGGCGCGAGATGGTGGTTCTTTAAGACTGGTCGTCAACAGTTCACCAGTTTCAAATAATGAAGCATTTTTTTGCCCTAAAAACCATTTTCTAAGGCAAGCGGTTTATATTCTATACCCGTCTGTTTGCACTGCAATGGTCCCTCAAGTGTCCTGTAATAGGTCTATTATATAGTGCAAAATTTTGAGTGAAATAGTCCATCAAGTGTGGAATGGGTTTTTCGTACGAGTTTATTATATATTTCAAAGTTTCAATATCCGGGACTGCATGCCAGCTTTCCTTCCATTAAATAATTCATCCTTCCATATTAGTATCACATCTTGAAAATACTTCCCCTATAATAGATGACAAAAAATATTTGATTTCAAGTTATTTTCAAAATGTTTAACAGCTTGTCTGTTTGAAGTTGTGATACTGCTGTTTCAGGAGGACATATTTATATAGTGAAAAATAAATTGATATTTCGTCGATGAACTAAATTATCATCTGTCTATATAAAAAAAGAACAATCTATTGTGATACAGTAGCAAATGTGTGTTGACCACTAACCAACTTCTTATAATTTGTAATAGTCCATTCATTCATCCATCCATCCGTCCGTCCATCTGTTCATCTAACCTAGTATACAGTAAACCCTGCCATAAGAAACAACAATATGGCACACAAAATTGACTTACAAAAGAAATATGGTGTCTTCGTGCAATTGACACACTATACCCTTTAGTGGTAAAGGAATTGTGGTTTTATAATGTCTTAAGGAAATGCCATCTTTCGGTTACTAAAGGCAGGTGGTCTCTTGAACAGGTCTGAATATGTTACATGGTAATGGAGAGATCTGATATGTCACTCAATTGTATGACATCTTAATCAATTCTGTCATATGTAGTATGACATCACAATCAAAATACTCAATGAATGATGTATCCGTCGTGAACATTTGAAAATCTCAAGTGTTCGAATTGTATGTCTTTGATGGGTTTACTAGTTAATAAACATTCTGTTGAATATTTTGAAACTAATTTCACTGGGTCGCTGTTGCTGTTCAGCACCCAGTCAACTCAATTTCAAAAATAACAGTGTGCGTGTATAGTTACCGTGAACATGGAATAATAAGAATTCATGGGTCAAAGTATATAAATTAATTCCAACACACAGAAAAGTGTGTTCTAGCTTAGCTAGAAATGGGCGGGGCATAGCTAGAAATGGATGGGGCATGGCTAGAAATGGGTGGGGCATAGCTAGAAATGGGTGGGGCATAGCTAGAAATGGACGGGGCATAGCTAGAAATGGATCCCTCTATTCTGGAAGATGAATATTGAATGTTTATCATTTTTCCAGGATGTTCCATCACAGCTGATATACTATAAACGATCAGATAGTGAGGGACCAAAAGAGAGCTTTTACACTCTCTCAGAGACATCGGACCCTGATGGACTAACGGTATGGGACGCATGCACGTACTCATATGCACGCGCACTTGTCCACGCACACGTACATGCACAAATGGACGCACATGACAATGGCGACATGCATACACATCTTGTTGATAATTGAGGCATATCCTATGGAATTTTATGGGCTACTAGATTAATTACTCGATTTACTTGAATAGAGCCTAAATACACTGAGAACCGTCCCATCAAATTGAGATTTCAGGCTAGTGTAACGGCGGAGCGATTCATGCAGGTCAAACTCCCAAACACATCCCCTTGATACCAAACTCTGGTAGTTGTTGGGGTATCTGGCCATACTTCTGGTACAGAACTTTTACATCGGTTCAAACTCCTCAGAGACTCCCTTTATGTCTTGTCCTCTCTGGCATTCCTTTCCTCTACGATTGTCTAGCCTAGTGTGAATGTCACAATGTGCAACTTGTTGTAGGACTGGACTGGGGAGGGGTGCTGACAGTATGATGTTTGTGGGGACAGTGTGGTGGGGAGTGGGTTGAACGGACAGGTGGAGGTGGGGGATTGAGATTCCTAACTGGGCCGTTAAACTTACTGAGGGTGCTAACCTCTTGCCTAACGTTAAATATGGTCTAACAATGTGTTAGTGGTTGGTAGACAGCTGCAACGGTAAACACGGTCACTGCTCAATGATAAATGTGTAGCCGTGAGTTTCGGAATGGACAGGTTCATTCTGGAATATAAGAATAGTTCAAGAGAAAGATTTTAGAATAGAGATATAGTCATATACTTTATGACAACCCATCTTAGAGGATTGACGTATTTAGGCCCCTAAAGGAACTATCTTTTATAGAGATTTGTGTTTTGATTTTTAATTTAGGAGACCCTGTCCCATGCTTTGGGCATCAGAGCGATGGTGAAGAAGACACGGTATCTGTATATGATTGGCCAAACACGCGTCCATGTGGATGATGTTGCAGGTCTTGGTGACTTTATGGAACTGGAGGTAGGTTTAGGCAGGTCTATGTCTAGGCTCCCATCTCAAATGTCACATATCGTACTTGTAGATCATCATATGGATGCAGCTGCGCAGACATTGTATGGGCTCAACGCATGCTTGTGTCACTAGTTATGCCCAAAGACTGGGATTTCCACAAAATGGACATTGACATGTCACGAGCCTTTGACACAATTAAACAGTCAAAGATCCTAGATATACTACACCAGCCCAGTTACAATGAAGATGAGCTACGACTAGTGAGACTACTGTTTGCAGACACCAAGCTGAGAGTATGAGTCAAATCAGGGAAGTCTGTAAAGTTTGAGACATCAATCGCCTCCCCAACATTTCTGCCCAAACCCCCAGTATACATATTAGGTATGCCGCTAGAGATAGAATATGCTGACGACGTGGACTTGATAGACGAGAAAAGGAAACCCCTTGACGAACTTATCCCAATAGCTGCAAGCAAACTAAAAATTAAGAATCTCGTTATGAATGAATCCAAAAATAGAGTCCACCCACATATATCATCCACAAAGCATGCAGCTAAAGAAAATGATGATCCACTCCGTGGCGGCGAACCATTGAGGAAAAGTAAAATCCTGAGCTCACTGCTGCCATTGCCGTATGCTGCATCATGGGGAACATAACTTTCCAGTCTTTCTGGAAACTATGGATTCGTACATCAAAGATGCCCTTGACAAAAAGACTACCTTTACACAACACAAACTGCGCACCCTTGCGCCTGTATAACTGTAACAACTGGCAACTCGAAAGGCAGCTCTAGACAAACTTGATGCCTGCCATCGCAAACAGCTACGCACCATCACTGGCCAGACAGCAGAATTTCCAACGATGCACTATGCAAGATGTGTAAATCATCGCCCGTTGTCCGTAAAAGTTGCCGAGCAAAAATGGTCCATGTTTGACATGGTTGACCATGTCCTAAGGAAGAAGATACATCTGCACAGAGATATAATACATAAATTTGGTAAGTGTTATACGAGGTGATCGATACATCTGCACAGAGATATAATACATAAATTTGGTAAGTGTTATACGAGGTGACCTCAAGAAAGCAGGACTCGCTACACTCAAGTCAAGAATGGACCTGAGGAAGCTAAAGATGTTGGCTGTGGACAAGACAGTGGCCAAAAGCGAAGGACTGATTGCAGTGAATCTTTTCGGTGGCCACTAGCTTAGATGCTCCAAAATCTTTATATTAGAAGAAAAAAATTTGTGTATCCTTTCAAATTAACCATAGTTTATCCAACCTTGTAGGACCTGTGGTGGTTGGCCTTACAACTATACATGTATTTGATTGGACAATTTTTCAGACAACCATCTTGGATTTCCGAAGTCCTTGACAATCTATGTTCTTCTTCGAACAGCTTTGAGCTAAAATTGGATGAAAGGATGAAGTTGGAATGCTTCAAAACTCCATTGTATAAATTTGTTTGGTCAACTTTTCAGTGGCTATGTTGAATTTCCGATAATGTTTAGGAAATAGTTAAACCGCTTACTCATTAACCACATGGCCAATTTATTCAGACTTATGCTTCAGACCGTATGTTCAGAAAATCAATTTGTCTGGCCCTAGATGCAATGCTGTAACTTAACATTCGGAGGTGAGTGACATCAGGGCATGCTACTAATTAAAACTGAGTCACTTCATTGAAACTAGTATGGACACATTATTCCGCTATTGTGCAGATACATGCCTATGACCTAGTTTTCGCAAAGCAACTTCTCCAGCACTTACTGAAGGGATCAGGCCAAGATTTGGGCAGTGTGATTCGGGAATAACGACCATTGAAACTTGTCCAAGGGAAATTGATTTTGGGGAAAATGGGCACCATGGACCAATCAGAATTGAGCATTTGTTCGCTACCTTTCTTGCAAAATACCTGTATTTTGACTGAACAAAACAATTAGCTTATTACTTTTAAACTAAAATCAAGGATATATTATAATCTTTGCCCTGCTTCAATTTCAGAGAAATTTTCAAGGTATCCCTTCTCTTCATAGAGCTGACTAAATTTATTTCTGGAAATAATTGGACAGTCAATAGTATGGTCAGATGTCCAGTATATTATAAGATTAAAGGTCTGCTACAAAAATGCTCGTCCAATTTTAGCCAGACATAAATCTCATAAACCTTGCTTGAAGAGGCTTATCATATAGTCCTCATATCTCATAAACCTTGCTTGAAGAGGCTTATCATATAGTCTTCATATCTCATAAACCTTGCTTGAAGAAGCTTATCATATAGTCTTCATATCTCATAAACCTTGCTTGAAGAGGCTTATCATATAGTCTTCATATCTCATAAACCTTGCTTGAAGAGGCTTATCATAGTCTTCATATCTCATAAACCTTGCTTGAAGAGGCTTATCATATAGTCTTCATATATCATAAACCTTGCTTGAAGAGGCTTATCATAGTCTTCATATTGCATAAACCTTGCTTGAAGAGGCTTATCATATAGTCTTCATATCTCATAAACCTTGCTTGAAGAGGCTTATCATATAGTCTTCATATCTCATAAACCTTGCTTGAAGAGGCTTATCATATAGTCTTCATATCTCATAAACCTTGCTTGAAGAGGCTTATCATATAGTCTTCATATCTCATAAACCTTGCTTGAAGAAGCTTATCATATAGTCTTCATATCTCATAAACCTTGCTTGAAGAGGCTTATCATATAGTCTTCATATCTCATAAACCTTGCTTGAAGAGGCTTATCATAGTCTTCATATCTCATAAACCTTGCTTGAAGAGGCTTATCATATAGTCTTCATATCTCATAAACCTTGCTTGAAGAGGCTTATCATAGTCTTCATATCTCATAAACCTTGCTTGAAGAGGCTTATCATATAGTCTTCATATATCATAAACCTTGCTTGAAGAGGCTTATCATAGTCTTCATATTTCATAAACCTTGCTTGAAGAGGCTTATCATATAGTCTTCATATCTCATAAACCTTGCTTGAAGAGGCTTATCATATAGTCTTCATATCTCATAAACCTTGCTTGAAGAGGCTTATCATATAGTCTTCATATCTCATAAACCTTGCTTGAGGAGGCGTATCATATAGTCTTCATATATCATAAACCTTGCTTGAAGAGGCTTATCATAGTCTTCATATTTCATAAACCTTGCTTGAAGAGGCTTATCATATAGTCTTCATATCTCATAAACCTTGCTTGAGGAGGCGTATCATATAGTCTTCATATATCATAAACCTTGCTTGAAGAGGCTTATCATAGTCTTCATATTTCATAAACCTTGCTTGAAGAGGCTTATCATATAGTCTTCATATCTCAAACCTTGCTTGAAGAGGCTTATCATATAGTCTTCATATCTCATAAACCTTGCTTGAAGAGGCTTATCATATAGTCTTCATATCTCATAAACCTTGCTTGAAGAGGCGTATCATATAGTCTTCATATATCATAAACCTTGATTGAAGAGGCGTATCATATGGTCTTCATATATCATAAACCTTGCTTGAAGAGGCTTATCATAGTCTTCATATTTCATAAACCTTGCTTGAAGAGGCTTATCATATAGTCTGCATATCTCAAACCTTGCTTGAAGATGCTTATCATATAGTCTGCATATCTCATAAACCTTGCTTGAAGAGCCGTATCATATAGTCTTCATATCTCATAAACATTGCTTGAATAGGCTTATCATATAGTCTTCATATCTCATAAACCTTGCTTGAAGAGGCTTATCATATAGTCTTCATATCTCAAACCTTGCTTGAAGAGGCTTATCATATAGTCTTCATATCTCATAAACCTTGCTTGAAGAGGCTTATCATATAGTCTTCATATCTCATAAACCTTGCTTGAAGAGGCGTATCATATAGTCTTCATATATCATAAACCTTGATTGAAGAGGCGTATCATATGGTCTTCATATATCATAAACCTTGCTTGAAGAGGCTTATCATAGTCTTCATATTTCATAAACCTTGCTTGAAGAGGCTTATCATATAGTCTGCATATCTCAAACCTTGCTTGAAGATGCTTATCATATAGTCTGCATATCTCATAAACCTTGCTTGAAGAGCCGTATCATATAGTCTTCATATCTCATAAACATTGCTTGAATAGGCTTATCATATAGTCTTCATATCTCATAAACCTTGCTTGAAGAGGCTTATCATATAGTCTTCATATCTCATAAACCTTGCTTGAAGAAGCTTATCATATAGTCTTCATATCTCATATACCTTGCTTGAAGAGGCTTATCATATAGTCTTCATATCTCATAAACCTTGCTTGAAGAGGCGTATCATATAGTCTTCATATATCATAAACCTTGCTTGAAGAGGCATATCATAGTCTTCATATCTCATAAACCTTGCTTGAAGAGGCGTATCATATAGTCTTCATATATCATAAACCTTGCTTGAAAAGGCTTATCATAGTCTTCATATTTCATAAACCTTGCTTGAAGAGGCTTATCATATAGTCTGCATATCTCAAACCTTGCTTGAAGATGCTTATCATATAGTCTGCATATCTCATAAACCTTGCTTGAAGAGGCGTATCATATAGTCTTCATATCTCATAAACCTTGCTTGAAGAGGCTTATCATATAGTCTTCATATCTCATAAACCTTGCTTGAAGAGGCTTATCATATTGTCTTCATATCTCATAAACCTTGCTTGAAGAGGCTTATCATATAGTCTTCATATCTCATAAACCTTGCTTGAAGAGGCTTATCATATAGTCTTCATATCTCATAAACCTTGCTTGAAGAGGCGTATCATATAGTCTTCATATATCATAAACCTTGCTTGAAGAGGCTTATCATAGTCTTCATATTTCATAAACCTTGCTTGAAGAGGCTTATCATATAGTCTTCATATCTCATAAACCTTGCTTGAAGAGGCTTATCATATAGTCTTCATATCTCATAAACCTTGCTTGAAGAGGCTTATCATATAGTCTGCATATCTCATAAACCTTGCTTGAAGAGGCGTATATCATATAGTCTTCATATCTCATAAACCTTGCTTGAAGAGGCTTATCATATAGTCTTCATAGCTTATAAACCTTGCTTGAAGAGGCTTATCATATAGTCTTCATGTCTCATAAACCTTGCTTGAAGAGGCTTATCATATAGTCTTCATATCTCAAAAACCTTGCTTGAAGAGGCTTATCATATAGTCTTCATATCTCATAAACCTTGCTTGAAGAGGCTTATCATATAGTCTACATATCTCATAAACCTTGCTTGAAGAGGCTTATCATATAGTCTTCATATCTCATAAACCTTGCTTGAAGAGGCTTATCATATAGTCTTCATATCTCATAAACCTTGCTTGAAGAGGCGTATCATATAGTCTTCATATATCATAAACCTTGCTTGAAGAGGCTTATCATAGTCTTCATATTTCATAAACCTTGCTTGAAGAGGCTTATCATATAGTCTTCATATCTCATAAACCTTGCTTGAAGAGGCTTATCATATAGTCTTCATATCTCATAAACCTTGCTTGAAGAGGCTTATCATATAGTCTGCATATCTCATAAACCTTGCTTGAAGAGGCGTATATCATATAGTCTTCATATCTCATAAACCTTGCTTGAAGAGGCTTATCATATAGTCTGCATATCTCATAAACCTTGCTTGAAGAGGCTTATCATATAGTCCTCATATCTCATAAACCTTGCTTGAAGAGGCTTATCATATAGTCTTCATATCTTATAAACCTTGCTTGAAGAGGCTTATCATATAGTCTTCATATCTCATAAACCTTGCTTGAAGAGGCGTATCATATAGTCTTCATATATCATAAACCTTGCTTGAAGAGGCGTATCATATGGTCTTCATATATCATAAACCTTGCTTGAAGAGGCTTATCATAGTCTTCATATTTCATAAACCATGCTTGAAGAGGCTTATCATATAGTCTGCATATCTCAAACCTTGCTTGAAGATGCTTATCATATAGTCTGCATATCTCATAAACCTTGCTTGAAGAGGCTTATCATATAGTCTTCATATCTCAAACCTTGCTTGAAGAGGCTTATCATATAGTCTTCATATATCATAAACCTTGCTTGAAGAGGTTTATCATATAGTCTTCATATATCATAAACCTTGCTTGAAGAGGCTTATCATAGTCTTCATATTTCATAAACCTTGCTTGAAGAGGCTTATCATATAGTCTTCATATCTCATAAACCTTGCTTGAAGAGGCTTATCATATAGTCTTCATATCTCATAAACCTTGCTTGAAGAGGCTTATCATATAGTCTTCATATCTCATAAACCTTGCTTGAAGAAGCTTATCATATAGTCTTCATATCTCATAAACCTTGCTTGAAGAGGCTTATCATATAGTCTTCATATCTCATAAACCTTGCTTGAAGAGGCTTATCATATAGTCTTCATATCTCATAAACCTTGCTTGAAGAAGCTTATCATATAGTCTTCATATCTCATAAACCTTGCTTGAAGAGGCTTATCATATAGTCTTCATATCTCATAAACCTTGCTTGAAGAGGCTTATAATAGTCTTCATATCTCATAAACCTTGCTTGAAGAGGCTTATCATATAGTCTTCATATCTCATAAACCTTGCTTGAAGAAGCTTATCATATAGTCTTCATATCTCATAAACCTTGCTTGAAGAGGCTTATCATATAGTCTTCATATCTCATAAACCTTGCTTGAAGAGGCTTATCATATAGTCTTCATATCTCATAAACCTTGCTTGAAGAAGCTTATCATATAGTCTTCATATCTCATAAACCTTGCTTGAAGAGGCTTATCATATAGTCTTCATATCTCATAAACCTTGCTTGAAGAGGCTTATAATAGTCTTCATATCTCATAAACCTTGCTTGAAGAGGCTTATCATAGTCTTCATATCTCATAAACCTTGCTTGAAGAGGCTTATCATATAGTCTTCATATATCATAAACCTTGCTTGAAGAGGCTTATCATAGTCTTCATATTTCATAAACCTTGCTTGAAGAGGCTTATCATATAGTCTTCATATATCATAAACCTTGCTTGAAGAGGCGTATCATATGGTCTTCATATATCATAAACCTTGCTTGAAGAGGCTTATCATAGTCTTCATATTTCATAAACCTTGCTTGAAGAGGCTTATCATATAGTCTGCATATCTCAAACCTTGCTTGAAGATGCTTATCATATAGTCTGCATATCTCATAAATCTTGCTTGAAGAGGCGTATCATATAGTCTTCATATCTCATAAACCTTGCTTGAAGAGGCTTATCATATAGTCTTCATATCTCATAAACCTTGCTTGAAGAGGCTTATCATATAGTCTTCATATCTCATAAACCTTGCTTGAAGAGGCTTATCATATAGTCTTCATATTTCATAAACCTTGCTTGAAGAGGCTTATCATATAGTCTTCATATCTCATAAACCTTGCTTGAAGAGGCTTATCATAGTCTTCATATCTCATAAACCTTGCTTGAAGATGCTTATCATATAGTCTGCATATCTCATAAACCTTGCTTGAAGAGGCGTATCATATAGTCTTCATATCTCATAAACCTTGCTTGAAGAGGCTTATCATATAGTCTTCATATCTCATAAACCTTGCTTGAAGAGGCTTATCATATAGTCTTCATATCTCATAAACCTTGCTTGAAGAGGCTTATCATATAGTCTTCATATCTCATAAACCTTGCTTGAAGAGGCTTATCATATAGTCTTCATATCTCATAAACCTTGCTTGAAGAGGCGTATCATATAGTCTTCATATATCATAAACCTTGCTTGAAGAGGCTTATCATATAGTCTTCATATCTCAAACCTTGCTTGAAGAGGCTTATCATATAGTCTTCATATATCATAAACCTTGCTTGAAGAGGCTTATCATATAGTCTTCATATCTCATAAACCTTGCTTGAAGAGGCTTATCATAGTCTTCATATCTCATAAACCTTGCTTGAAGAGGTTTATCATATAGTCTTCATATATCATAAACCTTGCTTGAAGAGGCTTATCATAGTCTTCATATTTCATAAACCTTGCTTGAAGAGGCTTATCATATAGTCTTCATATCTCATAAACCTTGCTTGAAGAGGCTTATCATATAGTCTTCATATCTCATAAACCTTGCTTGAAGAGGCTTATCATATAGTCTTCATATATCATAAACCTTGCTTGAAGAGGCTTATCATAGTCTTCATATTTCATAAACCTTGCTTGAAGAGGCTTATCATATAGTCTTCATATATCATAAACCTTGCTTGAAGAGGCGTATCATATGGTCTTCATATATCATAAACCTTGCTTGAAGAGGCTTATCATAGTCTTCATATTTCATAAACCTTGCTTGAAGAGGCTTATCATATAGTCTGCATATCTCAAACCTTGCTTGAAGAGGCTTATCATATAGTCTTCATATTTCATAAACCTTGCTTGAAGAGGCTTATCATATAGTCTTCATATCTCATAAACCTTGCTTGAAGATGCTTATCATATAGTCTGCATATCTCATAAACCTTGCTTGAAGAGGCGTATCATATAGTCTTCATATCTCATAAACCTTGCTTGAAGAGGCGTATCATATAGTCTTCATATCTCATAAACCTTGCTTGAAGAGGCTTATCATATAGTCTGCATATCTCATAAACCTTGCTTGAAGAGGCGTATCATATAGTCTTCATATCTCATAAACCTTGCTTGAAGAGGCTTATCATATTGTCTTCATATCTCATAAACCTTGCTTGAAGAGGCGTATCATATAGTCTTCATATCTCATAAACCTTGCTTGAAGAGGCTTATCATATTGTCTTCATATCTCATAAACCTTTCTTGAAGAGGCTTATCATATAGTCTTCATATCTCATAAACCTTGCTTGAAGAGGCGTATCATATAGTCTGCATATCTCATAAACCTTGCTTGAAGAGGCTTATCATATAGTCTTCATATCTCATAAACCTTGCTTGAAGAGGCTTATCATAGTCTTCATATCTCATAAACCTTGCTTGAAGAGGCTTATCATATAGTCTGCATATCTCATAAACCTTGCTTGAAGAGGCGTATATCATATAGTCTTCATATCTCATAAACCTTGCTTGAAGAGGCTTATCATATAGTCTTCATATCTCATAAACCTTGCTTGAAGAGGCTTATCATATAGTCTACATATCTCATAAACCTTGCTTGAAGAGGCTTATCATATAGTCTTCATATCTCATAAACCTTGCTTGAAGAGGCGTATCATATAGTCTTCATATCTCATAAACCTTGCTTGAAGAGGCGTATCATATAGTCTTCATATCTCATAAACCTTGCTTGAAGAGGCTTATCATATAGTCTTCATATCTCATAAACCTTGCTTGAAGAGGCTTATCATATAGTCTACATATCTCATAAACCTTGCTTGAAGAGGCTTATCATATAGTCTTCATATCTCATAAACCTTGCTTGAAGAGGCTTATCATATAGTCTTCATATCTCATAAACCTTGCTTGAAGAGGCGTATCATATAGTCTTCATATCTCATAAACCTTGCTTGAAGAGGCGTATCATATAGTCTTCATATCTCATAAACCTTGCTTGAAGAGGCGTATCATATAGTCTTCATATCTCATAAACCTTGCTTGAAGAGGCTTATCATATAGTCTTCATATCTCATAAACCTAGCATATTCGTGTTTCAGGCGAGATACATGTTCGTGAGTTCTCTCCCTTTTCTTAGGAGAAAAAGGGGGGAGGGGCGGTGATGCGAATGTGATTCAGTCCCTTAAACTTGATGGTCCGTTTAGGTCTCTGTTTGTCAAGTTTTAAGTCTAAGATCTTTCTCCAAGGGGTAAAAGAGGCATTTGATGGCTTGCCCCTTCCCACTAGGTTACTGACTAAATCTGGTGTTATCAGAAGTAATAGAATGGTAAGTATTGATCGAAGGAGAATGAAGGAAATTTCAATTTCCCTTTCTCCGAGATCTAACAATACTTACCATTCTATTCCGGACCCTGCCTCCCAGCCCCACGCAGTCAAGCCATCGGTATTCTCTTGTTTGGTAGCTATGCAAACAATATAAGCCTCACTGGCAGACGGGTACCCGTTTGTTGGGAACCGGGTACCCGGTTCCAGGAGCCGGTAATGCTTACTAAGTCTAGAGAGCCAGCTATCAGTTCATACGCCTATGTTCTTAAACAAAACAAGAAGTAAATGTAATCAGGTGTCATGGTTACCGTTATCTCATGATACAGAACATAGCATATTACCAAGTTTGAACCATATCCTGATAAGCCTAGAAACTGCTGAAGCATTTTACCATATTCACATATAACTCGGTATTTATTATTGAATGTGTGTGTATGTGCGTGTGCGTGTGCATGTGTGTGCGCGCGCGTGACTGCACGCGTGTGTGTGTCTTTCCGATTGTAATGGAACTTTGTATGCGATCTGCATCATTGCTGATATGATGTTGGGGAATTTTCACGGTTTTGAACTTTTTCATGTTTTTTAGTGAATGTTTTTTTATGGACCATAGTCTGTCAGCAATGGCTCGCCGCCAACATAATTTTACAGCAGTGTTATATACTATTGAGATAGTGAGACATTGCACGCGTCAGTATTCTTGTTTTAATAGCTCACCTGGCCTGAAAGGCATAGGGATCCAAATGTGTTCAAACGAAGCCAGTCGGCCAATTTGGTCGGTGGCCATCTTGGATTTCGGCCTATTTTAGGAAATGTCTAAAAATCTCCGAAACCAGTAGAGGGATTGATGGAAAACTCATGAAATATAATCTACGGCAAGAGCTGAACCAAGTTTGTTCAAGGGAACTTGATTGGTCAAATAGTTCGGCAGCCATCTTGGTTGACCTAGTTTTAGAGAAAACAACTCCAGAACCGCTTAGCAGATTGGGTCGAAATTTGGCAGATATGATTACAGCCTAAGGGCCATTAAAGTTTGTTCAAGGGGAGTTGAACCGTCAAAAAACATGGTCGCTGTGAGCCAATCAATATATAGCGTGTTTGGTGGCCATATTGAATTTTTTTATTTTAGGGATTTTTAGGCAAAAATAGTTTTTATGTGTTTTTGGGTATTCTGATCTCAAATTTATAATTTTCGAAATGGTCAAAAAACGTTTTGGCGGCCATCTTGGCTTATTTTCCCATCATGACCTCCCATACTAAAGCAATGGGAAACTTAGAATGTCTTCTCGAGAACTACTTAGACAATTTCAGTTATATTTGGCAGGCAGCATCCTTTTTGGTCATAGAGATTCAAGTTTGTCCAAATGAAGCCGATCGGCCATATTGGATTTCGACAGATTTTTAGAAACATGAAATATGATCTAAGGCAAGAGCTGAACCAAGTTTGTTCAAGGGAAATTGAGTGGTCAAATGGTTCGGTGGCCATCTTGGTTGACCTAGTTTTAGTGAAAATGACTTCTCCAGAACCGCTGAACAGATCGGGTCTAACACTGGCAGATATGATTAGGGACTAAGGGCCATTAAAGTTTGTTTAAGGGAAGCTGAACCCCCAAAAAACTTGCCCGCCTTGGGCAGATCAAAATATAGCATATTTGGCGGCCATATTTGATTTTTTTATTTAATGGATTTTGAGGCCGAAATAGGTTTTGTGTTTTTGAGTATTCTGATCTCAAATTTGCAATTTTCGAAACAGTCGGATAAACAGTTTGGTGGCCATCTTGTATCATTTTCCTGCCAAAAGCTCCCATACTAAAACAATGGGAAATTTTTAATGTTTTCTCGATATCTACTGGGACAATTTCAATTACATTTGGCAGGAAGCATCCTTAGGGAATAGAGATTCAAGTTTGTTCAAACGAAGCCGATCAGCCAATTGGGCCGACAGCCATTATGGATTTTGGCCGATTTTTAGAAATTTCTTTAAAAATCTCCGATACCATTTGAGGGATCGATTCAGAACTCACGAAATATCATCTATGGCAAACGCTGAACCAAATTTGTTCACTTGTGAACTTGATTGGCCGAATCATTCGGTGGCCATCTTGGATGACCTAGTTTTCGAGAAAACAACCTCAGAACGGGTTAACTGATCGGGTCAAAATTTGAGAGATGAAATTGATGGCTAAGGGGCCATAAAAGTATGTTCAAGAGAAGTTGAAACATAAAGAAACATGGCCTCTGTTTTCTTGTTACAAGTCTTCTCAACTCATTAGAGTTCTACTTATTGTTAATGAACATTCTAGTTGAAATGTCTATGGTCCAGGTGAGTGATACAGGCCCCTTGGGCCTCTTGTATAAGAAATAGCGGGGCTGCTTAAGACCTGGACCGGGGGGGGGGGGGGGGGGGGGGGGGGGGGGGGGGGTGTGCAAATACCCTCCTGTTATGGGTTACAATATGTTACTGTTCAAACTAGCACCACCTATATTCAAACTAGTTTACAATCTTTATTCTCTAGGTGGTGCTAGATGATGACCAGACAAGTGAAGATGGTCAGAAGATTGCCAATGACTTAATGAAGAAACTAGAGATCAAGGAAGGTCAGCTGATTGCAGGAGCATATGTCGACATGCTAATTGCTAGGAAGGAGGAAAACAAGACACCTTAGAAACATAATAGACCTTTCCACTTTATCCATTCATCGTATGACGTCATACTTAACTACGTGATAATCAATGACGTCAGAAATAACGTAGATAAGTACGTCACAAATGCATACTTGAAGACTTACTATGCGTTTTGTATGAATTGTATGTCTTTACTATTTAATAAATATTCTACTAATTTGACTGGGCACTGTTATTGCCATAGGCAGCAACAGCACCCAGTCAAATTAGTTTCAAAATATTCAACAGCTTACCGGTATAGTTTTCTGGAAATTGATAGTCAGGGAGTTCAGAGATTGATCGATCCCAACATGAACGAGGTGTGGGTGGAGCTTAGATAGAGATGGGCGGGGAATAACTAAAACTGTAAAGGTCCAATAAATGAAGTACGAAGAGAGTGATGGTGTCATGGAAACATCTACTATCCATCGTCTTGGGTATTGCATAATATTCTGATCAGTTTTGTTGAGCAATCAGTTTTGATGAACGTTATATGAGAAATATGGTCACGTGACTGACAATAAAGATGCGAGTGGTTATTGGTTTTAAGTATGCATTCTAGCAATTTGAATTTTGAATGCTATATATAACTTCCTTATGCGCTTTTAAATAACTCAAATTGTTTGACGATTGTCTTTAAAAATGCATGTATTGATCGACAAGCATCCCTTATTGTCTGTATCAAATTGTGCCATGACGAGGATTTGTGTTCTGAAATACATTATCACGTTTATATCACACGTTTATATCACACATGTGTTTCTTATAACCTTTATTATTTATAAGGTATTTAACCCTTTAGCCCTCCAATTTGTTTTTATAAAATTCAATTTTCTCATATAAAATGTCCATTTGAAGACTATTTTTGAAAATTTACCACTGGAATGACTGGCTCGATTATCGAAAAACTGAATTGATTAGGTGTGTGATCGGTTTTGAGATAATGTCAGTTGCATATTTGAACGGTCATGCCATGCTCATGCCATCAGGTCCAGATGCCTTGTCAACTGCTGCTGTTTTAATTGGTGTTTGTAAGGACCTAGAGTCACTTAGAAATGGGTGCAATACTCATCATCATGATCAGTAAACTGCTCCTTGAATCATTCGGCTTTACCCTGGTCAGTCCCGATAAAGTCACCTTCAGACTTGTGTACAGTGAGTGGTGGTGTGTGGTCTAAGTTTGAGGACTCAGGCTGCCCGAAACATTTTGTGACAATCATCTGTGGCACTGATTTCATGTTTAAAAGCAAGATCTTTTAAGCACTCACTCACTTTGCGCAGAATGCTATTGTGTTCCCTGCATAGTTTGACGCGGTCTTCACTTTGGCCACTTTAATATATGCACAGCCATAAACCTTTCTGCTCTGCTCTTACCTCTACAGGGTCGGCAGTATACATAGAAATGTTGTTGTTTTTAGAAGCCCTATGGTACTGGTAGCTGATGATTCCATACATTTGAATATTTTAGTTAGGGCTTCGTTTGAATCGGTGCTGGCGTCGATGTTAAATATCTGCTCCCTGAGGACATTTTGTATGACATTTGAGTGTCAGTGTCGTGGATGAGCTTGGGTTAGTTGTAGGTGACTAGCCTCTTGCCTGGTAAGGCATTTACACATTAGGTAGAAATGATTCATATGAAGGCGTCTAGCGACTGACTTATGGTCAGTATTGAGGTCTGCACCTCCCGAAGTAGGGGATTTGCTGCTGTTTTGCATAGGATGAAGTTAATTTGTTTGGGTTGAAGACTGCTGTTGTAGTCTTAGAGCCTGTTGTGGCTTTGTGACAAACAATGTGTCCTGTCCATGTTGTCCGGTGATGGCATGGGTGTTTGAAAGCCATATTTGTGGCAAATAGGCTACTGGAACTAAGGAATGCCACCAGTGACTCCATTGCTGTTGTGTGTACCCTCTCCTTAAGTCCCATGCACAGTTGCCAAGTGGTTTGGATTGGAATGATGGATCTCAGTTCTGCATAGAAAGAGTCAAATATTTCTGGATTCTCTTTGCCTCTCAGTTATTGGACTATAAGCATTGACTATGAGACACTTAGTGGTGGTGTGTATTCACGTTGATATTGTCAGGTCAATGAATGCGATTACTGATGTATCCCAAGCTAATAACGCAATCTAAGAGCTTTGGGCCGATAATAAATCCTAATCTCTGGCATGCATCATGTTTTTTCTCCATGAGCACTAGCTTGTGGCCTGTCTGAAGTTTGACGAATGGTAGACATGATCAGAGTTGCCTATGCATGTGGATGTCGGCCCGCAGTCCATGGTGACAAAGTTGTTACTTACGGAGGAGACTGGGATGGGGGGGGGGGGGGTTTGGGCGTTGTCATCTTTCTCCCCTTTTGTGCTTATGTTATGAGGTTTAAGACAAATATGTTCGATCTGGAAAAGTAATTCCACTATGCTGCCTTACTAAGAAATCAAACCATCAGACTTAGGTCTTAAGGCACCTCGCAATATGGGATGGTTGTCTAGATCAAATTGCATGTATTTCATAATGGCAAGAAATTTTACGCTGCGGCGGATAAAGGTATGCTGCATTTGGAAACTCCGCTGAGTTTTTGAGCAGGAATAACAGTGAGGAACATATCTATCTATCGTGTTTTATATTTTAGTCATTCATGCCGAAAAACCAATTGTGTACGCTGAACAAAGATAACAGTTGTCTGTAGTGAAATGGCGACTGAGCTATCAACTTAGCAAACGGCCTCTCATAGCACGCTTTAGTAACAATGCCGTCATAACAGGAGCTTAGACTATCCCTAGAGAAGGTTGAAAAGAGGAGGAAGAGGAGCTGGAGGCTGTACCTGAAGCTGTGTGCGGGGAAGTGGAAAAACTGTCACCACAGATGAGACTTGTTTTATCTAGGTGGAAGCTACGGAAAACGGCGAGTCTGTTATGTTAGGAAAGGACAAATTGATATGGATAAGTTGAAGTTTATTAAACATGACAGTTTCGCGCCTGGTTTCATGGTATGGGCAGGCGTTAGTCATTACGGAAAGACCACTCTTAAATTCATTGATCGGAATGTGAAAATCAATGCTGATTATTACATCAAACATGTTTTGAGACCCTTTTTGAAACATGATGTTCCCAAATTATTCCCAGGGAACAAACAGAAGGACATGGTTTTTCACCAAGCTAGTGCCTCCTCTCATGCTGCACGAAAGAGCTTAACATACTTAAAGCAGAACAATGTTAAATTCATTAGCCCTGAAGAATGGATGCCGAAGTCGCCGGATGCTGCCCCTATGGACTTTAGTATCTGGGGGATTGTCAAGTGCCGTCTACAGAAGCGCAAAGTTACAAGTCTTAACAGTCTAAAATGTGCTCTCAAAACCGAATAGAAGGCACTAAGTCAAACTGTGATCAATAAAGCCCTTTCTTCTTGGCCTAAGCGCTGTAGACTGATATATCATGTTCATGGGTCTCAAATTGAACATTTTCTGCAATGAAATTATTTTGTGATAAATTATTGTTGATTAAATACTTATTTGAAATTTGTGACAAAATAAACTGAACACCTCTCATAGTTACCTTGCAATTAGGATTTTTGTTATTTAGGATTTAATGTATATACCTTGATTCCAACACGCGAAAAATGTGGGCGGAACATAGCTAGAAAATGGGCGGGGCATAGCTAGAAATGGATCCTTTTATTGCTTCTCCACCGAGGTAGCATACATCTGTCACTCTGACGTCATAATCAAATATGTCATTTGATAGCGGACATCATGATCAAAATGACTGGTCCATCATCAAAGTGAAAATGGTCTGTCACGAAAGTGTCTGAATTTACAGTTTAATAAATATTATGTTCAATATTTTGAAACTCATTCGACTGGTAGATGTTGCTGCCATATATATATATATATATATATATATATATATATATATATATATATATATATATATATATTAAGCAAACAAGGTTATATTCATCTAGTTTCTCACTCTTGATTTGAGGTTGTATTGTGCAATATGTGTTCTCATGGTTATGGTAGGTGTCTTCGTCTGTCAGGGTTTTTGCAAGGTGAAAATTGAACTCGAGGCAGTCTCTTTGTGGTGCTCCTGTATCTGTCTTGAAAAACTTACTTTCTGATTTTCCACATCTGACTGACAGCTCTACACTAAGTAGGATAGTGATGAGATGCGGTTCATCTTTCCCTCGGAACGGCACTTAGGTCATCTATAAGCGTCTCAGTTTATGGCATCAAAAGCCTTTTGTGCCCCAGAGACATAAAGAGAAGATCAAAAGCCCTAGCAATAGCATTGAGAAACATGAAGCACATTTTAAAGGGATGCTAATCCCACCTCAAATGTTATACTGCACCGACAGGTTTATAGATTCCATTTCATTCATATCCTGTCACGTTCCCATTCCTGTATTACAACTATCCGCTGTGTGAATATTGAACAGTGATCGGCACCATTTTGTCTCCTCCATCGATAGTGTGTGATGTTCAAGATTCAAGATTCTTTATTTCATGCTTAATATACAATATACAGACATCACAATTGGGCAGTCCAAAGGGAGAGCCTATGAGTCGATAGACCCCCTACACAGTAAAAACAAAACACTACAATATATATATATATATCAATTATACAAACATCAGTAAGTAAACACAGGACAGCACAACATCTATTTTTTGTACCATATTGTCATGATTGTTCTACATGTAGCGTATTCTACACATAAATGGGCTTTTAGATTCCAACTAGGATTTTTGATTGTAGATACAGGTTTTTTTAATATTGTACATTGGGGTGGGGAGGGGGGGGGGGCTGCTCAACAAAGTCACAGTAGTATTGGGGTGAGAAGTTGTTAATATGTGTGACTTAGATATATATGTTTTATAGTAGAGTGTTGGCATCTGATATATCCATTGAGAAAGCGGATATCAGATGAAGATTCAAGATGATTGAGATCTGATTGGGTCCATCTGTTTTGGCGCATTTCATGCTTTTCAGCATGGTGTATCCATCCTAAGTTTGATAACTTCTAGCACTCTGATGGTAATTTTCCAGCTTTTATTATCTCTATAGCAGAGAAATTGGCGACCAATATTCAGCAATTTTGGTGGACGATCATCTGAGTACAAAGGGTTAGGGAATAAGCAAAATCATGAAACTGTCTATACAGAGTCTGTCCATTAGGAAGATGCCATCTGGCCAGGACAAAGATTTTATGACAGATGTACAGATACATGTAGGCAAGTCAACATACCGAAAGAGATGCATCACATAATAGCTAGTATTGAGCTGTGTTTCTTATTGTAGTTGTAGATTGATAAAATGGGGAGTATTAGATCAAATTTGAAATAAATAAAAAGCCTTGACGCAGGATTGGGATAGATAGGGTGGCTGGAATTAACTCATACTGGCAGTAATCGCCCACTACAGGTACAGAGTAAATATGAGACCTGGCTGCTAGGTGAGAAAAAGGTTTAGATTTGACACTTTCGACGCCTCTGCCCCATTCACTTATTTCCCCTTATTTCTGCAATGGCTGGATATGTTTGGACTAGCCAGCCTGAAAGCTGCTGCTGCATAATTTAAAGCAGGTGCCTCCAGTCTACCCAGTCTGAAAAGATTCAGCATTGACCAGCTCACATATTTTGCATTGAAATTTATTGCTAGTGCTATGTTGAGCCTGTCGCTACACGACAACACCGGTTTTACCTATTAGATATGGGACTAATACCCTCAACCAGTTTGGTTAGGTTAAACACATTCAACCCATTAATCCTTTCACGCTGCATTCCACGACTATCAGCTGCATTACAAATATTAGTAATCTGCTTGATATGCTGGGGCTATTCTGATTTTTCAAAAAACTGTCCCAGTGGCAGAGACCGTTTTTAGTCAAAGCATTGGCAGACAAACATATTTTTATTAGGTCTTGAGGCTTATTTGGCTTTGCAGGGTTCAAAGGGTTAATCTGACACTTCAGTAGTTGCGTTAATGGTTATTGGTGTATTGTGCATGGTTACTGTGTGTCGGATACCATAGAGGGTCTATGTTGTCAGCGGTGTCGGAAATGTCAAATGATAACAGATGGTTGTCCAGCCTGCCAAGCTGGTGTATTGGCAAAGCCAAGCTCAGTTCCTGTAGTCTATGGGTGGGTTAGTTTGTAACGTGCAGATTGGATTCAACTGAGTTGAATTGGTGGTGGTAGTAGTAGTAGTAGTAGTAGTAGTAGTAGTAGTAGTAGTAGTAGTAGTAGTAGTAGTAGTAGTAGTAGTAGTAGTAGTAGTAGTAGCAGCAGGAGCAGCAGTAAATTGCTTTGTTATGTCAACTGATGTTCTTTAGTTAGGGTTGATTATCAGCAAGTCCATACATTGATGAGTACTAATGTATTACACATCAGTACCCGCCAATTATGGACTCCCTGCCAATTTTCATGAAGGATTTGCTATTTAGGATCTGTTCCCGTATCTTTGTGCTGGTGCTGTTCCATAATTGTGTGGCTGTTATTGTAATACGTTGTGAAGGAGAAAGGTGTAGATGTCAAGTGTATCCAAGAAACTTATCTAATTGCCAACAGATTTTGTATAAGAGGATTTCAATGATGGAAGACATAAAGGAGGAGTCATAACCCTGGTTTAACTTCTCAAGTATCTTCACTTCTGAGGACTTGCATAATATACCAAGTATCAGCAATAGGGCCACCAGCACTATTTTAGACAGTATATTAATAACACCTATGGCTATTGAGAAAAAACTGAAAGCCCTCAATCCAAATAAAATCAATGGCCCAGACGAAATTCCAGTGAGAATACTAAGTGAAGTAGCCATGGAAATTAGTGTACCGTTATGCATCATCTTTAACAAATCTCTCGAAGAAGGTGCGCTACCAAACATCTGGAAATTGGTAAATGTGTGCTGCATATACAAGAAAGGTTAAAAATTGACTTTACCTGCACCCTGTGCAAGGTCCTTGAGTCATTTGTTAGCGATAGTATCGTAAACTATTTGGAAGAAGCCAACCTATTGTCTACATGCCAGCACGGTTTCAGACATAACAGAGCATGCAAAACTCAACTGCTAGAGTATCTCGAATACATAACGACTAAGCTTGATGCAAAAGAATCTGTTGATGCTGTATATCTGGATTTCTCGAAGGCTTTCGATACAGTACCACATAAAAGACTCCAATCAAAATTGCAAAGCTACGGTATAGGAAATAAAGTAACCAATTGGATAGAAAACTTTTTATCCAATAGAAAACAAAGAGTAAGAATTAATGATACAACATCAGATTGGGCAGATGTAACAAGTGGCTTACCACAAGGAAGTGTTCTTGGGCCTGTCCTTTTTCTAATTTACATAAATGATCTACCAGAATCACTAACCTCCCACTGCAAAATATTTGCCGGTGACACAACTATATATGGAGACCCATCCACCAATGACATCCAAGATAACATAGACAAGGTATGCGAATGGTCCCGGACATGGCAACTAGGCTTCAATACAAGTAAAACGCATGTCTCATTTTGGCAGTAACAATTCCCGAATCCAGTACTCTACGACAACTGGTACCTCCGACATACAGCCAATATCTACATCACAGCTAGAAAAGGATTTGAGAGTGCATATCGACATAGACCTTTCTTTTGATACACATAAATAACATCGTATCTAAAGCGAATAGTAGTCGGAATAATCAAAAGAACTTTCCTGTATAGAGCCATCTACACTTACTTTACTCTACCAATCTTTACTAAGACCTATTCTTGAATACTGTAACTCGGCATGGTCACAAGATTTAAACGACAATCCCAGCTATTAGAAAGAGTACAACGTCGGGAAACAAAGTTATTACCACATATTAGAGACTACAGCTACACAGAACGACTCAAAACCCTAAATCTAATGTCACTGAAATACAGAAGATTTCGAGGAGACTTAATCGAAACATACAAAATCCTTAATGATATGTACAACATTGACAAAAGCAGCTTCTTCGATCTCTCCACTAATACACACACTAGAGGACATAAGTTCAAGCTCAAAATAAAACGTGGCACTAAGGATATTCGCAAATACTTTTTATCTAACAGAGTGGTACCCTATTGGAATTCACTGCCAGCAACAGTTATAGAGGCACCAACGGTTGAATCCTTCAAAAGTAAAATAGACAAGCATTTCAAAGAAATGCTTCATGATTTTGACTAAACATGATTTGCATAAAGAGACACTAACGTAGAGGAGACCTGGATAGAAATAAACACATTGAACAGGCCATATGCTTATCAGACCATCACAAAGTCATACTGCAATTCTGCCAAGCGAGTGGACTGATTTTGGAGTAGCCTCTGCATAAACAAGAACATGCTCGGTAGTGATTCCAATTACCGGCAGATAATCTCTGCTCCCACGTCCGCACTTTGTGGTTGCATGAAGAGACACTTGCGTTGAGGAGGGGACTCGGATGGCGATGAACACAGAATGAAAACAACAGCAATTAGACAAACCACGGCCTCCACATGTGAACATGCGAACAAATTCTAGGCACAGTAGGGTGTGACCATGTGTGTAGGCGGCACACCGCAGCTGACACGGGGAACACCCATCTGCACCATAGCATTTCCCAAAACACAGCTAAAGTTTTTAATCTAATGTCACTGATATACTGACGGTTTCGAGGAGACTTAATTGAGCGACAATGGTCAAATCATTCAAATACAAACTAGATAGATCTATTTCAAAGAACAATCTGAACTGAGCTAGCCATACGATAATAAAAAACACTGAGGCAATAACAAGCCAATGGATTATGCCTCGTAAAATGATGATGATGGTTCGGAATAACCTAAACGCCATTGAAGTTCAGAGAGACATGGAAGGACCTGAAATTCTCACAATCAAGATAATTCAAGAGAAACATCCTATCACTGTTGTCAACTATTACTGCCCTAATAATCAACCGTTGAATCTCGGGGAAATCCCAGTTCACCCAGATTCAACTATCGTTGCTGGTGACCTCAACAGTCATTCTCTAGGAGGGTGAGGAGATTGAAAATTGGATGAATGAGCAGAAGCTGATTCTCTTGAATACGGCAGATGACCCCCTGCATTCTACTCAAGACGAGGGCATACCTCAAGTTCTCCTGATCTAGCATTTTCGACAGAAAATCTACATCAAGAATCTGCGTATTGTTGGGGAACAACTTGGAGGCAGTGATCACCGCCCTGGTTCATTACCATTAACATGGATGTTGAGATTGACCGAAATCAGACCCCTCGATGGAACTATAAGAAAGCAGACTGGGACAGATATCAGAAAGAGAGTGACAGATTGGTAAAAGACATTGGTGTCAAAAACCAAAACATCAATAAAGTTGTTAAAGAGCTTAACTCTGCTTTACTCTCTGCTGCTGGCTGATGCATTCTTAGGGAATCCAGGAAAAACTACAGACCTTACTGGAGTAAGTCTCTGTAAAGGTTACACGAAGAAATGTATAATGCAAGGGAAATTGCAGAGAATGTCCCAACAGAAGCCAACCATGTGAGACTCCAACAATCCAAGGCAAAGTATCTAAAACCCAAAATCAGAGCCACCAGAGAATCGTGGAGAGAAAAAGCTTCAAGCTTAAATCTTGAAAATGATACGAACAAACTCTGGAGGCTTGTGAAGCAGCTTAATGAAGAAAACACCAGACTACCGAACATAACTGCTCGGAGAGGCTGCTGCTGAACACTGCTTGTATGTTTCAGAAAGTAAGCAATCTAAATGTGCCAGGGAGTTGTAAAAAAGCTGCAATGAAGTCTGCAAAGGGGAACGGAGAGACACAAATTCATGCAGCGGGAATGGATGAGCTTCTGACAATCAGCGAGTTGGAGAAAAGCTCTGAAAAGCAGGAAGTCTCCTGGACTAGATGGAATAACCAATGAGATGTTGAGGAATCTGTGTACTATTGGAAAGCACAAGCTTTTGGAGATTTTCAACCACAGTTGGTACACAGGAGAAGTGCCCCAATCTTGGAGAGAGGCCAACATGATCCCTGAACTGAAGAAAGGCAAGAATAAATCCAAAGCGGCAAGTTATCGACCTATCAGTCTGACTAGTTGCACTGTCAAAGCCATGGAAAGAATCCTCAACCAAAGACTTCTTCGACATCCTGAAAGCAACAATCTCTGAGCGGATGAACAAAATGGCTTCAGAAAGTGTAGATCTACTGAGGATCAAACAACGTATCTGACACAGTCTATTGAGGGGGCATTCCAACAGAAAAAGCATACCATTACTGTGGGGTGATCTGCAGAAGGCATTTGATAAAATATGGAAGCATGGACTCCTCCAAAAGCTCAGGACCAGTGATATCTCTGGGAAAATGTACAGCTGGATATGCCAGTATCTCCACAACCGAAAGGCATCAGTACAGCTGAATGGGACGAGCAGCAAGAAAGTCCTGATACGACATGGCGTACCTAGGGTGGCGTAGTCTCTCCCAGGCAAATAACTCTTTGAACGCTAGATATTTATAAATTCATCAAGGATTTTAGTTTTGTGTTTGGCCTGTTTGTTTCATAGTGTTAAATCTCTCGTTCTCCGCACACACATAGTGATTTATACGTTCTCGTCGCATGACAGTAAGATGATCAAATAGTCAGCAAGTTAGATATCTATAGGATTTTATCGCAAGTAAAATCCATGCCTTTAGAGAGTTCGCCCTCGCACATACGTTAGTTCATTCCATTTTTATTACACCCATTTTACAAGACAGTGGGAGGGATGTGTGGACGGGGTGGGGTTGGGTGTTGGAGTGGGTGGAACATATATACATATGTATGGTCAGGTACCTGTTTCTAACAGGGTTCTATTTCTAACAATTGCTCCTTTATGCGTTCTCCCACACTCGTTGTTCTGGTGACATCGTCAAAACATGTTTGTTTCAATAGATACATCATTTTTACACATAATTTGTAGATTTGTTCAAAATGTAGCAGAAATAAGTAATTAGTTTACCTATCTTTTTATTTGACGTGCGAAAAACATGTGTTTTCACGTTTACTTTTTTGAGGGTCCATAAAAATGTTCATAACTGGCAAAGAAATGAAACAAACTCGTCCAGTTTTCGCATCAGACAACATATGCCAGTTGCTGTCAAACGCGGTATGTTGATTTCACCAACCTAACAATAATTATTTTCTACGGATGCGCCGGGTGCTTATATTGTTTTCGAATCTAGAGTGATTTTTTTCACGCATATGTCCAATCCAAACACGGCCATAGTTTCTATATATGGTAAAAATGCAAATAATTTTAACGTTTTATGTTATGCAAAACAACCCTTATTTTCATTTTAAACACCAGATTTACTAATTTACAAAGCAAGGGTACAGAATTTTGATTTTGAAAATGGTGTTCCTGCTTGTCTATGGATACCGGGTATTACGAAAAATGGAATTTGACCAGGTCTAGATTTAATACAATAAATTAAATTATGCTTCCTTTTCAGCGGCGTTTGTATCATTATTTTTGCTGACAAACTCCTGCTGCCATATCATTGACAGTGATGTCCTATCAGCATCTTGTCGCTATAGAAATAATGCATTTACATCCCTGTTAGAAACTGGTACCTAAGTACACAAAAACCCTCGGTAAACTGATAATGTGTATTTACACAGTGTAAATTTATTTGAAGGAATTAAAAGCTTGTAATGCATGTGCTATTTCACCGAACGCTTGCACATTACTAATTAGAAGTCATTTCCTGACAAACGGTTACATTCTTATGCAATCGGCAAAACTGTCTATACCATGTTGGAAACCGACACTCGGACCATACAAGTGAACAGGCATAATACGGTCATAATACGGTATAACTACTACATTATATTATCATAATTATTATTAATATTGTGGTCAGGTAACGAGAAGGTTTAGCCAAGCCGGAACCAGTAAATGTGGCCTGCCATACCCAATGGATAGCAATACGAACGCGCAATCGGAGAAAAGTTGAACGGACGAGTTACTTCTGCCCATAAGCCGGGCCACTGGGAGTGCCCTCATAGTAGACAGGTTTTCTGCCATTGACTGGGTGAACCTTTTTGTGTTGTACATACGGTACTATCTTTGCACGACTTCTTTTTCGTATATCGGGCCGAGGATCACAATGCCACCAAGAGTGTTTGGTATGGATAGAAAGCTACGGATGACCACATTTTGAAGCTCGCTTTTGTAAGAATACTATAGAAAGTATATTGGGAAATCTGCCCACTTGGCCACGCCATTGGTCAACTCGCTTCTCTCACTTAGATGCTGCTGGAGCTCGCGCACTCGCACCGCCGACCTCTGATTGGCTGAGGGTGCTTCTGAGATGCTGACCAGTCGTCAATAGATAATTGGATGCAGAACCGTTTTGCATAAAAGGAGCCGAATCAGCCTTGGAAAAACATGGAGACGACCCACTATTAGCGCCGGTGGTTCGACAACCACTCCAGCCAACAGTCTTCTTGTTTCTGCTCCACTGCGGTACCGCCAGTGAGACTGCACTATGGAAGTTTACACCGACCACTCGCCGAGATCAACATCTACATAGCCACCAGTGCTCGATCGTCTTCACTTTTTGGATGGGCACTCTTTAAAGCGGCCAAAAAACCATCTTAAACTGTTCCGCCATCTCCTCTGTGAACTCTTCACCTCTACCTGTACTGATTAAACTTTAAGCATGGAACTTCATGCTTCCACTCGATGCGGCAAGAAAAACTAAAACTTGTGCCCTTCACGGACGAACCTGTGTATGTCTGCCTTACGCAAAATCTTGTGACCGCTTCTGGATCTCTCGGCGTTTTGCCTCTCGCGGAAGAAGAACGAACTATGAGTCTGGTACTCATCTCCATCCAAGTTCGTCTCCTGTTTCACCTGGCTCTGTACCTCCATCCCAAAGACTTTTGATGGAACATCCCGCGGAACTACACTTTTACTGCTCGAAGTAAAAAGTGTCGTGCTTGCACTCAAAACTTCTACAGCCCTGTCTCCTGCCTCTGAAATTCTGTGAATGTCCACGAACGATTCTTCCACACCTGTTTTGCGGAACTATACAAACTTTCCTGCCAGAAATTCCATGACCATCTCCGGGGTATTGTGATCTCTGACCACCGAGAACTACGTCACTGTGTGACATTGCGCCTTGGGAATATACCTACCAAGGCTGGTTCAAAGTTCGCAATCTCAAAACCTAGACTCCATGTTCGTAAAAAACTTTTTCTTCTGTTTGAACCTTGTGAACTGTGTTAATCTTAAATGCACTAACATCTGCAGTTTTGATTCTTTGCAGATTTAACATTATATTTATTTCCACCCATTGCTTAACATCGAGCGAATCTCAATTTTCTTTCTATTGCAACTTAATTACTTTCACTCTAAATTATCTGAAGAGATCGCCCTCTCTTAGCTGTCAAAATCGGATGCCGATTTCACGCTCTGCTCAACATGAAGACTTATATTAGTGTCGTACGTGTTGTGATATCCAGTGGGAC
Organism: Chaetoderma sp. LZ-2023a; assembly: GCA_034401795.1. Taxonomy (NCBI): domain Eukaryota; kingdom Metazoa; phylum Mollusca; class Caudofoveata; order Chaetodermatida; family Chaetodermatidae; genus Chaetoderma; species Chaetoderma sp. LZ-2023a. The sequence continues at coordinate 10,630,728 of CM067361.1, read as the reverse complement.
GGCTGCCTTAGCCACCAAATTTGTGGGTGACATACTCAACACTTCGCGCAGCGTGACAAAACATAATAGTGCTGCGATCTAAGATGTTTAACTGCCCTCCCTGTAGATCCCGCCTAGGACAGTGACGACTGCCGCGTGTCACAAACACTGCGATCCAAGTTCGTTCTAGCAGACCTAGAGCCTCTTTGAATAGCAAACAATTCGTAGGTTAAGGAAAGTGGAGCCCCCAGTTCACTGCATTCTTCAGCTCACCTTTTTCCTCTCTTTCTCAAGTGCCATTTTCCTGCGTTGCTGATGACCACTCCCATGGACGTACTCATCTCACTTCTGTTGGCCTTTTCACACGCTTAGCGATTTGTGAGTTAAATGACCACTTTCCTCCTTTTCTCTTTGTCCTGCTCTTCAGCACATTAGTGCCGAGAGAGAGAGAGAATCGCGTAATCGAAAACCACGTGGGGTAAAGGAGAGGCCTGCGGCAATTTCGAGGGATTGACTATGGGACGGCGTCACAAGCCTCAAGAACGACTGCGAACCATCAGGAACAAGCTATGGAGACTCTCCGTCTGGCTGACCAGGCCATGCCAGATCATTGACTGGCTGACCCAGAACTTGAGGGATTCACAAGCTTTCATGACGACCGGACACCGGCCACACGTGCGTGGGGATAGGCGATGAACGGTGGCTGCCGGCCACAATATTATCATACCATAGTTATTAGTTACACCAGGTGGGAGATGTCGGATGTTAAATGTTCGGATATGCACTGTTCATTATAATATTGTCATACTCTCATCTAATCTGTATATTATATATCTGTTCACCACACTATGTCTGTCACGCGCCCACCCATATCCCCACCCAGCGACAAGTCAACCACTCTGCCATCGGCGTCATGTTGGGTGCCTTCACGTTGTTTATAGGCATGAATGGAAATGTCTAGAATAACAAATGGATGGATCTACTTGTAGCTATGGCCCACCCATCTCGAGTTAAGCTCCGTCTCCGCTTTGTCCGTGTTAGGATCGATCGAACCATGAACTCCCTGAACTGCAATTTCCAGAAAACTATACAGTTAAGCTGTTGAATATTTTAAAACTAATATGATTTGGGCGCTGTTTTATGGCAGCAACAGTGCCCAGTCAAATTAGTTAAAAATATTCAACAGCATGTTTATTAAATAGTTAAGATATACAATTCGAACAATTTGACGGACAAGCATTTATGACGGACTTAGATTTGCCATTTATGACGTACTTGATTGTGACGTCAGCCTGCTCATGACGTAATTGTTAATGACGTCATATGCTTGATACATGATTCTATAATTGTTATGGACTGTTCTGATAAATATGATTTGGCCACAGACTAGCAGACCTTATATCCGGGCTGGCAATCAATATGCGACATATCCGATCAGGTAATCAATACACGCCATTTGTTGGAGTTTTGGCCGAGAGAATCGATGAAACATGACATTAATTCACCTTTCCAGAGTACCCACCCGTCATATGACGTCATAATGAACAGCGTAGCGTGTACAATGACATCATAATGAATGACGTCGATAAGTACGTCACGAACGCATATTTGAAGAAGGTCTATGCGTTGTTGTACAAATTGTTTGCTTTTACTAGTTAATAAATATTCTGTTGAATATTTTGAAACTAATTTGACTGGGCGCTGTTGCTGTCATAGGCAGCAACAACACCCAGTCAAATTAGTTACAAAATATTCAACAGCTTCCCTGTATAGTTTTCAGGAATTTGATAGCTAAGACACTTGGGGATCAATCAATCCCAACACGGCGAGGTGTGGGTGGAGCGTAGCTAGTATTGGGCGGGGAGTAACTAAAATGGAAAGGCCCATTCATTGATTTCAATTAAATCATCACGCTGGAGTAATTAACTATGGATTGTTAAAGTTTCTTGTTCGAATTTCATAATTGACCAATTCGATACTCACCTGGGACGAGGCATATATCTGCACCTGGGACGTGACATATATCTACACCTGGGACGAGACATATATCTACACCTGGGACGAGACATATCCACACCTGGGGAGAGACATATATCTACACCTGGGACGAGACATATATTTAGATCTGGGACGAGACATATATCGGCACCTGAGACATGACATATATCTACACCTTGGACAAGACATATATCTACACCTGGGATGCGATATATATCTACACCTGGGACGCAACATATATCTACAATTGGTATGCGACAATTATCTACAGCTGGGACGAGACATATCTACAGCTGGGACGAGACATATATCTACACCTGGAATGTGACATATCTACACTTGGGATGCGACATATATCTACACCTAGGACAAGACATGTCTATACCTGGGAAGAGACATAGATTTACACCTGTGACGAGACATATCGGCACCTGGGATGAAACATATCTACACCTGAGACATGACATATATCTACATCTGGGACGAGACATATATCAACACCTGTGAGGAGACATATCTACACCTGGGGTGAGACATATATCTACACCTGGGACGAGACATATATCTACATCTGGGACGAGACATATCTGCACCTGAGACGTGACATATATCTACATCTTGGACAAGCCATATATCTACACCTGGAATGCGACATATATCTACACCTGGGATGTGACATATATCTTCACCTGGTATGTGACATATATCTACACCTGTGATGTGACATATATCTACAATTGGAATGCAACATATATCTACGGGATGAGACATAGATCTACACATGTGACGTGACATATCGGCACCTGGGATGAATATATATATCTACAGCTCTGAGGACACATATATCTACACCTGTGATGAGGCATATATTTACACCTGGGACGAGACATATATCTGGACCTGGGACGTGGCATATAGTTACACCTTGGACGCGACATAGATCTACAATTGGTATGCGACAATTATCTATAGCTGGGACGAGACATATATCTACACCTGGGACGAGACATATATCTACACCTGGGATGTGACATATAGCTACAATTAGGAAGCGACATATATCTACACCTGGGACGTGACATATATCTACACCTCGGATGTGACATATCTACACATGGGATGCGGTATATATCTATAATTGGGATTCGACATATATCTACAACTGGGATGTGACATAATTCTACAATTGGGATGTGACATAATTCTACAATTGGGACGTGACATATATCTACAATTGGGACGAGACATATATCTACACCTGGGACGTGACATATATCTACACCTGGGATAAGACATATATCTACACCTGGGATAAGACATATATCTACACATGGGGCGCGACATATCTACAATTGGGATATGACATATATCTACAATTGGGACGAGACATATATCTACACCTGGGATGTGACATATATCTACAATTGGGACATGACATATATCTACAGCTGGGACGTGACATATCCACAGCTGGAATGCGACATATATCTACAATTGGGACGAGACATATATCTACACCTGGGATGTGACATATATCTACAATTGGGACATGACACATATCTACAGCTGGGACGTGACATATCTACAGCTGGAATGCGACATATATACACCTGAGATGTGACATATATCTATGATTGGGATGTGACATATATCTACAGCTGGGATGTGACATATATCCACATCTGGGGCGAGACTATATCTACACCTTGGACAAGACATATATCTACACCTGGGATGCGACATATATCTACACCTGGGACACGACATATATCTACAATTGGTATGCGACAATTATCTACACACTACACCTGGGGCGATACATATGTCTACAGCTGGGACGAGACATATATCTACACCTGTGAGGAGACATATATCTACACCTGGGACGAGACATAGATCTACACCTGTGGTGAGACATATCGTTACCTGGGATGAAACATATATGAACACCTGGGACATGACATATATCTACAGCTGGGACGAGACATATCTACACTTGGGATGTGATATATAGCTACACCTGGGATAATACATATATCTACACATGGGATGCGATATATATCAACAATTGGGATGCGACATATATCTACAATTGCGACGAGACATATATCTACACCTGGAAACTGACATATATCTACAATTGGGACGTGACATATATCTACAGCTGGGACGATATATATATCTACAGCTGGGACGAGACATATCTTCATTTCGGACGTGCCATATATCCACACCTGAGACGAGACATGTCTACACCTGTAACATGACAACTATATCTACACCTGGGATGCGACACATCTCTGCAGCTGGGACGACACATATATCTACACCTGGGATAAGACCTATATCTACACCTGGGATGAGACATATATCTGTATCTTGGACAAGAGATATATCTACACCTGGGATGCGACATATATCTTCAGCGGGGATGCTACACACACACACACACACACACACACACACACACACACACACACACACACACACACACACACACACACACACACACACACACACACACACACACACACACACACACACACACACACACACACACACACACACACACACACACACACACACACACACACACACACACACACACACACACACACACACACACACACACACACACACACACACACACACACACACACACACACACACACACACACACACACACACACACACACACACACACACACACACACACACACACACACACACACACACACACACACACACACACACACACACACACACACACACACACACACACACACACACACACACACACACACACACACACACACACACACACACACACACACACACACACACACACACACACACACACACACACACACACACACACACACACACACACACACACACACACACACACACACACACACACACACACACACACACACACACACACACACACACACACACACACACACACACACACACACACACACACACACACACACACACACACACACACACACACACACACACACACACACACACACACACACACACACACACACACACACACACACACACACACACACACACACACACACACACACACACACACACACACACACACACACACACACACACACACACACACACACACACACACACACACACACACACACACACACACACACACACACACACACACACACACACACACACACACACACACACACACACACACACACACACACACACACACACACACACACACACACACACACACACACATATATATATATACCTTGGACAAGACAGATATCTACACCTGGGATGCGACATATCTACAGCTGGGACGAGATATATATCTACAGCGGGGATGCTACATATATCTACACCTGGGATGCGACATATATCTACACCTGGGATGCAACATATATCTACATCTGGGACAAGACATATATCTGTATCTTGGACAAGACATATATCTGCACCTGTGATGCGATATATCTCTACAATTGGAATGCAACATATATCTACAGCTGGGACGAGACATATATACACCTGGGATGTGAGATATATCTACACGTGGGATAAGACATATATCTACACCTGGGATGCGACATATATCTACACCTGGAATGTGACATATAGCTACAATTGGGACGTGACATTTGTCTACAGCTGGGACGAGACATATATCTACATCTGGGGCAAGACATATATCTACGCCTGGGATGAGACATCTCTATAACTGGGACCAGACATAGATCTACACCTGTGATGAGACACATCTACATTTCGGATGCGATATAGATCTACACCTGTGATGAGACATATCGGCACCTGGGGTGAAACATTTATCTACACCTGCGAGGTGACATATATCTACACCTGGGACGAGACATATATCTACACCTGTGAGGAGACATATATCTACACCCCGGATGAGACATATATTTAAATCTGTGACGAGACATATATCTACACTTGAGATGCGAGATATATCTACAGCTGGGATGACACATATATCTACACCTGGGATAAGACATATATCTACACCTGGGGTGTGACATATCTACATTTCGGATGCGACATATATCTACACTTGGGATGCGACATATATCTACACCAGGGATGTGACATATCTACATTTCGGATGCGATATAGATCTACACCTGTGATGAGACATATCGGCACCTGGGGTGAAACATATATCTACACCTGGGAGGTGACATATATCTACACCTGGGACGAGACATATATCTACACCTGTGAGGAGACATATATCTACACCTGGGACGAAACATATATCTAAATCTGTGACGAGACATATATCTACACTTGAGATGCGACATATATCTACAGCTGCGATGACACATATATCTACACCTGGGATAAGACATATATCTACACCTGGGATTCGACATATATCTACACCTGGAATGTGACATATATCTACAATTGGGACGTGACATTTGTCTACAGCTGGGACGAGACATGTATCTACATCTGGGACAAGACATATATCTACGCCTGGGATGAGACATCTCTATAACTGGGACCAGACATAGATCTACACCTGTGATGAGACACATCTACATTTCGGGTGCGATATAAATTTACACCTGTGATGAGACATATCGGCACCTGGGGTGAAACATATATCTACACCTGGGAGGTGACATATATCTACACCTGGGACGAGACATATATCTACACATGTGAGGAGACATATATCTACACCTGGGATGAGACATATATCTAAATCTGTGACGAGACATATATCTACACTTGGGATGCGACATATATCTACAGCTGGGATGACACATATATCTACACCTGGGATAAGACATATATCTACACCTGGGATTCGACATATATCTACACCTGGGATGTGACATATCTACATTTCGGATGCGACATATATCTACACTTGGGATGCGACATATATCTACACCAGGGATGTGACATATCTACATTTCGGATGCGATATAGATCTACACCTGTGATGAGACATATCGGCACCTGGGGTGAAACATATATCTACACCTGGGAGGTGACATATATCTACACCTGGGACGAGACATATATCTACACCTGTGAGGAAACATATATCTACACCTGGGACGATACCTATATCTACATCTGTGACGAGACATATATCTACACATGGGATGCGACATATAGCTACAGCTGGGACGACACATATATCTACACCTGGGATAAGACATATATCTACACCTGGGATGCGAGATTTATCTACACCTGGGATAAGACATATCTACATTTCGGATGTGACATATAGCTACACATGAGATGAGACATATCTACATCTGTGACGTGACAACTATATCTACACCTGGGATGTGACATATATCTACCGCTGGGATGCGACATTTATCTACACCTGTGAGGAGACATATATCTACACCTAGGATGAGACATATATCTACATCTCGGATGACACATATAACTACACCTGAGATAAGACATATATCTACACCTGGGATGAGACATGTATCTGTACCTTGAACAAGGCATATATCTACACCTGGTATGCGAGATATCTACTGCTGGGACGCGACATATATCTACAGCTAGTATGCGAGAAATCTACAGCTGGGACGAGACATATATCTACAGCTGGGACAACACATATATCTACACCTGGGATAAGACATATATCTACACCTGGGATGCGACATATCTACAGCTGGGATGTGACATGTATCTATACATGGGATGCGACATATCTCTACAATTGGAATGCGACATATATCTACAGCTGGGACGAGACATATCTACATCAGGGATGTGATATATAGCTACACCTGGGATAATACATATATCTACACATGGGATGCGATATATATCTACAACTGGGATGCGACATATATCTACAATTGCGACGAGACATATATCTACACCTGGAAACTGACATATATCTACAATTGGGACGTGACATATATCTACAGCTGGGACGATACATATATCTACATCTGGGACGAGACATATATCTACACCTGGGGCGAGAAATAGATCTACACCTGTGACGAGACATATCAGCATCTGGGATGAAACATATATGTACACCTGGGACGTGACATATATCTACACCTGGGACGAGACATATATCTACACCTGTGAGGAGACATATATCTACACCTGGGACGATACATATATCTACAGCTGGGACGAGACATATCTATACCTGGGACGAGACATAGATCTACACCTGTGGTGAGACATATCGTTACCTGGGATGAAACATAGATGAACATATGGGACATGACATATATCTACAGCTGGGACGAGACATATCTACACTTGGGATGTAATATATAGCTACACCTGGGATAATACATATATCTACACATGGGATGCGATATATATCTACAATTGGGATGCGACATATATCTACAATTGCGACGAGACATATATCTACACCTGGAAACTGACATATATCTACAATTGGGACGTGACATATATCTACAGCTGGGATGATATATATATCTACAGCTGGGACGAGACATATCTATACCTGGGACGAGACATAGATCTACACCTGTGGTGAGACATATCGTTACCTGGGATGAAACATATATGAACACCTGGGACGTGACATATATCTACACCTGGGACGAGACATATATCTACACCTGTGAGGAGACATATATCTACACCTGGGACGAGACATATATCTACACCTGTGACGAGACATATATGTACACCTGGGATGCGACATATATCTACAGCGGGGATGCCACATATATCTACACCTGAGATGTGACATATATCTACACCTGAGACGCGACATATCTTTACAATTGGGATGGTTGCTGCGACAACCTCTTATCGATGAAAAAGCAGAAGGATGATAGTCGGCTCGCCTCGTCGCTGATGTTAAATGCGACGATATTTCTATAAGACTATCGGGCCTATCTGACGATGAAGGTTCCCGGCTTCGGTTGAGTGTTGCTCTCAACTCTAGAATCCTAACTTGAAAAGATAACCAAACTTTTGTCTTACGTTGGTAAGATGATAAATTTAATAACTGCTATAAATTAACTGTACAAAAATGAAGTATGACTTTGATAAATTTCTACTCTATCATCAGTACCTAACTGGTACTGACTCAATGTCTAAACGAACGTAGCACCGGCGATGTGCTACGGAACCCTGGTGTTGGATTGATTACTTTACTAACTGCAAAGTGCCTCATATATAGTCTTCAGCAACTCTGAGGATATATACATATCGAGATATATAGTTCTATATATATAACGATATTTAGATCTTGTTTTGATTACTCTTCTAGGTATATTATAAGCACAGCTTGATTGGCCCGGATAATCAGTCCGCCAATCAACTTCTGCTTATTCCTTCCTAGAAGGGTCTACCTATTAAATGTTGGTTGTTCTGACCAATCATTGATCGCTACATTTCGATTTTCACTTTGAAACCTGTTCTATTTAATACTCTGCCACAGAGTTTGATCGACACTCATTGATCGTGACGTCATTCTGACCAATCAAACTCTGGGCTATTCTTCTATGGAGCTGCTGCCTCACATAGACAAAGCGGTGTTGGCTGGTTCTGATTTGATGCGATCTGTCAGCTAACTAACAACATTATGGAATGTGTTGTTGTTGCATGCCATTGTATGAGTGACATATAGTTGATATACAAATTTCGATTATGTTATTCATTCCTACAGGACGCTACAATGTCTATGTCCCGTCCATTGCCTATCTTGAATCAGCCTGTAGGATACTAGAGTTAATAGGCACATGAGCTGTATGATCTCATTGCCAGCTGGTGTTGTTCTATTCTCGTATTAGAATCAGAATGCCTATCGTCATCAACTAAAGTCCGTTTGTCACGTACGATACCATCGGTTCTGCTGCATTGATTATTTTCTAAACTAGTACTCTAAACAACTGCTGAATATTATAAAAGTGTGTGCCGATTGAACAGCAACAACTTTTATCTCAACTATTTCCAGATACACATCAACTCAGAACCGTAGGACCTATTCTATTCTATTCGACTACTTTACTTTTTAGGATAAAACTTTCTCCAACACTCTATCAGGTTTCGTCGAAACCGTACATCATCAGCTATGCTTGATGTCACCGTGTTCCTGTATAATATAATAATAAACTAAATATATAGATATACAGTCAACCGGTCCATTAGCTCACCTGGTATTTTCAAATATGAATTTCACTTAGGACTTACTCGTAAATATAAGATATCCAGCGGGGTCATGACTTCCCACAAGACAATCCCATATCTACAACCTGATACGAGACATATCTACATCTGTGACGTGACATATATCTATACATGGGATGTACCATATATCTACAGCTGGGACGAGACATATATATACACCTGCGAGAGACATATATCTGTACCTTGGACAAGACATATGTCTACACCTGGTATGTGACATATATCTGCAGCGGGGATGCGACATATATCTACACCTGTGATGTGACATATCTTTACAATTGGGATGCGACATATATCTACAGCTGGGACGAGACATATATCTACATCTGGGGCGGGACATATATCTACACCTGGCATGATACATATATCTATACCTGGGACGAGACAGAGATCTACACGTGTGACATATTGGCACTGGGGACGAAACATATCTACACCTGGGACAAGACATATACCTACACCTGTCAGGAGACATATATTTACACCTGGAGTGCGACATATATCTACACTTGTGAGGAGACATATATCTAAACCTGGGACGAGACATACATCTGCACCTTGGACAAGACATATACCTACACCTGTGATGCGACATATATCTACACCTAGGACATGACATATATCTACAATTGGTAAGCGACAATTATCTACAGCTGGGACGAGACATATATCTACAGCTGGGACGAGACATATATCTACACCTGGGACGAGACATATATCTATACCTGTGATGAGACATATATCTATACCTGGGACAAGACATATATCTACACCTTGGATGAGATAGATATCTTTATCTGTGATGAGACATATATCTACACCTGGGATGCGACATATATCTACACCTGGGACGAGACATATATCTAATCTGGGACGAGACATATATCTGCACCTGGTACACGACGACGAGACATATATATGCGCCTTGGACAAGACACATATCTACACCTGTGATGCGACATATATCTACACCTGGGACGAGACATATATCTACACCTGGGACGAGACATATATCTACACCTGATACGAGACATATCTACACCTGTGCCGTGACATATATCTATTCCTGGGATGCGGCATATATCTACAGCTGGGACGAGACATATATCTATACCTGTGATGAGACTTATATCTACACCTGGGATGCGACATATATCTACACTTGGGACGAGACATATATCTAATCTGGGACGGTTACCGAGCCAGTTATTCCAGTGGTAATTTTTCGAAAACAGTCTTCTCTTGGTCTGCAAATGGACATTTCTCAAGACAACTATAAAGGCCGTTCTTGGCTGGCTTAGGCAGCAAATGGTTAAAGAGCGAGGCCCCTTAAGAGCGAGGCCCTAGGCTGCAGCCTAGTTAGCCTAGTGGTTAATCCGGCCCTGCCTTTATTTCGATTTTTACCAGCTAGGTGTTGACAATTGATCAGTGTATTTTACCAGCTGGCATATTACTGATTTTTATTTGGTGACTCATTAAAACAAAACGCCAGAACTTGTAAAAAGCGATCCACGAACCGAAATCTTATTTTGAAACTAATTTTGGCGTTTCTCAGTGCACAATACGATCCCACCATGCTAGGCACATGCCAAATACAGACCAAATTATTAGGCACAGCCAGCCTCCATGTTATCGTTGTGGATGTAATTGGTCATCCGACCATCATAGACAGTGTATGGCTAGACAGCTTGAATGTTGGAACTGCTCAATGGTTGGCCATTTTTCAGCGATGTGTCGGTTCCGTAGAGATGTCTTTAAATGTAACAGAACCCAGCCGAGGAAAGTAGTTCAAAGGTCAAGGTCACAAATTACTCAGAAACCAAAAGTTAATAAGCCTAGGCAACCAGTCACAGAAGTAGTAACATTAGATCTGCCATTTTGTCATGTTGAATCTAATGATTTTCTGAGTTGTTTGGATAATGACAATGTTTTGAGGGATGAACTGAAATCCATAAAGAAACAACTTACAAATGAAAGACGAACGCACAGCGGATTGAAAACTGATATGGATGACAGTCAACTCGTAGAAGACAATCGGCGAATGACAGCACAGGTCGATTCATCGAAAGAGGAAACTGGTAAGATGGTACGAAAAGTAGAGTTCGCAGAAAACACTATGGGAACTGCCAGGCAGCTCTTAGATCAAGAACGTACAATGAGACAAAGAGAAACAACGGAACTCAAACAGTCACTGTCAATTAAAGAAACAGAAATTGATCGTTTACGATCTGAAAAAGACATCATGCAGCAGCAACTAACGAATATGTCATTAGGAATTGACGCCATACTTAATGACAATGACGCTTTGACACGAGAAAACGACAAGTTAATCCAACGACTGAACAGACAACAAAGTAATGAATATAATCCAGCGCATAGGGAAAGATCAAGAGATGATCGCAGTCCAGAGTACAGAAGCAGAGATCGTCAGCCTTGCAGATACGAAGACAGACGGACATACTATAACTAGGCGGCTCAGTGTGTAAGTCTTGTAGATTACAGTGCTAATGTATAAATAGGATACGCTTTCTTAAAACAGATACTGCCGTTTGTTATATATTTTTCCTTTTCAGATTGGAGAAGGAAGACGGGTAGCCAAGCATTCAGGACGGTTGTATAAATTGCCGTAGGTATAAGGTTATTGTGTCACAAAGGAACTAGACGTAGGCTTGCGCATACTTTGACTGCTTGAAAGATGTAATGAGAACGTATTGAAATTCATTTAGGAAATGAGCCGGAATGCAATGATTATGGTTTTGTTAGTTATTTTGATCAAGTGCGTTTATAACGTAATCTGATTAAATTGGAAATTAAGCAAGGAAGTTATTATTTCGTCTAACTGAGGTATTCCGATGTCGGTAGTCGTATTAATTAGAGCAATTATGAAAGTAGATGTAAATATTAATTAGAATTTATGTGAATTTGGTTTATTTGAAGATTATTGGATTTGGCTCCATTGTGAATACATGATTGTTTTCAGACTAACTTATATAATTCACAATGATGATGATGCAAATTGACATGTTGTAGATAGAATACTGATGTATCGTAATTGCTTATCAGTAATTAAATAACTTCACATTTTAACTTTAAAACGAGATATTAAATTTTCATGAGCGATATGCCTACATTTAATAATCGAATAAGTGTAGATAATTATGTCATTATGTTGATGACAATTTTGCTGCTCTTTTCTTTGTCTTTTCTTTTCGCAGGATACGGAGTATCCTAGGGGAAGCAGGGGATAATATGGTACAGGGACATACTCACATGGACACACCAACATATATGGACGGGCATAGACACGCGCACACACGGACGCGTCGGCACCAAGGACGCGCACACACGAACGCACGCATACGCTTGGCAATAGACACGCCCAGACTCTCACACGCGACGACACAACTGCGGAATACGCTGAATGATGGACGCGCCCAGTAACACGTGACAACATAGAACGGACAGACCACGAGCCTTACAGCAGTAAATGGACAAATATATGCATAGACTATTAATCGACACGCCCTACATGGAACAATCAGTTATTAGTTGGAATGGACACGGGCAGAGTATAACTCTTGCAATTCAATGTAACCATGTTGTAATATGCTGCTTTACGATTGTATTATTTACGTTAATTAGTATTATTCAAATTAGTTAATCATACTCATAGGACACA